>CM014729.1:51925689-52525689 GCA_004329165.1 Spatholobus suberectus | reverse complement strand
CAAGGAGATAAAAAGCATACGTCTATCACATTTTATTTAATACTTTAAATACCTAATTTAAAGACTAAGGTTACTTAGTAAAATTTTAGGGTTAGACACTTAACTATTTAGCAAAGATCAAATTGCCTAAGTGATTTAATTTTAATCTAAGCATAAGTCTTAGGTACTTAATAAAAGATTAAACTAATTAAGTGGGATTTGAAACTAAAAAAAAAAATCTACTTGCTTCATAATTTATTAAAACTGAATTATGAAAATAAGGTTCTAGAAATTTATTTTAGTGCTTAAAGTTATCAAAATTAAATTTAGGCTAGGATTAGTTTAGGCTAATGGTAAAATGGGCTTTTAAATCAAGTAGTCATAAACTTTTATCATTTAATTACCAAGATAAGAACTAAGCTAATGGTTATTAGGGTACATTTTTATTTTTACTCATTGTAATATAACATGCAAAACCAATTAAAAAAAATTGATTACCACCTATTTTATTTTAAAATGGCCAAATGGTTGATTGTAGAAAATGAGCTTCTAAAAAAAAAATTCTTAACCATTTTAAGGACCCAATTAATCCATTACCAAGTCTTAACAAGTTGTTTAGTAAAAATTTGATCAAACTCCCCTTTTTTCATTATGGCTGAGAGCCTTCCACCTAAAAACATCCTGATTTTCTAACTTGCTTCAATACATCTAACCTTGATCCATTAGAAATCAAGACAACAAAGAAAGAAAGAAATATTAGTGCTTGTTTTACTTACACAAAACCGTGGGTCTCTTTGGATTAAGCTAACTTGGTTTTCAAAAATTTTACTCACAAGTTAACCAAAATCAATCCAAGCTATTTTAGATCTAAGGGAGTAGGTGTTTATAGGGAAATGTTAGTGGTGACGTAGGAAAGAATGATGTAATTAGGGTGACATCACTTAGAGCGATGCATGGGTCAAGGGATGTATTTTAAATGCAAATTTCAATTTAGTCCCTGGCTGGATTTCTCTGGTCTTGCCTCACAGAGATTTCTCATGTCTCTGCACTCAATTTCAATTTTATCGGTTAAATCGACTGTTATCGCTAAACTTTAATAATTTATTCTTTATATCAAATTAATGAATTTTTGTCTAAAACTTGGTGGACATATTATTTTATGGTTAAAAATAATTTTCAAAATTTAAAATTAATTTTTATTTTTTAAAATTTGTATTAATTATTTTTTATTTTTAGGTTAAAAATTCATAATAAATTTATTTTAATTCAATAAATTCCAAAAAATTTATGAAAATTATAAAATTAAGTTCCTCACCTAAAAATGATCCAAGAATACTGGTTTAACTTAGTAAACAACTAGGGGCATTTTGGTCATTTTCACAGAAATTTTAGAAAATTTTTAGAAAATTTTCAAAATTATATTTTAATATATATAACATGTTTTTAAGTTTAAAATGACATTTTACTATCATTTGAACCTTTTTCATATGTCAACCCTTTTTGTTGAGAAATTGGAACATGATCGTTATTTTTTATAGGATTAAATATGTTTTTAGTCCCTAAACTTTTCTTGATTTTCACTTGTAGTCCCTAAGCAAAAAATCAACTGATCTTAGTCCCTGTACTTTCATCCATTAATGTTTTTAGTCTCTATAGTTAAGTCCCACCATTAAGTGATGACATGGTAGCCACGTAAGTTGCCACGTCATCAACTAGTCTGATGCGGCTAAAACGTCATCATTTTTGGTAAATTATGTTTTTAGTCCATAATCTTTTCACAAAATTCACTTTTAGTCCCTCAACAATTTTTTGATTGATTCTTACATCATTGGTTAACAGTGGTACTTGATGAGAAGGACTAAAAACAATGACGAATAATAGTTGATGGACTAAAATCGGTCAAAAAACTATTAAGGGACTAAAAGTGAATTTCGTAAAAAGATGAAGGACTGTAGTCAAAAAATTGTTGAGGGACTAAAAGTGAATTTTGTAAAAAGATTAGGGACCAAAAACATAATTTACCAAAAAAATTTACACATGGTAGCCATGTCAGACTAATTGATGATGTGGCAACTCATATGGCTACCACATCATAACTTAACGGTGGGACTTAATGGCAAGGACTAAAAATGTTAACGGAGGAAAAGTACAGGGACTAAGACCGATCAATTT
This sequence comes from Spatholobus suberectus, assembly GCA_004329165.1. Taxonomy (NCBI): domain Eukaryota; kingdom Viridiplantae; phylum Streptophyta; class Magnoliopsida; order Fabales; family Fabaceae; genus Spatholobus; species Spatholobus suberectus. The sequence continues at coordinate 52,523,538 of CM014729.1, read as the reverse complement.
TTTGTTTAGAGACTAAAAGTGAAAATCGAGAAAAGTTTAGGGACTAAAAACAATTTAACTCTTTTTTTATCTTTCTCTAGGCTACGACTCGAAAAAATTATAAAAAATTATAACTAAATAGTTCTTGAAATTCTAAACGTAGTGGTGGGATCAGAATTTTGAGATTCTTCCTTGATTTTTCAGAAATAAATCCAAAAATAATAGAAAATCAATTATAAAGCAAAGGTATGGATTACAGTAATGCTATCACTCTAAGGAGTGGTAAAACTACTAACTCTACTGGTACAAACTCTGAAATTAGAGATATTGACGTCTCTAGAGACAAAGTCTTAAAAGAGGAAGAAAAGGCAAAGAAAAAAGTAGAGGACTTTGAAAAGAAGGGGCTAAAATTAGTGGATGGGAACTCTATGCTCAAAAAAAGTAAAAAGCAACTTTTGAAAGATGGAGACAAGTCACAAGAGGTTCCTTCTTATGCTAAAATGTCATATCCTCCCAAGAAAAAGAAGGACAAGGATGAAGCCTTTGATAGGTTCCTTGATATTTTTAACATGCTCCAAATCAACTTTCTTTTTGCAGAAGTTTTTGAGTAAATGCCCACTGAAGGACATCTTTACAAAAAAAATAAGGTGGAATAATTAAGAGGTGGTGGCTTTGATAGAATCATGCAATGATGTATTGCAAAAGAAGCTACCTCTTAAGCTCAAAGATCTTGGGAGCTTCATTATTCCTTGCACTATAGGGAATATGGCTAGCCCTTTGTGATTTAGGGGCTAGCATCAATCTCATGTCATTATCTATGATGAAGAGGCTCAGTGGAAGTGACATTAAGCCTGCAAATATGACCATACAGTTAGTTGATAGATCCATCAAACATCCTTATGGCATCATGGAGGATGTCCTTGTCAAGGTTAGCTAAAGTACTTTTGATTGTTGGATGACCATTCTTAGACACAAGGAGAGCTCTCATTGATGTTCAGAAGGTGGAATTAATTCTTCAATTGAATGAAGACTCCATCATCTTCAATGTCTTTGAGTTTATAAAGCACCCTAGTGACACAAGGGGTGCTTATGATAGAGGTAGTGAATGAGATGATTCATGACTCCTTTAGGTAAGACTTACCTCGTGTACCCCTCGATAAGGTCAATGTAAATTCTATTGAGCACTTTGACGATGAGCCTAAAAGCAATATAGAGAGATGCTTGTTGATTTTAAAGACATGGCTACATGCACATGATTAAAAATGCTAAAAGGAAAAAGTGGAGAGAGAGAAAGAGAGAAAAGTCAATGGAGATATCTAGGAAGCATGAGACTGCCATACAAGAAAAAGTATATTGTGTCAAATCTAAATTCCATTTTTTTGTAGGAAAATGAAAGTCTAAATGGTCAAGCCCTTTGTAGTCAAAGGAATTACAACTAAAGGAAGGGTGGAGATAGAAGATTCAGTCTCAAGGAGGTGTCTCAAAGTCAAAAGAGATAAATTAAAGCCTTATCATAAAGAAAAAAATAAAGAAGATAAATGCTCCTTTCATTATTAAAGGGCCTTAAACAACATTAAATCGTTAGGCTCAAGATGTTAAACAAGCGCTACTTAGGAGGCAACCTAAGCATCCTTATCTTTCTAGCTTTATTGTTTTAATTGTCTTTAAATTTTAGAATATTTTTGTTGCTTTCTTTTTCTTTTCTTCTTACTAATTAAGAGATTGAGGAGTATAATGATACTTCACACAACAACTTTCTTGGTTTCCTTCTAGATGCTTCGTGCTTACTTGACACAGGGAAATCCTTCTCACTCTTTTTACTTCTCTACTACTTGTTTTGTATAATGTGCTTTAAATTGAATCCTATGTGCTAATATGATATTATGCAATTTATCCTCTTTTGCTCCTTTAGATGTCACATTTTGGTGTTGTTTGATAAAAAAAATGTTTTGCAAAAATACTTGATTGTCATTTCTCTTTGTATATCATTCACATTTTGATGATTATGAACCCTTTGAGCAATGTTTGTTAACAATTGCAAGTTTTAAAATTTCCTATGCTTTGTGGTTTCTTTACTCTTAGCCTTTGTGAGACTTTGAGCCTAAATAATTTATTTTTATTCAATGTGCTTCTGCATTGCATGTTGTTTGCTTCAAAACATGACATGATTCTTGTTTTGTTGTTTGACCTATTCACACACATATGATAGAGGCATAGTTTTCTTTATGACAGGGCCAAAATTAGTCACCCTACACACTTCTCATTTGCTTGCCCCTTTGAACCTTAACTCCTTTGTTCATTATATTAGCTCATTATAAGCTAAAAAGCAAAAAACCATATTGCCCCTCTTGATTGGAATTAAGGGATTGCCTTCTTATAGGATACTTGTGGCTTCATTATAAGTTTGGGGTTGTGTGTTTGCTTGAGGACAAGCAAAGATTTTAAGTTTGGGATGGGTATACAGCAAGTTTTTGTTTTGTTTTGTTTTGTTCTATTTTGTTCTAAATATGAAAGAAATTGAAAAAAAAAAGAAGAAGAAATGATGACAAAGAAAGAAAAAGCAAAAGAAATGAAAAAGATGTATTACTTTCTATTTTATTTTGTTTCAAATAATGTTGTAAATATATGGATGTGAAAAATTTGGTAGGCAAGAACATTAATGCCAATGGATGATTGTGTGACATGAATCTATGATTTTTGTAAATATTCCTTAATTCTAATTGCTTAGCCCAAATCCAAATATTTTCCCACCTATGTCCCTTTCCTTGTTGCAACCTTTAAAAGACCTCTTGAGTGTGTGTACTTGTTTTGTGACGCTAATTTTAAAATCTTGTCAAGCATATGATAGGGATAACATGTTGTGATGTTGAGTGTAAATAGAACTCATCCTTGGTGAGTTGAGTGAAACACTTAATTTAATGAGGAGAGTAAAGTAAGTAAAAAGTATAGGTATAGTGAGGTTACTGTATTGTGTTGATTTGCTTTGCTTTAAAGGGGAATCATGATTCTTAGGATTAAGTAGATTGATTCTGTATTAGGCAACCCCTTTGCTGAAGGCAACATTGATTTGTGACTGATTTGAAATTGATTAAGTTGAAGCAAGAGGATTTGTTTTGACTCCTAACGTGTAATTATTTGTTGCTTGAGGACAAGCAAAATTCTAGGTTTGGTGTTGTGATAAATCTATAACTGATGTAGATTTATAGAGTTATTTTGCATGATTTGTGCATTTGCTCAATGGAAATTAATGAGAAATATACCCAATAATAAGAAATTTCATGTAATTTTACATGTTTATTTGGGTTTTGTTAAAGAGAGGAAAAATGAGCAATAGAAGAGGATGACTTTCAGGCATAGACCAATGGAATTTCTCAGTTGTAGAAGATACAAGAAGTGGCACTTGACACCATTTAGAGCCATGCCTGAAGCCGAAGTGGAACGGGGTTCCCAAAGAATTGGCCCAGCACAAAATAACATTATGCCCAACACCCAACGCCAGGGCGTTGATGGTTTTCCAAGAACAGGCACCCTGCGCCACATAACACTACTCCTAGTGCCCGACATTGAAGAATCTGGCGCCCAATGCCAGGGCGTTAATGAAGTTCCGAAGAAGTGGTGCCTAGTTCCATTTTGGCCTACACCCGATGGCACAACGTTCTAGACTTTCTATTTTGCAAGCCTAATATGTTTTAGGAGCCCAAACTCACTATACAAGGAGGAAAAACTATTTTATTTGGGACATTCTTTGACTATTTTGAGGATCGAAAGCAAGGAAGAACTTGAAGACTTAATCTCTAGTTGTGGAACTTAGGAACTCGAATTTGATTTCTTGAGGTTTCATGGCTTTTCCATCTTTTCCCTTTCATCTTTGTTTTATGCTTAGTAACTCCATGAGTTTCTAAGCCCTTTTTGGTTAGGTTAGGATGATCGTGATTAAAACCCTATGTAATTTGTTTTTCCTTTTAAATCCTTTATTTGTTAATGAAATTCAATTATTAAATTTATGCTTAATGCTTTTCTGTGATTGACATTCATCTGAAACTGTCTTGTAATTTAGACCTTGCAATTGGGAAATTAAACCTTTCCAATTTAAGAACCATATAATTCTCGAGCCTAGGGATAGGGAGAGGTTGTGTCTTCTCGCGTTAATTTCCTTTTCTTAAAGCTTATAACTATTTTTTGTTCACCTAAGGAATTAAGATGTATTGTTAGGCACAAAGAGTTTATCACCTAAGAAATTAGGGTAAAATTAACTTAGAGAAATTAAAGGAAAATTGTCTAATAAGAATGAGTTTAGAAGGTAAAGAAATTACATGAAGGGAAAATCATAAGGGATTCTGAAACCTAACTGCATTTTTCTAAATATCTTTAAGTTGTATTCTTGGTTCTTTGCTCTTTTAATCCAAAAACCCAAAAATTCCTAATCTTTCTCTTAAGCTCGTAAGTAATTACTTGGTTGCATTGATTTTAAACCACAATCTTTATGGAGACGATAACTCTTACTTTACACTTTACTACTTGTATGACCAATACACTTGTCACGATCCTAATAGCGCTTAAGTTTATGTTCGTCCCAATACTATTTTTTGACGAATGCCTTGTGAAGATACTTGAGCAACCCAATTTTGGTCATTGGAAAGTTGTAAAAGGTATTGAGATATTTATAGGGCGCTACGAATTATATGTTGACCTATGTGAAGTTTGATCAACTTCAGGTCATTATTTTTTGCAACCTGCCCTAATGGCCAAAATCTACTACTGACTTTAATTTTATGATAATAAGAGGAGTTGTTTCTTGGAATAGTGTCAAGCAGACACTTATAGCTACTCTTACCATACAGACAAAGTATGTCACTTTTTGTAAGGCTACTTACTTGGTATATGTGGCAGATTTTTTAGCTTCCGCATTGTTAAGAGCATATTTAAGCCACTTGTGATATATTACGACAATATTGTTGTTGTGCTTTCTCTCAAAATAATAAAAGCTCTCCTTGTGACAATGCACTTTAATATTTGTTAGCGAGAAAATTATACAATTTCAAACCCGAATTGAGCACAATGTTATAGAGTACATATTGGCAAATCCCCTAACCAAAGACTAAACTATTAGAGCTTTTTTAGAATTTGTAGCTTATATGTCTTTGGGTAAGTCTTTGATGTTTTTGGTTAGTGGGAGTTTGAGATTACGCATTTGTTTATTAATGAAATATGAAATTTGATTATGGCACATTTGTTATCATATCTCTTATGGCATTATTAAGATGCTTGGACCATTTTGTTGGGATTGCATATTTGTCTTATTTAATTATACTTTCCTTTATCTACCTTGTGCATGAAATGTGAATTATTGACATGTATGATGTTTGTCCCTATCAAATATAATTTTCTACATTGTTAATAGCTCATTATTTCTTTGGACATAATTGATATTTTGTTTTAATAATATTCTACCTCCAATAATTAAACTAATGCTATCTAAATGAGAGATTGTTGGAATTTTGTGGATTAACATTATTTAATTATTGGATTAAATTTTAGATTATTAATATCAATTATGAAAATAAAATATATGGTATTTTAATTTATGGATATAGGTTGTTTGGGCTTATTATATGAGAGTGTCTATGATGGGTTGGTCCTCACTTGGTGTCCAGAGGAGGGGCTTTAACTCTCGTTGGGTGATTATAAAATTACTGCCCCATTAGACAATATAGTGTGGCACAACATTATGTAAGAAACTAATAAACCCCATGTTGTCATACTTAGAATGGGTTTTTAGGGCACTTTTATGGCTAATTTGATAATATAAACACCTAAAAATAACCCATTCCTCTTATTTTGTGCAAAATTATGGAGAAGTTAGAAATAGAAGAAATATACTTGAAAAGGAGGAAAATTGATATACAAGGTGGAAAGCCTGCAAGATGGGAGAAGAAAAAGAATAGTAAGGGAATCGCCAGAAAAGAAAGAAGACTGCTTCATTAATGCCTTGAGGGGTTACTCTGGATGGTGAAAAATCGCTTCTTAACCCTTTTGCACATATCTCTTCCTTTCCTTTTATCCAACTAACATCTAATCCTTGGCCATGATACATCCTTTTGAAAATCCTTTGTTTTGCATGTTTATAAGCAGATGTGTGTGTTTTGATTGATATACAAGCCTATGGAAAGCATTCTCTAAAAAGTCTTGAGTGTTAATATACCCACATACTAAGGAGCGTTAATGTCTTCAATATGGCCAAGTGGACCATGAAAACAGAGACTTCCAAATAAGCAACTTTTTTAACCCTCCTACTAAGGAGGCAAATTTTGTAGGAAACATCAGTAGGGGCCAAAATGACCTTTATTCTGCCACTTATAACCTAGGCTGGAGAAATCACCCTTACTTCTCTTGAGGTGGACAACAAAAGAGCCAAGGACAAAACATGTCTACAAACCTCTTCATATGCAAAGACTGAATTAGAGGCAAGAAAAGAGAAAGCCTAGCCTATAGGACACCATGATGTAGTACATGGCCAAAAATTATGAGAGAGTGAAGGCCTAAGAGACCTAGATAGCCAACCTGACCAATCTAATGGCTTAGAGAGCTACAAGTTCCTTTCCTACTCAAACTAAGCCCAACCCAAGGGAGGAAGCAAAAGCCATCACTCTTAGGAGTGGTAAGGCACTAAAGGGGCCAAAGAGAAAAGAAGATTTGACTTCTCCACCTTAGAAGGAAGCCTTTATTGAGGAGAGCCCAATTGGAGAAAAGAAGAAGAAAAAGGAGGTGCTACTCCTCCTAAGGTAAGTATTCCTTTCCCTCAAAGGGTTAAAAGTGAAGCAAATATTAGGTAGTTTAATAGATTTTTAGAAATTTTCAAAAAACTGTGAATAAATATTCCCTTCATTGAAGTCATAGCTCAAATGCTCAAGTATGTGAAATTTCTTACGACAATTATTTCTGACAAAAAGAAACTTAGGGATTTTGAGTTGTTTGGCCTCAACGATGAATGCTCTATTATTGTCCTTAAAATCTTACACTATAGGCAATTTACATGTTGAAAAGGCAATGTGTGATTCGGGCGCCAGTATTAATCTGATACCCTATTCTATTTTTAAGAAGCTAGTGTAAAGCACAAAGATAACACAAAAAAGGGGGTTGAATTGTGTTATAGCAAATTTTCGCAATTCTTTTGTTAATGACGTATTGTCAATAAGATCAAAAAGATTTTCAAAAACGTTTTATAAGACAGACGAAAGCTGAAAGACAAACCGGAAAGCACCTAGAATTTATACTGGTTCGTCTCACCCCAAAGACTACATCCAGTTCTTGGCAACAATCAAGTTTCACTAACTTTTTCAAGTTACAAGTATTCTTTCCACAAGCCTCTTCAGGCTCAACCCAGGTACTCTTTCACTTGCCTCTCCAAGCAAACACCCAAGTATTCTTTGAGTCAAAGCCTCTTCAAGCTTCTACCAATCTCGTTAAGAAAAAGGTTTACGTATAAGTTACCTCACTAGATTTAACGTCTTATCAGACGAATATACAAAGAAGTATAAAAAGGATTTTACAAAGAGTTTACAAGAGATTTTTCTTTTCTTAAAGCAATTATGATTTTTCAAAATCAACAGCAACTATGATAACAACAACCACTCGAAGGAGGTCTCTTCTTCTATTTATAGGCTTCTCCAAAAGTATCCGTTGAGTGTTTTGCAGAAGACGGCCTTCGTCTGATGAAGAGAATCGTTGGAGCATTAAATGCAGCATTTAATGCTTTTTACCAACTTGTCGTATGATAAGATAAAGCAGTCTGTTTATCTTTTCTATTCTTGTACTCAATCTTGCAGCAATTGCCATGTCCGCTTTCCCGTTCTAACATTTGCACACATATTTCTTCTTTTTTGTTGACTTTCTTCGAGAGTAGGTATATAGGCTTTATACGTTTCGAGGTAGCTTACGCTCTGATTGATGTGCAGATCATTTTAGAACGTTGTCATCGTCTATAAGACTTGTTAGTTACAAAGTATATCTAATAAAAGATAAGACGATATTCATTTTAAAAACATCAAACGATTGCATGCGAACGAATGATCAGACGATTATGTAAGGACATATATAATTTTAACTATTTGTTATTATCAAAATATTTTAGGGTTATAAATTCGTCCTTTGTCTTAACACTGGGGTTGCAAGAACCCTAGCCTACTAGCATTTTACTCCAGCTTGCATACAGTCCATCGCTCACCCTTTCAAAAGAGTAGAACATGTACTAATAAAGGTGGGTAAGTTTTTTTTTTCCCATATATTTTGTGATATTGGACATGGAAGAAGATGAAGATGTCCTGATTATTTTGAGGCGACCTTTCTTAAACACAGAAGGAGTACTGATTGATGTCTAGGGAAGAAAAATGACTTAGAGGCTTAAACTAATGGTGTCAAAGTGAGCCAACCCAACTCACACGGGTTGGCTCACCACTAGTTGTGTTAAAAAACAGCCTAGCCCAACCCGGCTCACCTACTGGTGAGCCAAGGAAATCCCAACCCGACTCGACCCACCACATGTTGGTGAGTTAAGTAGTTTGGCTCACCAAAATTTGAAAAATTAAAAAAATCAAAAAGGAAAAAGAAAAATTGAGTAATGTTTTTCTCTTTTTTTTTCGTAGAAAAAATCACATTTTTCCACAAGGCATTCAATAATTCAAATATAAATACAAACACTATAATATTTAAGTATCAACATTAGCCATAATCCAAACATTGGCCATAATCCAAGGTATTCAACATTAGTCATAATCCAAACATTAGGCTTAGCCATAGTCCAACAAACATTATCCATAGTCCAACAAAAACCATTCAACCAAATATCTAAACTCAGCCTATAGTCCAACAACATTAAAGTCTTAAAAATACCAAGTGCCAATCTACATAATTAAAATTACTTAACAACTACAACATTAAAGTGTAAAGTCCAAAGTCTATTTTGGGTCATAGACAACATTAGAGTCATGGACTGTGAAATCTAGAACAACTTTCTCTTCTTTCTCATCATCATCATTATCTCCATCTACAATCCCAAAAAAAAAAAGTTAGCAATGAATATTTTTTAAAAGTACTATAGTAATAAAGTATTGAGAAGTAATTTAAATTACCACATTTATAAAAGCCATTTAACCAATTTTGGGTTAAAATTAGTGCTTGAACATTGGCCAATAAAAGACAAGAATGATACTTGTTAAGAACACGAGTAGCAATGCTAAGTGCAGACTCACTAGCAACAATAGTTATCAGAATGCTTAACACCTCACATGCCAACCTACAGAGATTTGGGTAACATTCTTGGCGATCCTTCCAATAGTTCAAAACATCTAACTTTGGAAAAAACTTAGGCTCAAGTGGTGTCTTAGTCAAATAAAGATCTAACTCAGACTTGCCGGTGACATTAATATTTTGGCTAACATAATTGATATATTCCTATGACATTATAAGAAAAACAAAATAAATTAACAAGTAGAAAGGAATAGATACTAATGAAAAAATATAGAAAGAATTCAAACTATGGCTCACTTACATTAAATGGATCTAATTCTATCCCTTGATCTTCCTCTAGATTAAAATCTTGCTCAATTGTAGAACAACTTGGGAACTTGATGTACCCGATGAAGTTGACCTCACATTCACATATTCTTCAAAGAGCTTGTACATCTTGCTTTTTATGTGATTAATTTTTTCATCACAAGTAGAAGGATCAAGCTTTGAGTAGTAAAATCGAAGAGCTTCAAGTTTTATCGGCAAGTCAAGAATCATAGCAATTGACAAAATGACACTATAGTCACTCCAATACTTGCTAAACTTTGCCATCATCCTTTCCGCCATGTCTTTCAATAAAGGATCATCACTTTTGAGTGTTTCTCCCAACAAGCACTCAATTTTCCATACTTGGATGAAATATTCATTAAAAGTTGGATAAGATGTACCTGAAATTAAGTTGGTTATCTTATAAAATGGCCTAAAAAATTCACACATTCTTTTAGCTCTTTTCCACTCATCATTTGATGGACAACTTTTGTAGTTTCTATCACGAATGGTAAAACTTCCAAAAGCACGACAATACCTAAGAGCACTCTCAAGCATGAGGAAAGTAGAATTCCATCTAGTGGGTACATCCAACCTCAACCCCATTTTAATGTCAATCCCCCTCACTTGAACAACACATTCTTTAAATGCTATTTTTCTTGCCTCCAATGCTCTCACATATTTAATACTATCTCTAATCTTTTGCAAAGCACCTTTAACCACTTTTAATCCCTCCTGAACAATAAGATTCAAAATATGGGCACAATACCTTACATGAAAAAATTTACCATCACACAACAAGTTATTTTGCAATCTTAATTGCTTACCCAAAATTTCTTGCATACAATTATTGGCAATAGCATTGTCTAAAGTGATGGAAAATATTTTTCTATCAATTCCCCACTCAGTCAAGCATTCAAAGACTTTATTTTCCAAATCATGACCAATAGGTAGAGGCTCCATTTTACAAAAGGCAAGAATCTTACTATTCAATTTCCAACCATTGTCAACAAAATGTGTTGTTAAACAAATATATCCCTCTTGAGTACAAGCAGTCCAACAACCAGATGTCAAACAAATTTGGTTATGACATTTATGCCTTGAATGTCTCAATTTCTCCTTCATTTCATTATGAAATTTCCACACATCAGACACTATTGCATTCCTAGTTGTGTGTTTTACATCCGGATTTAACAATGAGAGCAATTCCCTAATCCATTTATATTCAACAAATTTAAATGGTAGGCCACGGACAATAATAGCCCTTGCCATAACCTCATGAACACGCTTGTGGCCAAGTTCCCTAGTCCTTAACTTTCCCGCATGATCAATCATCATTCCACCTACATCTTGATATTTAGGGGTAACTTTGCACCTTTTCACATGATACAATAATGTTGAAATCCCTATTTTAGTCCCCCCAACTACATACTCTTGCCTACATGCATTATATCTATAGCCTTTCCTTGGCCATCTTTCACACCAATTTTAGAAAAAAAATTCCAAACTTTAGATGTACAAGCCTTAGGTTTCTTACTTTGTTTTTCAATGTCACCACTTTCATTTTCAATTGGATTTGGCTCAATGGGCTTTTCATTAATTTCAAACTCATCAATATCCTCATTGCAATATACATTTACATTTCTTTGATGAATAGTTTCAAATTCCATACTACAAATATAATTGACAAATAAATTAATTTAATAAACACTCAATTACTCAAATAGCCGTAGCCCACAAGAAGCAAACTGCAAATACCCTTTTTTGTTCAAATCAGTGCACCCAAAAAACTCAAATTTTTGTTTAAATCAGTGACGACACACAAACCGAATTGAACTGAATCTATACTTTCTAAATTTGAGTCAAATTTAGAAAATAGCTTTAAAATGCAATGGTGGCAGTTGAAATGGTCATGTAACAATTTATACACATAAGCACATTGCAATGGCAGCAAATGCAATAAAACAATATTGTTTTTAGCAAGCAAACCAACAAAGCAGGTCAAATGAGGGGAAGAATGAACATTTCACAATACCTTTGAAACGATGGGGGTGAGTCAGGTGATTGGTGGCAAGCTCGACGGTGGCCGGGAGTTGGAATGGTGGCTCATGATAGTGACTTAAGATCGAATCAAATGGCATGCACAACAATGGAGATGATCCGTGACTGGAACGGTGACCTCAACAGTGGCTAGGTAAGGGTGTCGCGACCTGCATACGACATCTAGTTTGTGGTGTCTGACGTGCGTGACAGTGGCGTACTGAGGCTAAGGCTAAGGGAAACGTTGAGACAGAGATTGGAGACAGGGGAAAGGGCGACAACCTCTGCGACACTACAACTGTGGTCTGTGCAGTGTGTTGTGTGTTGGTGTTGGGCAAGCAAAATGGCAATGTTGCCTCTATTCATAGACTAAAGACGCACACGGTTAGAGGCTTAGGGTTGCCTACGCGACATAATAATGCTAAGGGAAGGGAACTATTGGAGAAGTAAATTTTTTTTTAAAAAAAAGGGCCAACCCAGCTCTAACCCGACCTTAACCCGTTTGGCTTGCGGGTTAAGTGAGTTGGGTTGTGTTTGGGCTACAATTGTCTTATGCTTGTAATTTTCAACCTAGCCCGGCTCAAACCCATGGTGGGCTAAGTTGGCCCACCAGGTTCTGGTTCACTTTGACAGCTCTAGCTTAAATATAAGGAGGTGGTGTTCAAAATATTAGACACCTCAAAGAAGCCCTCCTCCTGGACTACTTACAAATTGGTGCGAATGTGGGCGAGGTAGAGCTTCCAACAAATGTAAGGCTTGCTGCAAGCCAATTACCCCAGCCCCCTAATGGCAAAACCCCAATGGTTCCGTCAAGCTCGTGACATTAAACAAGCGCTTCTAGGAGGCAACTTGTGACAAATATCCTTTATTGCATTGTTTGGTAACTGTAGGCATGCATCTTTTTATTTTTCTGCCTTAAGTAGGTATGCACGGCTATGCTCAATTATGCACAGTTGTGCTTGCTGTGTCAAAACAGTGTCTTGGATTTATGCACAGTCATGCTGCCACATGCATGGTTATGCTTCGAAGTGCACATTAGTGCTTCAAAACTAATGCATGACCATGCTTCGAGATGCCTTAACTTCCACCACTAAAGGTCATGCACGACCGTGCTTACCTAAGCATGGTCATGCTTATTAATTACACATGCATAATAAATAGAGGCAGGGGTGCACTGCCTTGCACGTCCTACTTTCTCTTTTTTTCTCTCTCTCTCTCTCTCACTCTTTCTCCCTACCTCCCTCTACCTTAAAACCTATCTTTAAGTCACTTTATTTTTTTTCTAATCACACATTATGCACGGCTGTGCTTCCTGTTAGCACGGCCGTGCATCATCTACATATTCAACAAGCATAATCATGCTTCACAAGTTTATGCATCCAACACGACAGTGCTTTGTTAAGCACGGCTGTGCTTTATAAATACCAGCATGGTTGTGCTCCCTGTTAGCATGACCCTACATCATTATGGCATGCATTTCTTTTCTTTTTTCTTTTATGCTAACCTCTCACCTCTTTCCACCTTTTTTGATGGTTTGTTTTTTTTTTTTGCAAGACCATGCCCCCAAGGGTAAGCATTCTAGGACCGTTGCTAGCCCCTCGGCCCTAGTAGATGTGACCCCTTCAGCTCTTGCCCCTGTGACACCCTCAACGGGTCAGGGTGGTCTGGTTCCTCTGGTTGAGGAGAGATACCACAATAGATACTGCTTGCTACAAAGCTTTGATTGGCACGAGACCTGCTATTTGGCTGACGAGGTCCTGACTCATTCGTAGCTATAGGCATTTGAACCTTTTTCAAGAGGATTGGATATATGAGACTTGTTAGTGTGCGATGCCCCACCCACCAGGAGCTCACATTGGAGTTCCTGGCCACATGCGACTACTTCTACGTTGACACCGACCTCGAGATCACTGTCTTTTTCCAAATCTTAGGGCAAGAGTCGCAGATACCCTTGTCCACATTTAATGTGGCCTTGGGATACCACACTGAGGAGACCAACCGCAACCCCTTGTACAATCAGGGTTTTGAAGCACTTCCTCCTACCTACCAAGAGGGAACATTCTAGAGAGACATCACTAAGGGAAGTGCTCCTTACGAGCCACGTCGCTCAAAGGCCAGTGCCATCCACCATTCTTCACTTAGAATCCTACACAAATGGATTGCCCAATCCATCAATGGACAGGCAAACAGTGAGGAAAATGTCTCTAGATAGGACCTTTTTGTCTTATGGTGCATGATAGATGGAGAGGGTTACTAGGTAAATCCTAGTTTATTCTTCCTAAAGCACTACATGGAGCTTGGGAAGAAGCTTAGCACCACCAGCAAAGGCCACATATCTTAGGGTCCTTCATTTTGCAGCTAGCCATTCACTTCAACTTTTGCCCCAATGACACCACTGTTCTAGTTTCGATGGTGGCCATCAGTCGCTAGACTTTAGTCTCCATGGGGTTGCTGCACCCCAATGCTAATGACTCATATGTGCTTGTCACGCCAACACCCCCTACTACTGATGAGGAGATTGACACCGCAGCTGACCAGATGCAGCAGGACCTATAGTAAGAATAGGCAAACTTCTCTAAACATGACGACGCCCCATCCAGCAATCTGAGGCACCTCAAGCTAATTACCAAGCCATGGTAGGGCAACTTGATCATCTAGGGGCTTACTTAGACTTTCACTAGCAATACCTGGAAGACTTCTCTCGATACTTCGAGGATCATGCTCAGCAGACCGCCTCCTAGTCTGCCACTATGCTGACTTTGCTGCAACATGTAACACCCCTACTTTTATTCATTGAACTATTTTCTATTTATTTTGTAATTAATTCTGGAGAACCGGATTAGAATTTCAAAAATTTGACTTTGCGATTGTGTTTGTATTGATAAATACTACTCAGTTTAGATCTTAAAAAAAAATTCTGAACCAGGCCTAGAAATGGTAAAATGACCATTTTGTCTAGAAAAAGTCAAATATTGGGATAAATTAATAAAATAGCTAAAATTATTTAAAATTTATTTTTAAGCCATAAATATGCTTAGAATAACTAATGACAATTTTGAGAATTTTTTGAAATTTTCTAAGACAATTTTTGTAAAAAGACCAAAATGCTCTTAGTTAACTACAGAGGTTAATCGGAAACTTTTTGAACTCAAAATATTTTGAAAATTTTATACTAAGTATATTTTAATTATAGAAATATTATTTTGAGGGAAAAATAATTAAAAATCTGAAAATCATAATTATTTAGCAGAAACTTGATTTATTAGTTAATTAATTAGTTTTTTATAGTAAAATAATTACTATAATTAACATATAAATGAACAATTCTAAAAAAAAAAAATTGTGAGACTCCCAAAAATATACCCTTTCATGTCGTATGACTAGTTTGGCCCAAATCCACACCAAAAGACCATTCCAATTTTCCCACAATAAACTAATATTTAATTATTTTTAATATATAATAATTATATTAAATAAAAAAATTAGTTTTTCTGACCCCTTGGCTACATTTCCACGTTCAACCATGGTGGGAGCACACCAAAATTGACTTGGCCATGGTAAAAGCCCACCAAAATTGAATTTTGTGCAAATAAGTGTAAAAATTTAATTCTAAATTAAATTATTTTTGCACTATAAATACCCCCATCACCCTCCCCATTCTCTTCACCACTTTCCTTCACAACAATTCTCCCTCTTTGTCTTGGTTTAGATTAATAGCCAAAACTCTTGCAAAATTCTTCCACCATAAATCCACCGTTAAACTTTAGTTTTATACCTTGGCCTCTTCTTTTATCCTCAAGCTCCACCAACATTGACACTATTTGAGGTAAGGGGGTGAGTGGGGTTAAGCTTCTATTTTCATTTCTTAATGGCTTATTGTTGTTGGATTGGCCCCTAATCCTTTTTATTTTTAGTTAATTCTTGTTATTTCATTATGTCATGTTATTTATTTTTAGCATTATGTTGTGTTACTTTAAATTTTATTATACGGATTTATGATGCTAATTATTGCTAAGTTTAATCTTGAATTTTGTCGATTAAATTAAGAAATGATCATATTTTAAGAGAATCCTTAGTATGCTCTATGGTTGCAGTGTAATCTAATCTTCCACACAGAAAAAGGTTACTCTTAATATTTGGTTTAATTTGTAAAATAATTATACAATACCAACTATATTTACAATTAGAAAGTTTTTCTTTTAAAATTAATTTAAATTAAGAAATTAAAAAAAGAATAAATCAAATAATTTAAATACTATACTTGCATTGTGCCTGTATGTTTGATTTCTTGAATCATGTATATGGAATTCTATTAATGAAACTTAATATACTCATTAAGTCTTGTGATTGTTATAAATGATGAATACATTATTCTAAAACTCTACTGGATTGTTTAGAGAGTTTGTCATCAAATTTAGAGAACAAATTGTAGGGAACCCTCTCTTGAGATGGGACCATGTTGTGAAGCATGAGTGCCTGTGTCCTAAGAAGTTACAGTTTGGTACACTGCGAGGTGAAAGGTAGAGACCATTGTTCGGGTCTTAAGGGTAAAGGTACCGAGTTGTGAATGTCCGAATGGCCAGGATAGCATCCTTGAACCAAGATAAATCACATAAACTAGCCTGGTAACCCTAACACTTACTCAACATCATCGAGATTGGTGGAGTGTATACCCTTGATGGGCGTCAAGCCCTTTCCTCGAGGATGATGATTACGACATGGATGTCTGTACCTTGTGAGGGGTTATACGAACTCCCAATCACTTCCTACTGATTCCTGGTGATTAAGGTGAATTATCAACAATGGATATGGATCCATACGTCAGTAAAAGTCAGGGGTGGCAAAACAGGTTAGGCCCGGCAGGCTAGCCCGCCAGCCCATCACAAAAATGGCGGGGTGGGTTATAGATTTAAACCCACTAGCCCACCCCGCCCAACCTGTTAACCCGGCAGGCCATTGGCAGGGCAGGGCGAGTTGGCCTACCGGGCCATCCTTTTTTAAAAAAAAATTATATGTTACTTAATTATGGTTTTGTTTTGAACGATTATTAGTATTTTGTATTGTTGAATGACAATTGGTAATTTGTGATTTTTTATTTTTAAAGAAATAGACTATTATTATTTTTTATTGATTGTTGTTGATGAATCATGAAGAACTTTGTCCTGATTCTTAAAAGACTAAGACTATTAGTATTTTTTATTGTTGAAGAACTATTAATAATTTGGTATTTTGTGATTTTGTGTTATTGAAGGATTAATGGAATATTAGTTTTTTATTTTTTATTTTTTTCTGTTTCTCTTTTTTATTTTTATTTTTATTTTTGGCGGGCCAACCCGCCAGCCCACCTCTAGGTAGGGCAGGCCATAAAACTCAACCCACCATCAACCAACAGGCCAACCGGCCCCGGCCCGCTTTTGGTGGGCTGGCGGCGGGGCGGGCCAAAGTGGGGCGGGCCGGCCCGCTTTGCCACCCCTAGTAAAAGTCTTTGATTGAGTTATAATAATGTATGTCAAACCCTAGGATTCCCTGTGTATGATTGTTTAATAATTATGAATTTATGCTTTAAACCTGTTAAGAAAATGAATGAGGCTTTATGAAACCTCACTTCTTTTGTATGTTTCTTTTTATATACATTCGTGGTTTGAGTAAATGTGGCCATTCCACGAGATTCAAAAGACTTACTGTGAGGACCATTGAAGATGTAGCTGACTTGTAGACCTTAGGATATTTTAGGGAGGTATAGGATAAATATACACTACTCTAACATAGGTCATTTTGTTGTATATACATGGGCAAGTGACTAGGATGACTTCTGATGTATTTCTTTTGCTTGTATTGCCTAGATAACTGTACTTTAATCATGTACCCAAATTCAATGTATACATATATGGATGACACATTGATGTTTCTTTTATGATCATGGTTCTTTATATAGCATTTTTGTAATTTATTAAATGTTCATAAGAAATGAACATGGGAAAGTTTTAGTCAAATTGACGTTATTACTTAACCTTTTAATCAACTGTAAAGATAATTCCCTAAAATTATTAGGTGTTACACAACAGCTGCAACAGCATTTTGGACTTCCCCTTTCATCCTGCATTATTTTAGGGGAAGTTTATTTATGTTTTCATTACTATCTCTTCATTTTCATTTTATTATTTGTTTCTTTTAGTTTTCTTGTTATTTTATTTTAGCATTGGGGACCATGATATACCTTAAGTGTGGGGAGGGGAATTCATGAAAATTTGTATGCCTTACATAAAGCATTATATATATAAACACACACACACATGAATTGCTTAGTCTCTTGCATTTGTCTTACTATGCACTTTTTTTATCTCAAAAGTAAAAGATGTCACCCACTAAGGGGCCCTTCAATTTTTTTATATAATAATAAATAAATAAATAAATAAAATGACTTGGCAATTGTAGTTGTTTAAGACCCTCTTTAGCAAAAACTGAAAATTAGCATGACTTTTAAAGTGAAAACCTTCCATTGGGACTAACCCCCTAAATTGTGATATTTGAGCTAAAAAGAGGTAACATAAGAGCAAACCCTTTCTTTTCTTTGATTGTGGGATGACCTCTCAAATTATGTAATCTAGAACTTGTGTTGACAAACATTTCTGAATATTGATTTTTTATTTACATGTAAAAATTTAGGGATACTTTTAGTTTTTCTTGAGACTTTCAGAATTTTGTATGCATAATTTTCCCTTTGTTGCCCATTTTTTAGCCTGTGGAGTTTCATCTATGTTACCTTATTGTACAATAAAAGTTTGGTGTTGGTAACCCTTATAGACAGGAATGGAGCACTCTAAGATGGCATAGAACCCTTACAAGGAAGCCTACTAATATAACTTTGGAACTCTAGAAAGCCCCTTTACAAGAAAAGAAAAAATGTGACTTATCTTCCTCCTCGCCAGAAAAAAAAAAGGAAGAAAAAGAAAAAGAAAATAGGAAACCAATAATGGTGAGGAGGAGAAAAAGAAAGACAAAGAAAATGAACAAAAAAGAGAATAAAGCCTACAAGGTGGGAAAAGAAAAACAATTGCAAGGGAATCACCACAAAAGAAGGAAGACTGCTCCATTAATGCCTTGAGGGGTTACTCTGGATGGTGAAAATTCGCTTCTTAACACTTTTGCACATATCTCTTCCTTTCCTTTTATCCACCTAACATCTAATCCTTGGCCACGATACATCCCTTTGAAAATCCTTTATTTTGCATGTTTATAAGCAGATGTGTGTGTTTTGATTAATATACAAGCCTATGGAAAGAATTCTCTAAGAAGGTCTTGAGTGTTAATGTCTTTATCCACATACACTAGAGAATTAGGAGATTGAGTGATCCTTTCTCAATAGAAGGTTAAGCCTTAGGGTCCCAAGTCTAATTGGGCATTTCTGTAGGGTTTACTTCAGTCAAGGCTATCTTGTTATTTGTTTTTAAAATTATTTCTTAACAAAAATTTGGATTCCTCTTTGGTTGATGTCTTATATTTTTGTGTAAATATTTATGATCTGGACAATTTGCTTGAGGGCAAGCAATGCTCAAGTGTGGGGAGGTTGATAAACCCTATTTTGTCATACTTTAGAATGGGTTTTTAGGGCACTTTTATAGC
The DNA here is from genome assembly GCA_004329165.1 of Spatholobus suberectus. Classification (NCBI taxonomy): domain Eukaryota; kingdom Viridiplantae; phylum Streptophyta; class Magnoliopsida; order Fabales; family Fabaceae; genus Spatholobus; species Spatholobus suberectus. Next base: position 52,504,344 of record CM014729.1, on the reverse strand, counting down.
CAATTTCATAATATGAACACCTAAAAGTGTGGATAAACCCATTCCTCTTATTTTATGCAAAATTGTGGATAAGCCAGAAATAGAAGAAATATACTCAAAAAAGAGGAAAATTGAGCTTCAGAACGCGAGGCATAGCCGTGCTTAATTAAGCACAATCGTGTATACTCCACAAAGGGACCCCCACACGACTATAGGATAGCACAACCATGCTTATTGAAGCATGGTCATGCTTGGAGGTGAAGATCAGCGCTTCAAAAAAAAAAAAAAAAAAGCACGACCGTGCTTGACCAAGCATGGCTTTGCTTAGAAATCAAATTCTCGCCTCGCATTTTAGCATGACTCTAGAACCCCCTGCTTAGCATCGAAGCACAACTGTGCTTAATTAAGCACAGCCATGTGTTGTGCATACCTTAATGCCCCTAAAAGATTATAAATAAAGAAGGAAGGGCCTAGGGATTTTTTATCTTTCCATCTATCTTTCACCTTTGGCTTACTATTGCTATGGTGCTGGAAAGAGAAGACAGAGGCATTCCCTACGTAGAGAAGCATGATCGAGGAGATAAAAGGATCCAACACTTGTCATAGGTTCTTTCTTTTTCTTGATTGTATTTCTTTATATGTTTATGTTGTCTCTAATCATGAGTAGCTAAACACTTTGTTAGGATTGTGGTGTAATGTATGCTTGGAAACCCCTTAATGCTTAATTTCAATTAATTTGTTGGTTGTCTTTTCAATTAGATTGCTCTACTATTTCAATTCATGCTTGGATTAACCAAACCTTGTATGCTTGAGTGATTAGTTATCTTACACATCATGAGTGGCTATAATGGACCTGTAGGGTAATCGAACATAGGATTATTACATGACCAACCTTTAATCCACGTTTCCATTGAGTTAATTAACCAATTAACTTTATCCTGTTCTTCATGCATGTTTAGGCTTGATTTCTTATATGACCAACTGGAAAATCAATCTAAATGGGATGTTGGTAATTCATGGCCAACAATTACCAATCTCTTTATATATAAATGGTAATTGAAGTGTAACACAATAATTAATTGGAATTAAGTTTATAGGGAGCGAAGAGTATATGTGAAGCCACAACCCTAACCTTCTATCACTATCATCTCCTCTTTGTTAGTTTTTAATTGTTTAGTTTTAATTCTTCACAAAAACTCCCTTAATCATTCTCCCTGAACAATTGGAATTTTCTAACTGATTGATAACCGTAAAATTGGTCCTTTGGGTTTGATATCTGGACTTTGTCCCTTGTAACTACTATAATAGTGTATGCTTGCCCTTAAGCGTGTTTTAAACTACATCAAAAACCCCAGCCACCATTAGAGGGGAATATCTCTCTCATTTAGTGTTCGCGATTCAATTAGAGTAATAGGTATGGATTCTATCTCCTCTACATGTACATGTTTTCTAACCCTCTTATAATTATTATAATTTGTTATGAACATGTTACAATTATGCATCATTGGACCTTAAATTTCCATTATTTAGTTTTGATAAAAAAAAATTATTTTTAGTCCATGATGAAGTGAAACTTTATGATGACATGACAATTTTGTTACATCTGTGACATGACACTTACTGGTACTTGCAATCGTTAGCCATGTTAACGATTTTTTACAATAAGGACTAACAAAAAAAGAAGAAGCAATAATCATATACAATTTTAAAACAATTTTTTGAAAGGACTAAAACAAAAAATCGAATCTATCATATTACATATAAGAAAGAGCTAGAAGACAAAATGTTACTGTTTCTAGAGCCGTTCATTTTTGAATTTATCCTTTTGATGGACATGGGCTCTTCACCCAATTGTGCCCCATTTGTTGCTTGGCCAATAAACTTCTATCTAGAATTAATTAAATTACAGAAAATCAAATTCAACTTAAATATTTTTTTTAATTTTTATATGACATTTAAATTTTAAAATACTAAAATATTTTAGGTAAATCAATATTTTTTTATTTTTACACATCAATATCTACATCTAAATTGATTAATATAAAAAATATGGATAAAATATAGCACAAAGGGATAAATAATTTTGCATAAAAGTACATTAATATATCAATTATTATAAAAAAAATACATTTCATTATAATTTTAACATCTTTCTATGGTATAGAAATTATATTTTAAATGTAACATATATAGGGATGAACTTTCTTTTTCTGAAATCAAGTTGGAGAATTTATGCTTAATTTATGAGGATGAACTATTTACCTAAAACCAAATTAACATCATAATTATTAGGGTGAAATTATTTTTTTTAATTCATTGTTATAACAATTTTAATATAAATTTATTTATTTATTTCTTATTATCTTCTGACATAATTAATTATTGAATTTTTCATTTTTTCTCTTTAAATTTGAAATTTTCTTTAAAGTAATTAGTCTAGATCTAATTAAATGATAGAAAATAGTATTTAATTCAAAATTTTGTTTTAATTTTTTACATGATATTTATAATTAAATTCTTAAAAAATTGTAGGGAAATATTTTTTCTTTTCTTACTTTTACACATGAAAATATATATGTAAATGTATTAATATAAAAACTATGCATAAAACATAACACAAGAGAATGAACATTTTGCACGGAGGTACATTAGCATATGAACTATTGTAAAATTTATATTTTATTATAGGTTAAATATCTTTTTATAATTCATTGTTTTGGTATGAATATATTTTCTTTCTTACTTTTTCTTCACCCAATTTTTTAAGTCAAGTTTTTTGTACAATCAAATTTAAAATTTCTTTACCTAATTAATATATATTTAATTACATACAAAAATAAAATTAAATCAAAGTAATTGTTATTATCTTCTCTATGCAAAATTTAGGGGTGACCACGAGTCAGGTTAGTTCAGGTTTAGGAGTTTTTTAGATCCGAAGCGACCAATGTTAATCAGTTTGGGTTGGATCAGATTTTTCAAAAAATAAATGTGAATTCGAACTGAACCAACCCAATCACATTTGGGTTGAGTCATCTAATAAAATAATGAAAAAAATAAAAAACATCAAAAATTAAAATAAAAGAGAAAAAAAATAGGATATTGTAATAAAATGAAAGAAAACTGATGAATAATATCAAAAAGTCAAAATTATGGAATTGCACAACATATAAATTATAGAATTACACAACATACAAAAATATATATTTTTTAAATAGTACGGGTTTGAGCTCTATGTAACGCTGTGATTTTCTTAATGTATGATTTAGTGGTTTAATAACTAAAAAGTGAAAATTTGATATGTAATCTAGGTGATTAAAAGAAATAAATGAATTGTTGCTATGTATGGTATGTTGTATGTGACGATGGTTGTGAGTTGTTGGTTTGAAATTATAGTTTGAATTTAGGAAATTTGAGATATGTGCTTGAGCCAATTTGGATATGTTGTGAGAATGATTTTGGGTTTTTGAGAGAAAACAGTTAAGTTAGACCAGTTTTGAGATAAAGGAAGTGGCTTGGTGAGGTTTGGGCTTCAGTTGACCAAAAGTCCGTGTGAGAGTTCTAGGGAGGTCGGGTATATAAAGGAAGGGGGAAGAATTCCCTCATTCTCCCATTCTCTTTCTTTCTCTACACTTTCTTTCTCTTCATTTCTCTCTCAATCTCTCTCTAGAAATTTGAGGTTACTAAAGGTGTTAAGAGGATTCCCAAGCCCAGTCTAGTATTGTTGCGAGAGGAAGACCAATCTGTGGAAGGTTTTGGCTCAAGACACAAGTTTCTCAAAGAACCAAAATTCAAATTCAAAGACTTTTAAAGGTAAGGGAAGCTTACAAATCGGTTGTTTTGTGTTAATAACTGTTGGTATGCTGATTTCTTGCCTTATAATCGATTGAATCTTTGTGGATGTTGTCATTTTTGTTGGTTATGGGAGAAAATGGGTTTTTGGATAAAATGTTGAGATTTGGATGAGAAATTGATGATTATGTGATGAAATGTTGGATTGATTATATAATTTGATGTGTATTAACTTGGTTGAGGTGGATTAATGTTGTTGGAACACCATTGATTCGAAAATCTATGTTATTTGGTTAAAAGCTTGAGTTTTTCTGTAGAAAATTGCGTTTTTTCAAAAAATCGTCACAGATAATCGATTATGGGGATCACATAATTTATTATCTGGAGTTTCAGAAGCTGTTTTTATGATTTTGTTTCGGGAATAATTGATTATGAACTTTGATAATTGATTATTTGGGTTTTAGAAAAATTTCTTCTAGTTTTGGTTCGGAAATAATCGATATGGAAAACCATAATCGATTATCCCTGCTCAAAAATGGATTCTAATGCATTTTTACTACAATACATAATCTGTTACTACAGTACATAATTTGTTATTTTAGAACTGAATGTACCATTTAAGATTTCACAATTTTCATTTCAAAATGCGAAGTATTTTGTATATACACATATAAAAAGGACTATTATACATTTTTAAAAGTTCTATTTGAAAATGATGGAGAGTTGTATAGTTGAGATATGATTTTGTTTAAACTAAAGAAATGAAATGTTTCAAAGGTTTTGTGAATTTCAAGATTTGCCAATCTTCCAAATGGTTTTCAAATTGTAGTTGATTGTTGGATTGGTTGTGAAGTGGAAGGTTGCTTAGATAGGACCTCCACTTGTTATGTGTGATATTGTTCCTCACAAGGTGGGCTGCTTAGATAGGGCCTTATTTGTTGATTTTGATTGAGGCCGAATTGGGGCTGGTATGGTGTTGATGGTGTGAGTGGTCATGGGAGGTAGCTGATGATGGACCTCTTTGTCACTGGTTGTATTGATATACATATATATGTTGTATGTTTATTGGTTGTGGTTGAGTGGTTGATAGTGTGAGTGGTCATGGGAGGTAGCTGACGATGGACCTCTTTGCCACTAGCTGTATTGATATACATATATATGTTGTATGTTTATTGGTTGTGGTTGATGGTGTGAGTGGTCATGGGAGATAGCTGACGATGGACCTCTTTGCCACTGGCTATATTAATATACATATATATGTTGTATGTTTATTGGTTGTGGTTGATGGTGTGAGTGGTCATGGGAGGTAGCTGACGATGGACCTCTTTGCCACTGGTTGTATTGATATACATATATATGTTGTATGTTTATTGGTTGTGGTTGAGTGGTTGATGGTGTGTAGTACATGCATTCATGCATAGTTGGCGGCTGAAGTAGCTGATAATGGACCTCATGCCGTGGTGCAGGTAGGCATGTAAGTTGGATGGTGACCAGAGTTGGAACTCAGATGGGCCTCTAACCTAGTGCTGGATAAGACATAGGGCAGTTGACGATGGGCCTTCGGGGATGAGTGGATGGGCGACTTCGCAGGAGGCCAAGGTGATGCAGGTCTTGTGTCGCGGTAAACCACCACCCACATACAGTTATCCTGACAAACCACTAAGCTTATCCGCAGATCAGAGTTTGACAATTCCTGAATGGTGCTTAGATAGGCCACAGTAGGGGGTAAGACCTGACTAATCGTTTGATATGTAGAAATCTCTCGAGAGTCGTGTCATTCATACATTGACATTTTGGGGTTGAAGGCACGATGTGTTATGCTGTATGTATGTAAAGTCATTCTTTGATGAAATGGGATTCCAAATTTGTATGTTGATGAAATTGTTATTATTGTTACCCAATGTGGTTGTTACTGGTGGTAGTAATGGTAGTGTTGTCGTTGTTGCTATGATTACTTGGTAATTGTTATTATGGTTGTGTTATGTGTTGGTAGCAAGGGTAGTATTGTTGTTGTTACTTGATTATTATGGCTGTTTGTAATTGTTATGATTAGTGACAGTGGTGATAAAGGTGTTGTTAATATCGTTGCTATTATTGTGTTAAAGGTTGTTGTTCTAATGGTTGTACTAGTGTTATCGTTATTATTTTAAGTAAGCTTACCCTTGCATTGTTTGCAGGTGTGGTTTGTGCCTGTGATGATCACGTCTTTGGCGTGGGAGCAGATGTTGAGTTTTTGGCAGGTTTAGCTTCACTTAGTTGGTAATGAAGCTTCGTTTTAGCCAGTGGTGAGATTGAACAAGTATAAAGAATCATCTTTTTGTTCTTTTCCTTAAAGGAATTGATATTCCTTATTGTTGTTTATTTCTTTTAAGATGATGTATAAAGTGACCAGCTATAGGAAGAGTGTTTTGTACCCTATATCTGTTGGCATAGATATATCAATAATGTTGGTGTATATATATTCTTTTGATTTCCTTAATATATATATATGTATATATATGTATATTTCTAATTATATAAGCCTTCCAAGAGATGAGGTAGAAATGTTGCTATGTAGCAGCAGTAGGTCGTTACACTCTACATGTTCAAATCTAATACACAAACCGATATCACGGAATTTATAATTTTAAAATCTGAACTAAACCGATGATCTGAATCAACCTGAATTTTTCTCTTTAGATTAGTTCGGGTTGATCGGGTCATAAGGTTAATCTAGACCCATGGCCACCCCTAGTAAAATTAATGTATAAAATCAATTTTTAGACAAATCATTATTCGTTTCTTATTTACTACCTCTATCCCTACATGCAAGACCCATTTTTGAAATTTATTTGTCCCTTTTATAAAAAAATGGTTACTTGCATTAATTACATTTTGACCAAAATACCCTTAATTACTTGGTAATAAATATAAATTAATAAGAAAATTGCATTCTCTCTCTTATGAAGATTGGAGAAGATGACTAATACACATTAATTAATTGGGTGGAAAGTAATTAAGTGGAGAGAGAAAGATGATGAGTTCCAATAAATTTAATGGTAATTTTGGAAAAATAATAACTAACTTTCTTAATGGGTGTGAATTAGTTAAAATAGTTTTATATATAGAAAGAGGTAGTATTATCTTCTCACTTAACTAAATTATAGAATTTTTTTTATATAGGCAAAGTTAAATTCTTTAACTGTTAATATTTATATGAATATCTATTAATATAGAAATTATATACAAAGTATAACACATGAGGGTGAACATATTTTTTAATGAAAAACAAGTAGAGAAATTTACACTTAGCTTGTGGAGATGAGCAAATTACCTAAAACCACATTAACATCTAAATTATTAGGATGAAATTATACCTTTTTAATTTATTCTTATGATAATTTTAATATGAATGTAGTTTGTTCTTGCTTACTCTCCTTTGACTTAACTAATTTAATATAATATAGAAGTATGAATAAAGAATAATAAATGGGGTTAAATATTTTTCATAAAAGTATGAAGAGAAATTTACATTTAACTCATAGGATGAACAACTTATCATAAATCACCTGAATATTTGAATTACTTGGAAGCAATTATACTCTATTATAATTTTGGTACTTTTAATTATTGTTATAATAATATTTTTTAAAAATTGTTTTTCTCTTTCTTACTAACTTAACTTATGTATTGAATGTTTTATCTAATCAAATTTGAATTTAATTTTAGTATTTAGTTATATATAATTAAATTAGATAAAATAAAATTCAATTTAAAGATTTATTTTAATTTTTACATGATATTTAAAATTTAAAATTTTAAAAAATAAAGAGTTTAATAGTCATGCACTATCACTATAAAAGGTTTTATACTGTCAACCAATCAGAAATAACCATTGATATGACTTTTAAAGTATTTATTATAAAAGTCAACAAACTTACAATAAATGGTGGTTTGTAATTAGATGACAGTGTACAATTACTTTACACTGTCAGTGCATGACCTGTTTTCTCAAAATTAAATTGTAGGCAAATCATTCTTTTCTTATTTTTATGCGTTAAAATCTATATGTAAATCTATTAATATAAAAATATGAGTAAAACATAATATAAGAAGATGAACATTTTAAAGAAAAGTACATTCACATATGAATAATTATAAAATTTATATTTATATTTCATTATAATTTTACTATCTTTCTATTGTTCAATTTTTTTAATAGTTTTGGTTAAATGTACAAACATTGACTATCCAATGAGGAGTGATTTGATGAGATATATAAGGTGATAATATATCCTATAAAGAGAGATTTTATTCTATCAAAATATTTTCTAAACAATTAGTTTTTCAAAGAAATTTTAAGATAAAATTCAGTACACATTTCAGTAAATACTAATTGTGTGTGCTTATTACTGCTGTTATGTTAGTTTAATATTGAATAAAATTATCAAAAATATAATCATATACTTTAATTTGGCTTTATCACCAGACGATGTGAGATCTCTAACATACTCTCCTAAAAAATATAATCATTTTAAATGATCAATATTTATATTTTAACTTATTAAAAAACAATTATTATTTCATAATTTTTTTTGAGAAACATTAAAAATAATAGAATAGATCCAAGGGAAAAAGTAGTTAACAAGGTCTCATGGTTAAATCAACCCATGATAGATTTAAGTCAAAATAAATTAACCTCATTTTTGACGAGAAAATATGTTCCTAGACACGTTAGTGTCTACAAATCTAAACGAAATGACACTTACAACGAAGTAGCAAGGAACGTCGAATTCGAAGCCTTGTCTATGACTAAGAATCTCATCCACAACTATTTTATGATATATATATATATATATATATATATATATGTATATATATAGTGGTGGTTTCGCTAAAATTTCTTGCTCTATCGACGTGGAGGCAGCGGGAGATAGATTCCTGGAGTAGAACAGGTATGAATATTATTACATCCTTATGGATTTAATCTGGACGATAAAGTTTTATACTTTGATGGCACGTATTCAATTAACTGCTTGAAACCATTTCGTGGTTCACTGTGGGTGTATATTGATAACGGATCCAATGTGAAATAATTTTATTATTACTGTTGAAGCTTTTATGATTGCTCTCGTACTGTGTATGTGACTGCTATTTGCAACTCATTTGCAGTTCTGTGAACCGGTTCACCTGACCAAAGGAAAAGGAAGCAGCTCAATTGTGAAGGTCATTTTCAGTGGGTTTTGGGTCTTCATGTTGAACCGAACCAGGACCAACACTAACTAACCGAAATGCATTTGCATGTCTCAAGACAATTCAATTCCATGTCACTGTCTAACCACTACTGTGAGTTGCTCAAACATTGCCGCGACACAAAGAAGGTCCACTGCCACATAATCAAGGCCATCCGAAACCCCGATACCTTTCTGCTAAACAACCTAGTCAGTGCCTATACCAAACTTGGCAGCATCACTTATGCCCGCAGGGTGTTCGACCAAATGCCTCAACCGAATCTCTACTCTTGGAACACCCTTCTCTCCTCCTATTCCAAACTGGCTCGTCTTCATGAGATGGAACGCGTGTTTGATGCAATGCCAACCCGAGATGTGGTTTCATGGAATTCCCTTATTTCCGGCTATGCTGGCCGTGGTTTCCTTGTTCAGTCAGTGAAGGCTTATAATTTGATGTTGTATGATGGGTCATTTAATTTGAATCGGATTGCGTTATCGACTATGCTTATACTTGCATCCAATCAGGGTTGTGTTCGTTTGGGTAGGCAGATTCATGGGCATGTGGTGAAATTTGGTTTCCGGTCATATGTTTTTGTTGGGAGTCCTTTGGTGGATATGTACTCTAAAACGGGGTTCATATTTTGTGCAAGGCAGGCTTTTGATGAGATGCCCGAGAAGAATGTGGTCATGTATAATACATTGATCGCAGGGCTTATGCGATGCGGTAGGATTGAAGATTCGAGGCAATTGTTTTATGATATGCGGGAAAAGGATTCTATTTCTTGGACTGCGATGATTGCAGGATTTACTCAGAATGGTTTGGACAGAGAAGCAATTGATTTATTCAGAGAGATGAGATTAGAAAATCTAGAGATGGATCAGTACACATTTGGAAGTGTGTTAACTGCTTGTGGTGGTGTTATGGCTTTGCAAGAAGGCAAGCAAGTTCATGCTTATATAATTAGGACAGATTATCAGGATAATATATATGTCGGTAGTGCTCTTGTTGACATGTATTGCAAGTGTAAGAGTATAAAATCAGCAGAAACAGTTTTTAGGAAGATGACTTGCAAGAATGTTGTATCTTGGACTGCAATGTTAGTGGGTTATGGACAGAATGGTTGTAGTGAAGAAGCTGTTAAAATCTTTTGTGATATGCAAAAATATGGGATTGAGCCAGATGATTTCACCCTTGGGAGTGTAATTAGCTCATGTGCAAACCTTGCTAGCCTAGAAGAGGGTGCTCAGTTTCATGGTAGAGCTCTGGTTTCTGGCCTAATCTCTTTTATTACTGTTTCCAATGCTCTAGTTACATTATATGGTAAATGTGGAAGCATTGAAGACTCCCACAGACTTTTTAGTGAAATGAGCTTCGTGGATGAAGTCTCATGGACTGCACTTGTTTCTGGATATGCACAATTTGGTAAGGCTAATGAAACAATAAGGTTATTTGAAAGCATGATAGCCCATGGTTTCAAACCTGACAAGGTTACTTTTATCGGGGTTCTTTCAGCTTGCAGTAGAGCAGGACTAGTAGAGAAAGGAAATCAGATATTCAAATCAATGATTAATGAACATAGAATTATACCAATTCATGATCATTACACTTGCATGATTGACCTCTTCAGTCGAGCTGGGAGGTTAGAAGAGGCAAGGAATTTTATAAATAAGATGCCTTTCAGCCCTGATGCAATTGGTTGGGCATCCTTATTAAGTTCATGTAGATTCTATGGAAACATGGGAATTGGCAAGTGGGCAGCTGAGTCTCTTCTAAAATTAGAACCACATAACACTGCTAGTTACATCTTACTTTCGAGCATCTATGCCGCTAAAGGAAAATGGGAAGAAGTTGCCAAATTAAGAAAAGAGATGAAAGATAAGGGTTTGAGAAAGGAACCTGGATGTAGCTGGATCAAATATAAGAACCAAGTGCACATTTTCTCTGCTGATGATCGGTCAAACCCATATTCAGATCAGATATATTCTGAGCTTGAAAAGTTGAACTATAAAATGATTCAAGAAGGATATCTGCCTGATATGAATTCTGTTCTCCATGATGTTGAGGATTCAGAGAAAATAAAGATGCTTAATCACCATAGTGAAAAGCTTGCAATTGCTTTTGGGTTGATATTTATTCCCCCTGGTTTGCCCATACGAATAGTTAAAAATTTAAGGGTTTGTGGGGATTGCCACAATGCAACTAAGTATATATCTAGGATCACCCAGAGGGAGATTCTTGTAAGAGATACTGCCCGATTCCACTTGTTTAAAGATGGAATGTGTTCATGTGGAGACTTTTGGTGACAGGTCCAGTTGTTATATTCTCTGAAGTCTAAAGCAATATAGAAAACTATGTCAAAAGTGACTACTAAACACAGGGTTCTTCAGTATGAAGAGACATATGAGACCACTTTCTTCAAAAAGTGAGTATAATTACCACATGTGCGATGCAGTTGTTTTGGCTATCCTGTAGTTTTATATTGACTTGAAGCAAATTACAGAATATGGTGCCTACTCCTGCTGACTTACCATTGTTTGTTGTCTTAATTTGAGGGGGTAAAGAATCATTAGCACTGATGAATGTTTGACCCTGTATTGAAGTATTTTGACATAGGCACATCTTCCACATGACATATCTGCTAAAATTTTTCACTACAACCTGTTAATCATTGCTTTGTGGAAGGATTTGTGGGACTGTTTTGTCGGTTTAAACAGTTTTTTTTTTGGTACACCGGAGGCAACTTTTATTTTTGGATATAATGGTGGCAATGAGGTTAGAATTTATGACCTCATACAAACTATCCAAGTCCTTCGGCACTAGCCCAATCCTAGTGGCTTACAATTTAGACAGCTGGGTCACATCATTTTTTCCTCTGCTTTTTATATCAAGTTTCTGATGAAATTCTTGCTTCTTAAAGGAGTAGATACTTATTTTTTTACTTTAGACTCCAGAGTATTTAAAATTTTAGATTCTAGACAAGTTTGTAAAAATGATGTGAAATTTGACATCATATATTACTCACAATTGTTCTGTATGATGGGCTGAGATGAATGAGAGGAGATTTTGAGAGAATCAAGTGTTCTTTTTTAAATTATTGTCACTATTTACATTATGAAATTATCTTTTGCTTCTGTCAGTAATCGACACACTTTATTCATCATAATGAACTTTTCTCTTCGTTTTGCCTAGTGGACGAAAGCATTTAGTTCACTACAGATTGAAAGTTAAATTTTATGCTAAATTCTCTTGTTTTAACTGGTGTGTCTGGTTATAAAAATAATCGTGTTCTTCTCGTCCACCACAATTTGATCTGATATTAATTACTATACATGAGAAGAACACGATAATTTTGTTTTCTTCATCCGCCTTTATTTCACCTTCCCCTCTTAAGTTTTGCTGAAATCCTGTAGCTTTTGTACGCTTGTAATTGGAAAGTGCTTGAGGATTCAGCAAAAATCCTAATAAGAACTTTTCGTTGAGCAGTTTGGCCCCTCCAATAGCCTTGAAGAAATCCGTACCACAATCAAAAAGTATAACACCACCCAATTATCGAGGCCCACCCAATTATCGAGGCCAAAGTCTTTAACCTTCTCCATTATAATAATAAGTCAAGTAAAAAAGAGTTGATCGAAAGAACAAATAGAACAAGTTGAAGTCTGCTAATACCTCTGAATCTATGTGCTCATGAAGAACTGCAATTAGTTGAACCCCAAGTGCATCAAATATGGGTTTCCTGGGGAAAAGCTTATGTTCCTCTGCTCTACATATGATGTGCCTATTTACATGTTCAAGGAGCACTGATGACAGCTGATTTCATTTTGATATAATAATATATATAGAAACCCCCAATTATTAGGTATATAATAATGAAGCAAAATCATTAGACCTAGAAAACAGAACATATTTACAAAAACCCAAAAACCAGGATTTTAAAGCTTAAAGTTATATATTGTTCTACTTTGGTTTGTTTTTGTTCGTGTTTGTATGTGCTGCTCACGTTTTAATGTATCCTGTTTCCTTTTTTTTTTTTTTTTTTTTTTTTTGGATTTTGGTAGTGTATCCTGTTTCTTTACTGTTGCCAAGTGCGTAACAACTGATAATGGACTACTTGTCTGATGAACTCATGTATGCAATGATGGAAATTCTAGAATAATATAAGAATTTACCCTGGGTTTATCTCACCATAGTTCTGAAGCCTTCATTGGGGTTGTCTTCATTTTCACCAATCTTATACTCTGGAGTTAGTTTTTGAACTGATATTTGCAATAAATAGTAGCATATCGAGCAACGTGGTCACTGGAGGAGGTGGCACACAGCCACATGCTCTAGGCTCTGCTGGCTCAGCATCCCCTAGATCAGCCAGTAATTTTTCCAAGCGACTAATCATAAGTTGCATTACTTCTAATATTCGTTCTCATTATACTATTGGTGTTGTTAGAGGCAAGACTCTACGGGATGCTATTATCACCTCTATACGTTATGCTTCTTCTAGCCGTAATAGCATGTAATTTAAAGGAATAATCACATTTGGTTCTGTCTATGAATCGGACAATATGGCCTCGTTTCATGTCCAACTAAGAGCAGAAATATCCACGGTGCTTATATCAAACGTATAGGACCATTATTAGAGTTGTTTGTTAGAGGTTGTTAAGGGTTTGTTAGTGGGAGTTATTAAAACTATTTTTTGCTCCCTTAACCCGAACTATAAATATTGATTGTATTGTTCATTTTCAGAATAAGGAATGAGAATACTTCTTTTGGCTCCTTCGCTTTCTTTTCACCTTATTATGCAGATCTAATATGGTATCAAAGCTCGTCTCGGAGGAGCTCTGCTACACCGCTCTGAATTGTTTGAGTCTACTTCGTTCTTGTTGATCCATTATCTTTGTTTCATTTCCTTTTCGATCTTCATTGTGATGATGCGAGAAACAATCATTCTACTTTGAATAACAATACGACGATGAATGAACAGTCGTCGTAGTATACAGATCCTTCGCAAAATCTGTTGTCAGTGTATTACATCCACCCTGGGGAAAATAAAATGAAAGCTTTGGTGAATCCACCTCTAGTCAGAACCAAGAACTATCACTCTTGGGCCAAATTGATGAGGAAGGCTCTTATTACGAAGAACAAGGTACGATTCATAAATGGATCGTTGCCTAATTCAAATACATTCAATCCTAGTTACGAGGCTTTTTAGAGATGCAATAATCTCGTTCATTCCTGGATCTTGAACTCAATGACTCTGTCGATCGCTCAAAGCATCATATATGTGGAGAGCGCTTACGATGTTTGGAAGGAGCTCGGGGAGAGGTTAGCACAAGGTGATTCAGTTCATGTGGCGGAATTGCACCAAGAACTCTATCAATTTAAGCAAGGTTTAGTCTCTGTCACTGATTTCTTTACACAATTAAAGGTTATTTGGGAAGAATTGGATAATTATAGGCCAACACCTTATTGTTGCTGTCCAGTGAGGTGCATTTGTGAGGCTATGTGAAATGTAAAGAAGTATAAGGAGGATGATTGTGTGATTTGATTTGTGACTGGTTTAAATGATACTTTTGCTATGGTGCATTCTCAGATTCTTTTCATGGAACCACTGCCATCTCTTAATTGAGCTTTCTTAATGGTTGTGCAATTTGAGAGACAAAATGGTTTGATCTTGGATGAAGAAAAAACTTAGGTCATGATTAATGCTGTAGATGGAAGAAAATCTCAAAGTTATGGCAGAGGAAGAGGAGGCTATGGTTTAAAAGTGTGCATATACTGTGGTAGGATTGGCCACACAATGGAAACATGTTATAGAAAACATGGTTTCCCACCAGGATTCAAGTTTAAGAATAATAATGTTACTGTTAATGCAACTAATAATTGTGAAGATGTTGAGACCAAGATGGACAAAATTGTAAAGTGCAAGGAGAAGCCTATGGCGACTCTAACACAAGAAGTATACAAAGCACTGATGTCTTTGTTGAAGTCCACTGCGTTGAATAATGCTGATGAGGTGTAGAGTGTGCATGCAGTGAACAACACTCGATCTATGCCGAGGTCCAACAATTCTTGCAAGAATTTTACTACAAGTATTAATCCTAGTCCTTGTGCTTTAGTTAGCAGAAACATAGTAGTGTGGATTGTGGATTCTATAGCCTCAAATCATATCTGTTGCTCTTTGAATTGGTTCACTCAATGTAAGAAAATTGTTCCCACTTCTGTTCAATTGCCAAATGGTTCCTTTACAAAAACTGTGGCTAGAGAAGTTTGTATAAGTGATTCCATAGTGTTACAAGACGTGCTATTTTTGCCTATGTTTGCATTCAATTTAATATCCATTTCCAAGCTTACAAAGACAATGAATGCTCTTTTTCATTTTGTGGTGATACATGCACCATTCAGATACACATAAGAAGATGATTGGTTTGGCTAGACTGGTTGATGGCCTTTATCATATGGAATCGCCGCAAGCTCATGGAAGGACTTCACAAGTTTTGGATTCTGTTAGTAGTAGTATGGTTTATAACCCAGTTTCAATTCCACATCCTACAATATTGCACTTTAGATTGGGGCATGCTTCTTTGCCTTTGATAAAAAGGTTGTCAAATCAAATTCCTTATGTTCACATTAATAAAATTGGTGTTTGTGATACGTTATTTTGATAAGCAAAGAAGAAGTAATTTCTTTGTGGGCAAGAGTAGAGCATTCCAAGCTTTTGATCTTTTGCATATGGATATATGGGGGCATTAGTACATAATCATCGTTATTTTCTAATGATTGTGAATGACTTTAGTAGATACACTTGGATTGTAATGTTGAAAGGTAACTTTAAAGTGCAAGCACAAGTTCAAAATTTTATTTTGTTAATAGAAAATCAATTTGGTGCTACTGTTAAACAAATAAGGACTGATAATGGTCCAGAATTTATGTTGCCTCGTTTTCATGCATCCAAAGGGATCCATCACAAAACCAGTTGTGTTGCAACCCCTTAGCAAAATGGGAGAGTTGAGAGGAAGCACCAACACATCTTGAATATGGCCTGAGCCTTATTGTTCCAATCCAAACTGTAACACCCCTATTTTTATATATTAAATTATTCTATATTTATTTCTAGAAAACCATATGAAAATCTCAAAAGATTGATCCCTATGGTTATGTTTATATTAGAAAGTAGTATATAGTTTAGATTTTTAATAATTTTTGGGAAACGGAGTTTGAAAATTTATAAAATAACTGTTTTGTCCATAAAATAACAAAATTAATAAATAAAAATAGTTAGCAGTTTTTAAAAAATTGTCTTTAAGTCATCAATGTATTTAGAATAATTAATAATAATTTTAGAAATTTTTCGTAAATTTATTAAAATAATTTTTCAAATATTACAAAAATACCCCTAGTTGACTGCAGGAACCAACCAGAGACTTTTTGACCTTAAAATATTTTGAAAATTTTATATTAAGTATATTTCATTATAAAAATTTTATTTTGAAAGAAAAATAGTAAAAAATATAATAACCCTATTTTAATTTTGTCAACCGTTTTTCTAATATTTAACAATGTAATTTTGAAAAATCGGGAAGAAATTTCAAAATTTTGATCCCCACCATTATGCTTAGAATTTCAATTTCTATTTAATCGTGATTTTTAATAATTTTTTCGAGTTGGAGCCCAGAGAAATTAGAAAATGATGGTTTTGTCTCTATTCCTCAACATTGAGGGTTAGAATGAGAAAAAGATTCAATTGACATTATAATATCAACTTGAGCTTGGAATTATTTCATATATATTAAAATATAATTTTGGAATTTTTTTGAGAATTTTTTGGAATTCCTATGTAACATGACCAAAATGTCCCTATGAGTCTGTTAAGCCTAGCTAGTATTGGTCTGACATCCAGAAAGAGTGAAAATGGTATTTTTAGTTTATTTTTGGGTAAAATATTTAATTTTAGAACTTTCATAAAAATTTTGGTATTTATTGAATTAAAATGGATTTTTTATGAATTTTCTAGCTTAAAAATACAAAATAAATATATATAATTTGAAATAAATTAATTAAAATTAAAATTTATTATTAGAAATTTATTTTTGGTGAAAAATAATGTATTGATCCAGTTTTGCATTAAAATGTATTATTTTGATATGAAAAGCTAATTTTTCAAGTTCAGGCATTTTTATTAGTATCGGTTAATTCACCTATAGATAAAAATTGACACATGAAAGCTTAGGACAACTGGTGGAGCACGTCCCTAGCCCTAAAATAGGTTATTCACCTCCTATTTGTGTTATGTGTCCCTAAAATTAATTAAAAAGAAATTAAAAATAAGTTTTATTGCATCATCGCTTATGTCATCTAGGGGACACCTAACCCACCCTTCTCCTCTATAAATACCCATGCTTCTTGGTCATTTTTCAGACATCCTCCTCTCTCTCAAGCTAGCCAAATTCTTAGAGAGCTTCTCTCTCTAGAATTTTTTTATTTTTCTTTGTTTTTATGCTAAAATTTTACTAGTTTTCCAACAACTAGTAAAGTCTCTTCCTAAGAGCTTTGCATCAACAATTCCATCCTCTTCATCAACTATCTTAGAGGAAATGGGGGGAGAGTGGGGTTGGTTCTAAATTATTATCACTTTGCATGTTGGTAGAAAGGGTTTTCCCCTAAACCTGTTTAAGCATAATTTTAATTATTATTATCATTATATTATGTTTGATGTTAAACTTTAATTTTTTTAAGTTGTTACTCTGTTCAAATTTAAATTATTAAATTATAATTGCTAAGTTGTTATTCTACTCAAATTTAGATTATTAAATTATAATTGCTAAGTTGTTACTTTGCTCAATTTTTGAAAATTAAAATGCACTTGCCAAGCTGTTACTCTGCTAAAATTTAAAAAATTAAAATGTATTTATTTAGTTGTTATTCTGCCAGAATTTTAGTAATTAAATTATAATTACTTTGTCTTTATTCTGCTAAAATTTTATATGATTACTAAATTGTTATTCTATTAAAATTTTTGTATTGTGTAATTTCTGCAAAATAAGACAAAAATGTTGATTGTACTGATACTTAAATTAATTGAGACCAGGGAAACCTCTGCTTGAGAAATTAGGAATTAATAGTTTAGTGAGTAATGTAAAGCAAGTGACATGTAGTGGCATGACACCCTGCTAGAGAAGCTACAGTTTGGTACGCTGAGGAATGAAAGATAGGGACCCACTTGAGGAGGTCTTGGGGGTAGGCATCGAGTGGTGAAGGTCCCAATGGCCAGGGTAGTGCCCTTAAGCTGAGATATTTGCCTAACCAAGCTCGATAACCTTTACAACTGCTCAACATTCTAGGATTGGTTAAGAGTATACCTTTATAAATGGGTATCCTGACTATTACTTTCCTCAATAATGATGAGGATTGTACCATGTGATGATGTTGATGAGGTATATGTATTCCTAGTCACTTCCCAGATTCTGTTGAGAACTATTACCCACTAATGGGAAGTATGGATCCATATTTAGTTAAGGGTAGTCTGATACAACTTAGAATAAACCTTAGGTCCCCTTCTATTGCTAGTTGTGTTTTATCTTTGTTTTATGGTAGATTTCCTACCATACATGTAAAAGTGATTTTAGAACAAATCACCTTGCTCCATTGCTTTTCTTCCTTGTATGATTGATCGCAATTATTGAAGATGACGGCAATGCATGATGATGCTGAGGATGAGTCAGAGGATACTTTTTCAGATTTATAGACCTAGTTTATAATATTTTCCTTGAGGGATAGGGTAAATAAATACTGCTCTGTATAAGATCTTTTTTATATATATATTAGGCTAGGTAGTATATGTCTTTTGATGTACTTTTGTTTTCTTTTTGATTGTTATGTATTACTCAAACCATGATGTATAGTTTGATACACACACACACACACACACACACATAAGCAATTTTTATCATTTCACTTCTATTTCCAAATTTTGTTAAATTTAGAATTTTTCTATTTTAAAATTGAAAAAAAATTTACTCACATTTTCATCAACTTAATTTAATAATTAAATTGATATGAATTATATTTAAAATTAAAAGAGTGTTACACAAACTACCCAAAAAGTATTGGAATTTTGCTATTCAACATGTAGTCTTTATAATCAACAGAGTGTCTTCCAAACTGCTTGATTACAAGACTCCCTATGAGTTGATATATAGTAGGGTCCCTAACTTGACAAACCTTAGGACTTTTGGGTCCTTATGCTTCATTTCAACACATTTTGTCCACAAGTCCAAGTTTGATTTGAGGAACAAGAAGTGTATTTTCATTGGTTACAAGGCAAATACCAAGGGTTATATAGTTCTTGACTTGGCAACTCATGAAATTATTGTTACCTGCAATGCTCAATTCCATGAATCTATGTTCCCATATGAAGCTCACCATAACTATGGACACTCTTCTTCATGGCAGTATCTTGAACCTATTTCAACAATAACACCACTTAAACTTGTTCCAGTTGAAAACCCCACCATGATTAATAGCTCAAATCCAAGTCCCCTGTTTCACCTACTATTGCACCAACTAGGAAATCTACCCGAGTTACCAAGCCTCTATCCTACCTCAAAGACTACCATTTTAACTCCATCACTTCCTTTAGCATTGCTCCCCTTTTCTCGCTACTTATCCCATGACCATTTGTCCCCATCCCACAAAACTTGCACATTGTCCTTACATGCCATAAGTGAACCGACCTGTTTCTTTGAAGCCAGCAAGCATGCAAGCTAACCACACTTAGCAAATAGTGGATCTTGTGACGACCCGCAATACCACTACAAATTGTCATAAGGAAATAGAAAGAAATCACTTTCTAATAATCTATTTTGATTTTAAGTTCAATTAGGAAAACTCTTTATTAATTTACTTGTGAAACTATGGAAAAAAAATCTAGGATAAATCAGCTTATCGTCAATGCATCGCGAAAAGAAAGTCATACACGAAGATGCATAATACATCACCATAATTAAAGATAGCATATAAAGTACTGAGTACATAATCATAGCAAGGTCCAACGTAAACGCAAATACATCAAATAACATAAAAATAGTGGGAGCGGTGTGTGACAATGAACCCAAAATACAACACAAAAGGAGGAGGGAATACATAACTCACTTCCTATAAATGGCCACCTCTACTCAAAAGATAAACACAGACTATATTGTCTCCTAAATACAATGAGGAAAGGTAAAGGGTGCGTTGTCGTTGTCATCATCGTCTCCCACGAAAGAAACATGGCCCGAGACTTGTCCACGTCCACATCCAAGAGAAGTGTGCGTACTAAAGAGCCTTTGGTACTCGCAAGCATTACCCAATCGACGAGAAGTATATACACGTGCAGGAACAGCAAGTGGGGGATGCAGAACCTCCTGAGCGAACTTTGTGAAATCCACCCAAATCGTAACCAGAATCATAGAAATCAGAGCATCGCGTGGCATGTAGCAGGTGAGAAGCGAGCCATCAAAACGTGCTTGATAGGCATCAACATTTTTCGTCCAACCATCTCACCTATCGTGGATGGTCGGTGTCAACTCCACACTGAAAGCATCATTCTGGGGGGAAACGCCTTCTGCTCCTGTGATCAAAGGCAATCATGATCATCGCAATCACACACACACAAAACACATAAGCAACGATAAGTTACCCAAAAGAACAAACGTAACATACAAAGCATGCATTATACTGAGCATAAGGCAATGCATACATTCAATCACGACCCATAAACATACATAGGTTTTTCATTTCATTATTCTTGATTAAAGTGTGACCAAGTATGCAAATGCAAACCATGAACTTAGGCTCTCCATGGAAATCTAAGACTGAGCGACCATCCCGAATATTCCTTAATCATTGTATAATTAACATAGATACCCTTACCATAGTTTTCAAAGCGGCACGTGCCAAAAATCATACGAGGAATACTGGCTACTGATCATGAGAACCAGTGCACTCGTAAGAATTTCCATATGGGGAAATCGCCACCACAAAACAGGGTTACAAGGTCCTAGTCTCTTGTGGAATCGTGTCATCTGTAGTCCTCAAGCTTTCACACTCGGCTTGCACCTGACTATTCCCGTGAATACCGACACCATTGGTACCACATGCTCACAACAACAATGCATGTGTGCATGACAAACAACTCATCATAAACAAACATTGATTGCAACATATATCAACAACTGCTTATCGTTCACACTCAGATAAGCCTTTATTAATAGTTTTACAACATAATCAACATGTCATCAAGTCACAATTATTTACCGAATCATGCCTTTTGCTACTTTCACCACGAAACTCTTTTAATCCAACTTTTATCAAGTCTTATATATTATTATAAATTTTGTATTTAAAATACTAAAATTAGATAAGAAAATAAATTTATGAAATCATCAAGTTAAACCTTAGGTCTTAGACTTTCATAAAACATAGTTTTATAAGCCTTACTACTAATCCCTTTTTAATTAAATCACTAAAAATACGTAAAATAAAAAAGAATATATTTTACTGAAAATCATATTTAACTTATATTTTAAAAGATTCACAATTAATTTTTTAGTGTAAAATATAGTGCTTTTATAAAACTATATAAAAAATTATAAAACTTTTTATTAAAACAGACTCTAGTAGCTGCCAATTTCTAGCCTCTGTATTAAAAATCATTTTGAACTAGTAAAAGATTTTTTCTTAACATGATCCATATATAGTAGAAAAGGATGACCTGCTGGAGGACTAGTGAACAAGTTTTGTTATTTTTCATATCCAACCAAAACTTTATTGAGTCCAAACCATTTACTTTTTGAAATTAAACTAAAAAACCTTTTCAAAAGGACCAAGAACACTAAAAACAAAGATCTACACAATTTTATATGATTTTTGAAAGTTCACATTTCTCAATACCACTTTTTGTCAGAAAACAAGTACAACTTTCAATTTCTAAAAAGTATTAAAAATATAAAACTGTATTAAATATAGGCAAACCATATATGCTAGGAAAGCTTATTGTGTCTAGTATTTGGTCGTTCCAAGAGTTTCCATAAGTACATAATAGAATCTTCCAAAATTGCATTTTACTATACGCTGCCAGATCAACATTTTCAGAAATCATGCACAACTTTCAAAAGGCTTAACTTTTTCATTTCTTAACTTTTTAATGCATTTCTTGATTCTATTTTAGAGAAAATTCTGTCTAGTTTACAACAACAAAAATCATTCAAAAATATTAAACACAGTTTTAGATATAGCAAAAATAGTGAACCATGCTTAGGCAAAAAACAAAATCAGCATTAAGGACACTTTACACACATGCATGAAAATGGTTTCTTTCATTAAGTTTGAAACTTTTAAAAATACCATCATCATTTATAAGGCAATAAACACACCAAAAACAGAATCATCACAACCAAACACATAGAAAAAGGGTTAGCTTTCCTTACACTATAACAAGATTCTTCAAACTTTGGAAGAGGGTTTTGCATAAAGGTGAATATCTCTTTCAATCTAGCAACAACTCTCTTGGACACCCAAACTTCCAACACTCTCCTTCGACACTTAGAAATTTTCAAAACAAGGGGGGGGGGGACTCTTTATAGCTCATGATTTTTTGGGAGAAAATAAGGAGGAGAACTTTGCTTAATGCTACATATAAGACAACTTAAGTGGGGGTAGTTTGGTAACTTACAAAATGGATGCAAGATTTAATAAAATTGAAAACCAAAATCCTCCTTCTCCACTAAGGGAGAGTGGACAGCCAAACCACCCAAACCATGGGTGTTTAGTGGTTTCAAGTACTCCTAAGTACACTTGATAGGACCTTGCGTAAGAATTTGGGAAAAACATTTCTTTAGTTTGCAACTAATCTAATTTGTCTAGGAAAATAATGGTTAGCTTAGTTGGGTTGGGTTTTGGACATGTGGGCCTTAAGTTTAGATAGTATAAATTTTAAATTTCTCCACTAACAGTGAAAATGCAGTCAAATGCCAGAATTTATGAAATTAGGTTTAAGGCTTCTAGCACTTAAATCAATCAAAACAATTTAATTGATATCAGAATCTAAATGAGTTTATGATTCTTTAGAATTTCTCTGGATATGGTTGAACTGGCTTTGCCCAAGTCAAGTAGTCAAATTTAATTAATTACAATTAAATTTCATAACCTTACACTGTCCATTAAATCTCTACAGATATGTCTCCGTTTATTTGATAGCAGTACAGATCAAATTCCCATAGAATTCTTCTACAAAAACTTACACAGACACCAAACATAAGTCTTAATTAATTCTTTTTAAGGGAAATTAATTTAATTTTCTCTTTTAAATTATTTAAACACTTATTCACAAATTAGCAAGAAATAGGCATTACAGATCTGCCTGAAGGATTCATACCCATTGGTAACAAATGGGTTTATAAAATAAAGCGAAGGTGTGATGGGTCTATAGAGCATTTCAAAGCCCGACTGGTTGCCAAGGGCTACACTCAAATAAAAGGCTTAGATTATTTTGATACATTCTAGCTTGTAGCCAAGATCACAACAGTTCAACTTGTATTCGCTTTGGCCTCTATCCATAATTAGCATGCTCATCAATTGGACGTGAACAATGCATTTCTACATGGTGAGCTGCAAGAGACAGTCTATATGATAATTCCACAAGGCTTTCTCAACTTTAAACACAACAAGGCCTGTAAACTTATTAAGTCCTTGTATAGGTTGAAGTAAGCTAGTTGTTCTTAGTTTAAAAAACTTTCAGGCCTACTTATAGCATGTGGTTATTCGTAAGCTCCATCTGATCACTCCCTTTTCATTAAACATGTTGATTTTGCTTGTACTATCCTTATAGTGATGTTGATGACATTGTGTTAGTAGGCAATTCATTGGCAGAATTCACTTCTCTCAAATCCACACTCTATACTGCATTCAGTATTAAGGACCTTGGCACTTTCAAATTCTTTTTAGGATAGGAAGCAGCCAATTCTTCATAAGGCATCACTTTATGTCAAGGGTAATATTGCCTTGACTTACTCATTAATGCGAGTTTGCTAGGCTGCAAACCAGTTACAATGCCTTTGGAGCTTGACGCTCATCTTTATCAAGATGACAGTGGCCCATATCCTGATGTGCCAACTTACAAAAGATTAGTAAGTCGTGTAATACCTTTATTTTTGCCTATCAAATTATTTTTCTAATTATTTTGAATTTATTTTTGGAGAACAAGATGGGAATCTCAAAAATTTGATTCCTACAGTTACGTTCGTATTAGTGATTAATATTTAGTTTAGATTTTTAATAATTTTTGGAGAACGAAGCCTAAAAATTGGTAAAATGATTGTTTCATCCCTAAAAGGTAGATAATAGAATTAATAAACAACATAGTTAGAAGTGTTTAAAATTTATTTTTAAGTCATCAATATACTTAGAATAATTAATAATAATTTTAGAAATTTTTTTGGGAATTTATTAAGATATTTTTGTAAAATGACAAAAATATCCCTAGTTGACTGCGAGAATCAACCAGAGACTTTTTGACTTCAAAATATTTTGAAAATTTTATACTAAGTATATTTCATTATAAAAATACTATCTTGAAAGAAAAATAGCAAACAATATAATAACCCTATTTCAATTTTTTCAATTATTTTTCTAATATTTGACAATTTAATTCTGAAAAATTAGGATTTTGATTCCCACCATTCCACTCAGAATTTCAAGAGCTATCTTGTCATGATTTTTAATAATTTTTTCAAGCCGAAGCCTAGAGAAATTATAAAATGATGATTTTGTCCCTATTTCTCAACATTAAGGGCTGATGTAAGAATAAGATTCAATTGACATTAAAATGTCAATTTCAAATTGGAATCATGTCATATATATTAAAATATAATTTTGGAATTTTTTGTAAATTTTCTGGAATTCTTGTGTAAAATGACCAAAATGTCCTTAGGTGTCTATAAGCTTAGCCAATATTGGTTTGACATCCAGCAATGGTAAAAAATAGTAATCCCAATTCAATTATAGGTAAAATATTTAATTTTAAAATTTTCATAAAAATTTTGGTATTTATTGAATTAAAATGGATTTATTATGATTTTTTTGCTTAAAATTACAAAATAAATAGATAAAATTTGAAATAAACGAATAAAATTAAAATTAATTATTAGAAATTTATTTTTAATAAAAAATAATGTATTTTTCTGGTTTTACATTTAATTACATTTTTTTGATTTTAAAAGTTAATTCTTTTAAGTTTAAGCAATTTTATTGGTACTAGGTGAATTTACCTACAAATAAAAATTTGTTAAGACAATGGACGAATTTATAACCCTCAAATATTTTGATAATAACAAATAGTTAATAAGTGTGTTTTTACGCAATCGTCTAGTCATCTGTAATATGTTCACAAGCAACCATCTGATAATTTAAGCTTATATCGTCTTTATCTTTCTTTTGGATAAATTCAGTAACTAACAACTTACAGACGGTGATCTAAGTGATTTGTGCATCAATCAGAAATCAACTACCTTGATATGTATGAAGCCTACATACCTACTCTCGAGGAAAGTTATCTTTATGCGAAAAAGAAGGAATATGCGTGCAGATGTCAAAACGAGAAAACAGATATGACTACTGCTACAAGATTAAGTATGAGAATGGTAAAGATAGGCAGATTGCTTTATCTTATCAAAGTGATAAGTTGGTGATAGGCATTAAATACTGCATTTAATGCTCCAATGACTCTCTTCAATAGACAAAGGTTGTCTCTTGCAAGCACTCACAACGGATACTTTTGGAGAAGCCTATATATAGAAGAAGAGACCTCAATCTTAGTGACTGATGAAATCATAAAATCTTTAATTGTTGGAAAGCTTTCATTGTGTAATCTTCATATACTCTGCGTGTAAAACTTTATTTTGTTCTTCATTGTATATTCGTCTGTTAGGATTTTAAACTCAATGAGGACATTCACGTTCAATCTTTTCTTTAAGAAATTGGTAGAAGCTTGAAGAGGCTTTGATTCAAAGAATACTTGGGTTTTTGCTTGGAGAGACAAGTTAAAGATTACTTGGGTTGAGCCTGAAGAGGCTTGTTGAAAGAATACATGTAACTTGGATAAGTTAGTGGAACTTGGTAGTTGCCAAGAACTGGACGTAGTCTTTGGGGTGAGACGAACCAGTATAACTCCTGTGTGCATTCCAGTTTCTTTTTCAGCACTCGTTTTTCTTTCAAAACATTTTTGAAAAACTCTTTCGTTTAATCCTTTAGACAATACATCACTAAAAGAAAAATGTTTTGCCAAAATTTGCTATAAGACAATTCAACCCCCCTTTCTTGTGTTATCTTTGTGTTTTACAATTTGGTATCAGAGCTCAGCCTCTAAGGGTTGAGCACCTTAACAAGTGTTAGAGGAAAAGATCCACGTGGCAAACCTTGAAGGACAGTTCATTCCTGAAGGAGCCTTATTGTCAAGGCCTCCAACCTTCAATGGAAAAGATTATGTGTACTGAAAAGACAGAATGGAGATGTACATCAAGTCCACTCATTATAGCATCTGGAGAATCATAACACATGGTGATCTCATTGTAGCAAAGCCAGAAAATGAGTACAATCAAGATGACTTCAAGATGCTACAACAAAATGTAAAAGCTAAGTATATTATAACTTGTGCCTTATCGAAAACTGAATATAATAAATTTTGGAACTGCAAAACTGCAAAGGAAATGTGGGATGCTATATGCATAACGCATGAAGGCACATAAGATGTTCGTCTTAGAAGAGCAGCCACTCTTCAAAGACATTATGAGATGTTCAGTATGAAAGAGACAGAAACCATTGATGAGATGTTTGGAAGATTTCAAACAATTCTAAATGGACTTCAAAATCTCGGTGTTGAGTTCTCCAAAGCTTAGAACAATCTCAAAATCTTGGATAGTCTTCCAAAAGTTTTGGAACCTAAGGCTACAGCCATAGCTGAAGCAAAGGACATGAAGACTTTAACTTTGGATGAGTTACTGGGAGTTCTAAGAGTCCATGAAGTTCATCTCTTCAAAAGAGATAAAGTAAAAAATAATGACTCAATTGCTCTAAAAAGTGGAGAATTAAGTCGAAGAGCAACGAAAAGACTGAGACGAAAGCCAGGAACATCAGTTTGATGAATCTGAGAGCTTAGAAGAAAGCTCCAGATGCTCAACTGACGATGAGATCTCTCTCATAACCAAGAAATTCAAAAAGATGCTCAAGAAGAAAGGAAGATTTAAGCAATCCTCCAAAAAGAAGGACACTAGATACAAAAAGCCTCCTCAAGAAAAAAACAACGAAATCATCTGTTTTGAGTGTAAAAAGCCTAGACACATTAAGGCTAAATGTCCCAAACTGAAAAGAGGATGGAGCTAAAAAAAAAAAGGAACAAGAAGAAGAATCTTCTAGCTACCTAGGAAGACCTAGACAGCAGCAGTAGCAGTTCAGATGATGAAAAGGCTAATATCTGTCTTATGGCAGATACTGAAGATGTAATATCTGATGTACATTCTATCTTTGAAAATTCCCTGCATTTGTCTAATGGTAGTGAATCTGAGTCTGATGACGAAGATATGTCATATGACACTCTTTTTGCCAATTCTCATATGATTGCTCTTGAGTATAAGAAATATAAAGAAAAATATCAAGAAGCTATTTCAAAAAACGAAATACTCAAGAAAGATCTGAAGAGAATGCATAAGAGCCAAGTATTAGATCCTGAAAAGACAATGCTTCTTTCTGAAATTGACAGACTAAAGAAAGAAGTCATTAGTCTGAAACATGATCTAGCCAAATTTGTGGATGGATCTTCAAAACTTCAAATGATTTTAAAACATAGAAGACCTCCATCTAACAGATTTGGCATAGGATTTGTAGAAAACAAAATTCTAAATCATCATCTTCTAAATCTTATTCAACCTTCTGTAACTTCCGTGATAAATCTGGACACTCATTTCAAAGATGTCAACACAAGAGGAAACAAAGGTCAAATAAGATCATTGGGACTAACACAAAAGGACCCAAAAGTATATGGGTACCAAAATCTCAAATAATTACTGTTGTAGATATCCTTAATAGAAAAAAAGGAAGGATTCATTCTGCTACCTGGACAATGGATGCTCATGTCACATGACGGGCGAAAGGTCTATGTTCCTAGACCTCCAACCACATGAAGGAATGGTCTCCTTTGGTGGAAGTGGAAAAGGAAAAATCATTGGTATAGGTAAAGTTAGTAAGCCTCCTCTTCCATCTATAGATAATGTCTTGTGTGTTCAAGGATTAAAATATAACCTGCTTAGCATAAGTCAATTTTGTGATAGTGGATTTATTGTATCCTTTAACAAGGAATCATGCATAGTCAAAAGAAATAATGAATCTATTCCTTTTACTACCAAAAGTCATAACAATCTGTATAAGATTGAGTTTGAAGATCTGAATAAACAAAATGTTATTTGCTTAATGACCAAGAAAGATGAAAAATGGATTTGGCATAAAAAGCTTGGGCACATCAATCTGAAACATATTTCAAAATTATATTAAAAAGCTTAGTAAAAAGATTGCCTGAGATTTCTTGGAAAACTCATCTTCTTTGTAAAGCATGTCAAAAAGGGAAACAAATTAAAACCTCTTTTAAATCCAAAGATGTTGTTTCCACTTCTAGACCATTAGAATTATTACATATGGATTTGTTTAGACCAACAAAAACTCTTAGTCTTGGCAGGAAAAAGTATGGCTTTGTCATTATTGATGACTATTCTAGATACACATGGGTTTACTTCCTAGCTCACAAACATGAGTCTTTCAATGTATTTGAAATATTCTGTAAACGAGTTCAAAATAAAAAAGGTTTTTGCATTACTACAATTAGAAGTGACCATGGAATTGAATTTGATAATGCTGAGTTCAAATTCTTTTGCAAAAAAAATGGAATTTTCCACAACTTCTCACTGAGAATACCTCAATAAAATTGGGTAGTTGAAAGGAAAATAGAACTCTATAAGAGATGGCAAGAACCATGCTCTACGAAAATTCAATTCCTAAGTACTTATGGGCAGAAGCTGTAAATACGACTTATTATGTTCAAAACAAAATAGTGATCAGACCAATAATTAAAAAGACTCCTTATGAATTGTCGAAAGGTAGAAGTCCCAACATTTCATACTTTCATCCTTTTGGATGTGAATGTTACATCCTCAACACTAGAGATCAATTAGGAAAATCTAACTCTAAGGTTGATAAAGGCATTTTTCTAGGATATTCAGATACATCAAAAGCCTTCAGAGTATTCAACTCTAGAATTTCTATTGTAGAAGAATCTATCCATGTTAAATTCAATGATACACTAACCTCTGATAGGAGACTATCAGACTTGGAAGAATATTTTGTAGATCTACAGATAGGATCGTTTGATCAAACAAGAACAGACGAAGTAAAAGAATCATAAGAGACTTCTCAATAACAACAGACCAACAATCAAACAAAGGGATCTTACAAGGATTGGAAGCTCGTTACCTATCATCCTTAAGATCAGATCATTAGAGAGCGAATTGAAGGAGTTAAGACAAGGTCATCACTAAAGAATCAAGCATCTTGTGCTCTAGTCTTAGAAATTGAATCTAAGACGATAAAAGAAGCATTGACGGACAATGACTGGGTAATAGCTATGCAAGAAGAATTACATCAATTCACAAGAAATGATGTTTGGATTCTTGTTTCTAAACCAGAACATAAGAGCATCATTGGAACAAGATGGGTATTCCACAACAACCTTGATGAAAATGGAAAGGTAATCAGAAATAAAGCAAGGTCAGTTGCTCAAGGTTACAATCAACAAGAAGGTACAAACTTTACTAAAACTTTTGCACCTGTTGCTAGATTAGAAGCTATTAGAATCATGCTTGCCTTTGCCGCTCATAAAAACATTAAGCTTTTTCAAATGGATGTCAAGAGTGCCTTTTTAAATGGTTTTATTGAGGAAGAAGTCTATGTTAAACAACCTCCTAGTTTTGAGGATCCAATCCTTCCAAACCATGTGTTTAAACTCAAAAAGGCACTGTATGGTCTTAAACAAGCACCTCGTGCTTGGTATGACAAACTGAGCAGTTTTCTCATTTCAAATGGATTTATGAAAGGTAAAGTAGGCACTACCCTTTTTAGAAAGGAATCTAACAAAGATTTCTTAATAGTTCAAATTTATGTGGATGACATAATTTTTGGAGCTACTAATGAAACTGTATGTAAGGATTTCTTAGATTTGATGCATAGTGAATTTGAAATGAGCATGATGGGAGAATTGAAATTCCTTCTTGGCCTACAAGTTAAACAAGAGAAGAAAGGTATATACATTCATCAACAAAAATACACTAAAGAACTACTCAAGAAGTATAAGATGAATGAATCAAAGCCTATGAGCACACCAATGCATCTATCTATAGTCGTGACAAAGGACGAATCAGGTAAACCAGTAGACCAGACTGTCTATAGAGGTATGATTGGCTCACTTCTTTACTTAATTGCTAGCAGACCTGATATCATGCACAACATCTATCTATGTGCCAGATTTCAATCTAACCCTAGAGAGTCTCATTTAAAAGCAATTAAAAGAATTTTTAGATATCTTATTGGTACTTCTAACCTAAGCTTTTTCTATGAGAAAAATAAATATTTCAGGTTAGTAGGATACTGTGATATAAACTATGCTAGTGATAGACTTAAAAGAAAGAGCACAAATGGTGGATGTCACTTCATCAGACCGTGTCTCATCTTGGACAAGCAAGAAGTAGAACTCAATTGCATTATCTACTGTTGAGGCAGATATGTATCTGCTGCTAGTTGTTGCTCACAACTTCCATGGGTAAAGTATCAACTTGCAGATTACTCTAGCTTTAAGCATAACATTCTTGTGTTATGTGATAACACTAGTGCAATCAATCTTTCTAAAAACCCTATTCAGCATTCTAAAGCAAAGCATATAGAAATAAGACATCACTTTATTCGTGATTATGTTCAAAAAGGTGTCTTTGATATTAAGTTCATTGATACAGACCATCAATGGGCTGATATCTTTACAAAAGCTTTACCTGAAGAATGTTTTAACTTCATTTTAGAAAACTTGCACATAACAATATTTCAAGAATAAAACGTCTTACATGTATCGTCTTGATCAATTATTTAAGTTTCGTCTTACTCTATATCATCTTACATCTTATTATATTTCGTCTTACTGACACGTTCTTCTTTGAATATAAAAGTTTTTAAATCTATTAGTCTGATATTTCTCCTTATGATTATTCTCGATAACCACCCACAAAACGTGCACCGCCTCCTCTGCCACATCAAGTCGTCATTAATGCATGTTCCTTTAGTGCTTTCAAAACTCTTATTTTATTCAAAATAATCGCTCTTTCTTTCTCTTTACACACTCTAAAAATCCTCTACACCGTCAAGCTCGCTCTCTCTCTATCTCTCTCACTCTCATACCTCAATCTCTCAAACTTGCACTAATGGCCACCTAGAAATAGCTTGTCCCCATGGAGAGATTTTTAGAAGGTGACTTCGTTGCTAGAAAATGGATCGACTTGCAAAAACTTGAAGAGGAAGGATTCCCTCTACAGATGTATATCAAAAATACTGGATAGGAAGCATTCGTGCAGAAACGAACCACCTGGTACCATGCGCCGTATGCCTATTTTTGGGCATCTGCTTCTGAAGTGAACAATACCATCATTGGAACCGTCGACAAATAGGTCGTCATCATCTCCACAGACACCATTGCTACAACGTCTGGCTGTAAGGAAGAAGGTGATCTTTTTACTGAAGACTGGGAGAAGATTATTACCTTAGAGATTGTCGACCAAGCGTTGTATGGAAAACCAAGGCCACAAACTGACAACAAAGATGTTCTGAAGAGGTTTTTATACTCTTCGAACATGAAGCCAGAATGCAGACTCATTCACAATGTCCTGCTATGTACCCATTCACATTGAATATAACCCATACTTATTTATTTATTTAAAAATGCGAGTAAAATTTTTCTCCGCTTTTAATAATAGAAGATTTGTAAATTTAACAGAATTTGAAAACGACAATAAAAAAAATAAAACCTGTATGTATTTATCGTGGAACAGTACATCATGATTTCATAATCAGAAAAATAAATGAAACACAGGGAGATTGAAATATACATCAAAATTGTTACTACTTATTCCTAATACATCAAAAAGATCTTAGTCAGAGCAGTGTCCGTCTACTCTATCTCATAAAATAACAAACTATTAGACTAACCCTATAGGTCTTCATCAATAGCCGGGTCTTCATTAACTGCGATCAATCATGCATAAAATGAAAAATAATGGAGTGAGGTGATTTGTTCTAATATCACTTTTACATGTATGATAGGAATTCTACCACACAATACAAATAATCCTAAATATTGAGAAATGGGGACAAAATTGTCATTTTCTAATTTCTCTCAGGCTTCGACTCGAAAAAATTATTAAAAATCACGATTAAATAGCTCTTGAAATTTTGAGCATAATGGTGGAAATCAAAATTTTGAAATTCCCTCCCGATTTTTCAAAATTAACTAGTCAATTATTAGAAAAATAGTTGAAAAAATGAAATAAGAGTGTTACATTTTTTCACTATTTTTCTTTCAAATAAAATTTCTATAATTAAAATATACCTAGTATAAAATCTTCAAAATACTTTGAAGTCAAAAAGTCTTTGGTTTGCTCTTGCAGTCAACTAGGGGTATTTTGGTCATTTCACAAAAACTGTCTTAATAAATTTTTGAAAAACTTCTAAAATTATTATTAATTATTTAAAGCACATAAATGACTTAAAAATAAATTTTAGGCACTTCTAACTATTTTTATCTATTTTCTCAATTATTTAGTCTTTCTAGGGGCAAAATAGTCATTTTACCCTTTTCCAGACTCCATTTCCTAAAAATTATTAAAAATCTAAACTAAGTACTACCTAGTAATATTAGCGTAACCATAGGGATCAAACTTTTGAGATTCCCATCTGATTCTTCAAAAATAAATACAGAATAATTAGGAAAATAATTTGATATGCAAAAATAGGGGTGTTACACCTGCTGCATATTATCCTGCCCAGGAAAAGCTCAAAGAATAATGAAACCTCCAAGGACAGGTTCTGCATCTACAAAATGTTGACTGGTCAGAAGGTGAATATGCCAACACTTATTTTGGATAACTGGCGATCCTATTTAGCCAAGTCCAAGGAAAACGCAAAAAGCAAATAGAAGCACCCCGTTCCATACGCCATGCTCTTCACCGAGATCATTTGTCTGGCTGGTGTGAACGAAGCTAGATGGGAGAAGAAAAGGCAAGGTTCTGAGATCGACGTATCAATCATTAGGAAGATGAGGATTGTGCATCTCTTTTCTGGATATGTAGCCCAACATCTTGAGTTAGCTTTGATCAAGGAAGAACCTCCAAAAGAAGTTGTTGGAACTGCTTTCAGATTTGGATCGTGTACTAATGCTTCTGTTGGTACTACGTCTACTCAACCTCTGCTACAGATGAAACCTCAACCATCCCAACCACAACCCAAACAGACCAAACCACAAAAACCCAAGTTACCCATAAAAAGACCACCTCCACAAGACCCTAAACCATAAACACAGCCTCAATCGTCTTCCCCTTATAAAAAACAAAAGCCCTTAACCATTCGTCTGAGATCTAGACCAATTCCTCAACCTGACTCAGATGATAACCTTTCCATCAACACCATTCTTATAACCACAAGCACAACCATCCCTGAACCTCCATCATAACAACTACCTCCACCTGCCATTGAACCAGCTACCTCTGCCCAACCTTCCAAAAAGCTTTCCAAATCCAAAAAGGTTCCTATACCTAAAACTCGAGCTTAAAAGGAAAAGCAACTCAGGAAAGCTAGAGCTGAATCAAAAAGGGCTAAGAAGAAGAAAAAGAAGAAGAAGAGAAACTTATTGAGGAAAAGCAAGAGCAGATTGAGGAAGCGATGCTGCAATCTGTTATTGAGCACTCGCTACAAAAAACCTTTGTAGAACCAGATGGGGAAGAGCTGTTTACTCAAGAGGATATGATAGCTACCTCAAGAGGTAGATTACCTAGATCTCTTTTTTTGGAAATTCCTCAATCTGTTTCTTTATCTTAAGTCTTCAAACATATTTTTGTAGACTTGACAGCTGCACCCAGCCATGATAAGCTTGCAAGGGTTGTTTCCTTCACTCTACCTGAAGCAGAAGGACAATTGTCTAGAGGAGCTGAACTGATGATAGACAAAGCCTCCCCTGAACAATTCAGATCAGAAACTCCTCCGTTTGAACGTCTGCACATCAAACAAGTCACATACTTTTCATAAGAGCCTCACACTATTGGGAAAAGCAAAGAATATCAACAATTAAAACCCTTCGACCTAGAAGTTCTTCAAGCTCTTATCAATTATGAACTGGGCGAAGTTAATAATCCGAGGATGTGGACAACCCTTATCACTAATGAATGGCCACTCTTGGTGTGCCATAGGTATGCTGAGAAGTTCACTGATGTTAAAGACATAGCAACCCAAGCTTTCTCATATGAGCCCCACATCACTCCATACGTTTGGAAGGAAGGGTATAGTACTTTATCAGACGCTCCTATATTCGTCTACCCAACCTCAACCAGAACCAAATTCCCACCTGGACATGAAATATGGAGACAACATTGGACTCTCTGCCACACCTCCCTTTTATGCTGAAATGCAATTATTCTAAGTATCTAATCATGTGCAGAACATATCATTACAAGCCTAAGATCATTTATCCGTTTTGCCATGAGAGGATCAAGACTTACCCCTTCGCCATCCGACCAGAAGATAGTGCAAACTTTGAAGAATGGCGGATTAGTGAT
Source organism: Spatholobus suberectus (assembly GCA_004329165.1). Taxonomy (NCBI): domain Eukaryota; kingdom Viridiplantae; phylum Streptophyta; class Magnoliopsida; order Fabales; family Fabaceae; genus Spatholobus; species Spatholobus suberectus. Next base: position 52,469,434 of record CM014729.1, on the reverse strand, counting down.
GATGATTGGGAGTTAAGGAGGGTGATGAACAACTTCCTACGAAAGAAAATGTAGATTTCCTTGCAGCAGCATGCCATATGCGAACGAAGATGTCCAAACCTTGAGGTAGGCTCGCCTAGACTCATGGCTACTCGAATGTCGCTTCTAATGAAGCCATGGACCACCTTCTACATCTGCTGTCAAAAGACGATAAAGTGTCAGAATCTTTCTATGGGAAAAGGGAAAGAACTGAAGTTCAAACGTGATCCTAAAAGGCACTTGATGATCAAACAGAGAGTTCTTTCGTCTACACAGCTGGCTAAACTTAAAGGAAAACAAACTCTCTGAAGCATAGATCGAAAGAGATTGCAAGATCATGTTGAAACACTCAAACACTTTTCGGGTCTCACTACAGAAGAGAAGCATCTGTTAGGCCATGAAGCTGCTTTCTGACCAACCGGCCACTGGATATAAATCTCTCCATCTCCTTCTACTTGTACATCCAACCCCCAAAATCAACTTTCTATAAATCAACCTAACACCTACATCTTTTTCTCCTCCGAAACTTCTAAACTTTTGCTTCCCTACGGCCACTTTGGTTTTGTGGACCCCCTGTACCATATGTTTTCAATTTATGTTTTGTAAAGGAACCCACTAATGAAGCAGCTACCAACTCTGCACTTGTATTGCCATCTTCAGATGTCAGACAAGAATTCAATGAATTAAAACTAACAGTCCAACGTCTTGAAGCTGATCTAGTAAAAGAGCATAGGAAATGCAAACACGTAAAAGCATTGTTAGCCAAGCTAGCCAAATGCTTCAAGGGTGACCTCGGCTCATCGCCTACACCTTTAGACTCTGAATTTTCTGATTGATGATGCCAAAAGAGGGAGAAAGAATGGAGAAAGAATAAAGTCTTAAGGGGAGAAAAGAAAAGAAGAATAAATAGACGAAAAGTATCAGTCTTAGGGGGAGTATTCTTTTATGTGTGAATATCATCTGGTTTTATTTAGTTATATCGTCTAGATTTATCTCTCTCTGATATTGCATCTACTTAACTGAAGTATATTAGTATGAAAAATGCTTTCTAAACTAAAAACTCACATCACAAAAAGCTTTTTCATATAAATATGTTCTATAAATATTACATATGTTTGTCATCATCAAAAAAGGAGAGATTGTTAAGAAAAAGGACGAATTTATAACCCTCAAATATTTTGATAATAACAAACAATTAATAAGTGTGTTTTTACGCAATCGTCTGGTCGTCTGTAATATGTTCACAAGTAACCATCTGATAATTTAAGCTCATATCGTCTTTATCTTCTTTTGGATAAATTCAGTAACTAACAACTTACAGACGATGATCTAAGTGATATGTGCATCAATCAGAACGTAAACTACCTCGATATGTATGAAGCTTACATACCTACTCTCGAGGAAAGTTATCTTTATGCGAAAAAGAAGGAATGTGCGTGCGGATGTCAAAACAGAAAAGCAGATATGACTACTGCTACAAGATTGTGTACGAGAATGGTAAAGATAGGCAGGCTGATTTATCTTATCAAAGTGACAAGTTGGTGATAGGCATTAAATGCTGCATTTAATGCTCCAATGACTTTCTTCAACAGAAGAAGGTTGTCTCTTGCAAGCACTCACAACGGATACTTTTGGATAAGCCTATATATAAGGGTGTTCATAAACCGATCCAATCCAATGAAAACGGAAAAAACTAATCCAAAAAATTGAAAACTGAATAAACCAAAAATTGAAAAATTTGAAAATAAAAAAAACTGAATTTTTTTATTGGATTGGATGAGATTTCAGATTTGATTTTGAAAATCAATTCAATCCAATTCAAACCGAACTTATACATACATATATATTTTCACTTGTAATTTTCTAATATCACTCATGTTTATGTTTTTATTTCTTATATATTTGTAAAATTATCACATAAATTATACTTGTTTATAGAAAATATATTTATTTAAAGATAGTTTTTTAGCAACTATTTAAGTAAAGATACATAAACATAATCATCAAGTTGTGTAAATTTATTTTTAATAATATATATTTGAAGAGTTATACTAGTATTAGTTATATAATGACTCATTAATGAAATATTAGATATTTTAAATTATTTTCGAATATATTTATTATATATCATATTATTTATTTAATACTTTTTTTTTAAAAAAATAATAGTACAATTAAAACCAAAAACCAATCCAATCCAAATCGTTTTAAATTGGATCGGATTGGATTGGATTTAGATTTTAAACAAAACGGATTGGATGATGAATTAGCAAAACCGAAATGATTGGATCGGATGGTTTTTCTCTTTAAAACCGATCTTATTGAATCCGCAAACACCCCTACCTATATATAGAAGAAGAGACCTCAATCTTAGTGATTGATGAAATCATAAAATCTTTAACTATTGGAAAGCTCTCATTATGTAACCTTTATATACTCTGCGTGTAAAACTTTATTTTGTTCTTCATTGTATATTTGTCTGTTAGGACGTTAAACTCAATGAGGTAACTCATATTCAACCTTTTCGTTAAGAAATTGGTAAAAGCTTGAAGAGACTTTGATTCAAAGAATACTTGGGTTTTTGCTTGGAGAGACAAGTTAAAGATTACTTGGGTTGAGCCTGAAAAGGCTTGTTGAAAGAATACTTGTAACTTGGATAAGTTAGTGGAACTTGGTAGTTGCCAAGAATTGGTCGTAATCTCTAGGATGAGATGAACCAGTATAACTCATGTGTGCATTCCAGTTTCTTTTTCAACACTCGTCTTTCTTTCAAAACGTTTTTGAAAAACTCTTTCGTCTAATCCTTTAGACGATACGTCACTAAAAGAAAAATGTTTTGCAAAAATTTGCTATAACACAATTCAACCCCCCTTCTTGTGTTATCTTTGTGTTTTACAAAATTGATACATGGAAGCCCATCCCCAACCCTAAAAGAGGTGATTCATCACTTATTTGGGTTATGTATCCCTAAATTGGATTAAAAATTAAAAAAAAATAGATTTATGACATAGTGGCTTTTGTAAGCACATGGACACTTAAGCTTCCATCTTCCTCTATAAATAGCCTATTCTTAGACACCATTTTGATCACCTCTCCCTCTCTCTAGTTGGCCAAAAATTAGAGAGCTTCTCTCTGTAGAAAAAAAATTCTTTTACTTTGTTTTTATGATAAAATTTTACTAGTTTTTCCAACAACTATTAAAGTTTTCTTCTTAGGAGCTTTGCACCAACAATTCCATCCTCTTCATCAACCATCTTTGAGGTAATAGAGGGAGTGAGGTTGGTTCTAAATTATTGTCACTTTGCATGTTGGTAGGAAGAGTTTTTTCCTAAACCCATTTAGGCTTAAGTTTTATTATTATTATTGTTATATTATTTGATGTTAAACTTTAATTTTTGTTAAATTGTTACTCTACCCAAATTTAGATTATTAAATTATAATTACTAAGTTGTTACTCTACTTAAATTTAAATTATTAAATTATAATTGCTAAGTTGTTATTCTACTCAAATTTAGAAAATAAAAATGTATTTATTTAGTTGTTATTTTGTTCAAATTTTAGTAATTAAATTATAATTACTACATCGTTATTCTTCTAAAATTTTAGTAATTACTAAGTTATTATTCTACTAAAATTTTATATAATTACTAAATTGTTATTCTGTTAAAATTTTGGTATTGTGCAATTTCTGCAATATAAGGTAGAAATGTTGATTGTACTAGTGCTCAAATTAAATGAGACCAAGGAAACCTCTGTTTGAGAAGTTAGGAAGTGATAAATTAGTGAGTAATGTAAAGTAAGTGACATGTTGTGGCATACAATTACTCAACATTCCATGATTAGTTTAAGAGTATACCTCTATAAATGGATATCCTAACTGTTATTTTCGTCAATGATGATGAGGACTGTACCATGTGATGATGTTGATGAAGTATATGTATTCTCAGTCACTTCTCAAGCTTTGTTGAGAACTATTACCGACTAATAGGAAGAATGGGTCCATACCAAATCAAGGATAATATAACATAGAATAAACTTTATGTTCCCTTCCATCGTCAACTGTGTTTTATCTGTATTTCATGGTAGATTTCCTACCATACATGTGAAAGTGATTTTAGGAAAAAATTACCTTACTCTATTAAACTCGGAGAGAGGAAAAGTAAATTCTCATTGACTTTGTTGAATAGTTACACAGTCTTATATATGAGGAAAAACTATTAAAAAACAGACTAAAGCTAAAGCTAATGTATATTAAAAGTAACTAAACAAAAGGTAAGCTCCTAATACCCTCCCTCAAGGTGGAATATCTATGTTCAGTATTCCTAACTTGCGAATGAAATCGAAGAAGAGAGATGTAGGTAATGCCTTTGTGAATAGATTAGCTAATTGATGTTTGCTTGTAACATGGACAAGTTTAATGAATTGAGAGTGAACTAATTTGTGGATGAAATGGTAATCAATATCAATGTGTTTAGATCTCTCATGATGTGCTAGATTTGAAGCAAGATGAATCGCAGATTGATTATCACAGAATATCATAATTGAATCAATGTGAACTTCAAAGTGGGCTAAGATCCTTTTGAGCCAAACTACCTCACTAGCAGTGGAAGGCAGAGCTCGATGCTCAGCTTCAGCTAAGGACTTAGAAATAGTGGGCTGTTTCTTTGACTTCCAAGAGATTAAAGCATCGCCAAGAAAAACACAGTAGCCAACGGTAGAACGCCTAGTGTTTAAGCAATTACCCCAGTCAGCATCAGCATATGCAGTCAAATGTAGAGAATTCTCAGCAAGAAAAAGAAGGCCTTGACCAGGCGCAGATTTCAAATACTGTAACAGCTGATGCACAACATTTAAATGAGGTGTTCTGGGATTTTGCATGTACTGACTAAGCTTGTGGATAGAGAAACTAATGTTAGGTCTAGAAATAGTGAGATATAGGAGTCTTCCAATTAGTCTTCGATACAAGGAAGGATCTGAAATAATGTCACCATCAGTAGAGTTTAATTTGGGATTGGGATCCATGGGAAGTGAGACAGCTTGTAACCTAAAAAACCAGTGTCTTTTAGTAGAGTCAAAGTGTATTTTCTTTGGGATAAAAAAATTCCTTTGCTGGACCTGGCAATCTTTAAGCCAAGGAAGTACTTCAAGTCACCAAAAACCTTAAGATTAAAAAGTGATTGAAGCAAAAGTTGAACTTTTTGAATTTGCTACAAATTTGGGCCAGAAAAGAGTATATCATAAACGTACACCAATAACACAACCAAGGACTGACTAGAACCTGTGGTGAACATGGAGTAGTCATTTTTAGATTGGGTAAAACCGTGATTGATCAAGGTGGTGGAGAACTTGCAAAACCATTGCCGAGATGCCTGTCTAAGCCCATATAAAGACTTGTTTAGCTTGCAAACCAGTTTCGTGTCGGTGGTTTTATACCCCAAAGGTAAATCCATGTAGACTTCTTCAAAAAGGTCTTCATTGAGAAAGGCATTGTTGACATCCAATTGCAACAAATGCCATCTCTTTGCAACTACTACGGTGAGCATGACTCTAACGGAAATCAATTTTGCCACAAGAGAAAAGGTATCAGAGAAATCCACCCCAGCTTGTTGAGTGTATCTGTTGGCAACTAAACGTGCCTTATATCTATCAACAATACTGTTTGGATTGTATTTGACTTTATATACCCATTGACACCCAATACACTGCTTATTAGGTGGTAGAGGGACAAGGGACCAAGTATTGTTGGATTCTAGAGCTTGAATCTCTTCATTCATGGCTTGTTGCCATTCTGGGTATTTGGTTGCCTGATGGAAGAAGGTTGGTTCATAGATAGAATAAATCTTACTAATAAACAACTTGTATGTAGGACTAAGTTTGGCATAGGAACAAACATTTTGGATAGGATAAGGATGTGTTTGAGCGTTTAAGACATAATCCTTGAGGTATGTAGGAATGTGAGTGGGTCTGTTAGATCTCCCGAGTGTGGGATTGGCAATTATTTGAGTGTCAAGGTTTGGTTGTGGACTGACAGGCACCACATCTGGTTGCTGAGAGTGATTTTTAGTAAGGCGTATGTTGGGGTAAGTGGCCAAAAGGGGGCTAGGAGTGATTTGGGTAAAGGTGTGGGAATGACAACATCATTAAAAATGTTTTGTGATGTGAAGTCAGTAGGTAAAGTGTGAAAAGGAAAAATTTTCTTCATGAAAAACAACATCCCTTGAGATAAAAAATCTTTTGCCTTGTAAGTCATATAATTTGTACCCTTTATATCCTTGAGGTAACCAACAAAAACAAAAGGAATGGCTCGAGCAGTGAGCTTTGTTCTTGTGGAAGGCAAAGTGACAGCAAAACATAGGCATCCAAAAGATCGCATGGAAGTGTAATCTGGTTCAACACCATGTAACAACAAGAACAGACATTTATCCCTTAAAAGAGGCGATGAGAGTCTATTGATGATGAAGGTAGCAGTGGCAACACATTCTCCCTAAAAGGAAATGGGTACTTTTGATTGAAAAAACAAGGCTCTTGCAACGTTTAAAAGATGTTGGTGCTTCCGTTCAACAACTGAGTTTTGCTCAAGTCTTTCAACACAAGAAAATTAATGCAATGTTCCTTGACTTTGTAGGAATTCAAACAAAGCCTAGTTCTTTGGCATTATCAGACCGCAAGCACTTGATGGAGGCACCAAATTGGGTCTTGATCATGGCAAAAAAAATTATGACAGTAACGGTGGCTTCTAACTTGTGTTTGAGAAGATATATCCAAGTAAATCGCGAATGGTCATCTACTAAGGTTAGAAAATATTTCTTCCCATCATAGGTAGGATAACCATATGGACCCCAAATGTCACAATGTAATAAATCAAAAGATGAATTAGCAATGTGGTTATAAGAAGGAAAAGACAATCTTCTAAATTTTGCAAGAGGGCATATTGGACATAAAGAGGAATTAAAACCATGAGATAGAGAAAAAGGGATTTTATTGCTTAATATTTTGAGAATTTTATCAAAAGTGTGACCAAATCTAGTATGCCATAATGTGGCAATGGTAACAATGTTTACAAAAAAAGGTAAATAAGGACTATTAATTGTGTGTAAAGTATTACAATGTGTGGAATGTGACCAGTACAATGTGTGTAGGCAGAATTAACATTATGATGTGGTAAAGTCAGGACATATAAGCCATCAAGTAGATCACCCTTGCCAATCTTCTTGTAGTGATGTATTTCCTGTATCAAAAAATGATTTTTAAAGAAGGTAATGGAATAGGAATTATCTGCTAATATAGCACTAACAGATAAAAGATTGACATGAAAATGAGGGATGTACATAACATTGTGTAAAAAAAAATTGGTAGAAAGTTGAACAGTTCCTATTGCAAGAACAAGAATGACATTTTTATTTGGAAGAGTGACAGTCCTATTGGAAACATTCTTATGCGAAGTAAAAAATTGCAAAGAACATGCTATGTGGGCATTTGCTCCCGAATCAACAATCCAAGAATTGGAAGGAATAGTAGAAATGTAAAGGTTAACAGCAAAGACTTTACCGGTGGAAGACTCAATAGTTGGAGTGATTTCAGATGGCGTCTAAAGCTGCAGAAGGTTCATCAACTGTGTGTATTGTTGGGCAGTCAGCTAAAAAAGAGGTGCAGTGGAAGTTACACAGACTTGATTGACACTATCTGACAAAGGCTGTTGTGTCTTCTTGTAATTAGGTGGATAGCCATGAAGCTTGTAGCACTTGTCTTTTGAGTGGCCAAGAAAACCACAATGTGAACAAAGTGGCCTATCTTTCTTGTTATTTTTGGATTTGCTGCTAGATGCAGATTTTGCAGCAAAGGCATGGGAATCCCCAGGGACAGATTCCAAAACGAACTTGCCTCTGTGTCTCATCTTGAATTACAAGAGAGAATACTTTTGTCATGGGAGGGATAGGATCCATCGAGAGGATCTGACCACGAATTAAAGCAAAAAAATCATTCAGGCCCATTAGAAAGTGTATCACAAATTCCATTTGATGAACATCAGTCTATGATTTAATCCCTCCACATGTGCAGGAATGTGCAGGTTGCAACTCAGTGAAAGCTTCCCAAAGAGACTTGAATCTTGACTAATAAGCACTGACAGATAAAGTACCTTGCTGAAGAGCCATTAAGTCACGCTTGAGTTAAAAGATTCTTGGCCCATTTTGTTGCTCAAAATGTTCCTTAAGGTCACTCCATATAGCTGTAGCAGTTGAACAATGGAGGATAATGGCTTGCATCTCCCGTGAGAGGGAATTCAGAAGCCAAGATGCAACGATGTTATTATTGCGCTGCCATGCCACATAATTGGAAGCTCCGACACAGGGTTCAGCAATGGAACCATCGACAAAACCGAATTTGTTTTTGCCAAGAAGAGCCATCTTCATGGCTTTGCTCCAAGAACCAAAATTCTCTCCATCAAACGGATGGGAGACAAGAATAGCACTCGGATTATCAGACGGATGGATCAAGAAGGGGTTGGAATCATCCCTGGCAGCCATGGGAGATCCAAAAAACCCTAACCCAAAGGTTGAAAAACTTATGGGAGAAGATGGAAAGCGGAAGGAGAAAAGGAATGAAAGGAAATAACAACTGATACCATATTAAACTCAAAGAGAGGAAAAGTAAATTCTCATTGACTTTGTTGAATAGTTACACAGTCTTATATATGAGGAAAAACTATTAAAAAACAGACTAAAGCTAAAGCTAATGTATATTAAAAGTAACTAAACAAAAGGTAAGCTCCTAATATACTTCATTACTTTTCTTTGCTGCATGATTGATCATGGTTAATGAAGACCCGGCTATTGATGAGGACCTATAGGTCTAGTCTGATGGCTTACTATTTTATGGGATAGGGTAGACGAACACTGCTCTTACTATGATCTTTTTTATGTATTGAGAATAAGTAGTAACTATTTTGATGTATATTTTGATCTCCTTGCATTTTAATTATTTTTTTCTAATTATGAAACCATGTATACGATGAATATACACAGATTTTATTTTATTTTTACTACCATTTCCAAATTCTATTAAACTTAGAATTTTTCTGTTATAAAAAAGACAAAACTGAGATATAGTTCCATATATGTTGTTGGTGTTGTTCTCCAATCAGAATTGGAGTTTTATCTTAGTAATTTGTGTAATAAAAGATTTTATTAAATGTTAATGCAGATTATCGAGGTGAAACGCTAAGTCTAATTGGAAAACAACACTAATAGTGGCAACAAAATTGTCACTAAACGATAAACTTCCTGTGAGCTTTTTGTCATCCGTCGTTGGGCACCAATTCTAGCGCTTTCCGTTACTAAGCGCTAGAAAGCTGAGGAACAAATTTCCAGTGAGCTTTCTGTCATTTGTCGTTGGGTGCCAAAATTCCATCGCTGGGTGATAAAGCCATCGCTAAGTGCCATAATTCTGTTGCTGGGTGACAAGTGCAATTTTTGTTATTCGCAAAGAGATGACTAAAGCCATTTTTGATATAACCAATCTACACTAAGCACATAAAACAATCCTAGTTACTTCTAATACTTTTTTAACTAATTACATAACAATTCCATTCATAAATCATTAAAAATTTTCCAATTCCCTTTCAAAAACCCATTTTTGACAAGAACCTCATTCATGACAACATTCATAGAAATCAACTGTTTCCAAAGCATTAAATCAAATATTAGTAGTCACTAACACATAATCCACCAATAGTAAGCTTCTCTTACCTCGTAGGGACTCCAAATTTCAAATTAATGGAAGAAAAGAGAAATATAACTAGAACTTGTGAACCAAACTTTGAGAAGAACCTTCAAGAAGAAGAACAACCCTCACTCTAAACCAAAAGAGACACAGGTCTACTTGTTGGAATTGAGGAAATAGATGAGAGAGAGCTAGAGTGTTTGGAGAGATTTGTGAGAAAAAACTTGAAAAAATGAGAGAGACGAGAGAGTTATCTTCTTTATAAAGAGGATTTTGGGCCTAATAAGGGGCTTTGGGCCTACAAAGGCCTAACTCTCGCCTCTGGACACTCTTAGGCTCAAAACTGGTTGAACATCATTGTTTCCTTACTAAACAAACAAAAATATCACTAACAGAGACATTTGACTCAAACAACTTTTTTTCGTCAAATTCCACTATTCAAACCAGTGTTTCCAAGACAACACAACATAAAACAACAACCACACATCTACAATTCATTTATTACATCTTAATTACAAAAATTAAATTAAATTTCCACTTTCAATTATTAACCCACTATATCATACATTAAGAAAATGTAACACCTCAAATTTCAAGTACTAGAAATAAACTACGAGATAGCTCTTAGTAGAACCCTTCCCATATGTTATTAGACAAAAGATGTCGTAAGAGTTATTGTTATTATATTTCTTCTTCTTCTTATTATTCCTATTATTATTAATATTACATTTATTGTTATTGTTCTAGCAATTATTATCATTATTATTATTATTATTATTATTATTATTATTATTATTATTACTGTGTTGTGTTGTTGTTATTATATTAATTGTTATTATTATTATTGTTGTTGTTGTTATTATTATTATTATTATTATTATTGTTATTAATACCTTAGTATTATAAATTAGTAGGAATATTATCATACAACCCAACAAAGCATCTAGGGCCTAATAGGGGACTAAAGCCCACTAAGCCACATATCCACCCACATGTTATAAGAAGGGAATAGAGAAGGAGAATTAGGTTTGGCCGTCACAAATAGAAGAAGATAGAAAGTAGAGAGAATGAGGAGAAAAGAAAGAAGAAGAAGAGGAAAAGAAAGAGGAGGAATAGAAACTAGAGAATTCAAGCCCTAGAACTCAGCTTTGCATTTCCCTAAAGGTGAGTGCTCTCCCCCGTGTCCTTCCTTGTCCTTTATGTTGTGTTGTTTATCTATGTACCTTTTCCCCTTTCTTATGCCTAAGTTTAGGGATTTGATCTATTTTGAGGGGATTGTGAGTGAATGAGCAAATTATAGATTAGATTGACCAATTATCAATGTAGAAAAGTGATTAAGAATCTAATTATTTATCTTTAAGCATTTAGAACCCAAAGACAATAGGAAAAAAATAAATTAAAATTAGTACCTCGGATCCACTCAGTGGGATTAGATAGCCGCTGGGCGACTTTTCTTCAAAAACTGGATTCTGCGTTGACGCTACACGCGTGGACCCGTTGGCAAGTTGGGTTTCGACGCGGACTCACTAGGCGGGTTCGCTAGACCGCCAGGTGGGACTTCAGTCCTGCTGGGCGGATACGACTTTTACTATTCGTTCTTTGTGTTTTTGAACTCCTTTTTTCAATTTTTAACTCATTGTTGTTTGTTTCCTTATGCCTTGTTGAGTTTATATTGTATGATTATTATTTACTTTGAAAGAAACTGAGTGTGATATGAAATTATGTTAATGTTTCATGATAATAATCTATAAAAAGTTGTAAGCATTATTTGTGACCATGCATTATAACATTTGAGTTATGTGATGAGGAAAGCATATAGGAATCTGGCTGGTGGAGGCTATGATAGGTTGTCTAACCTTAGCCTTGGGGGTTATCCTGTTGGGAAAACTCCAATGGTCCATGCTGATCCCATGGAGTCAGGGGCGTACTAGCAAAACTGGGTAACCCTGACTAGTCACCGGGGGATATCATGCTAGTTGAGGGTGCAAAAACCGAAGGCATCGATACCGATGACGCTTCTTATGGCCTGCATTTACTCCTAGTCTACTTTCTGAAAAGTTTAGGTCGGTACCACATGTGCATGAGTAGTGGTTTAGGAACATAGCACGCATATGTATCTTGTTATAATGTGATATGTTAGAGTGTGCTACGTTGTAATTATGTGAATTCTATGTGACCCTATTTATGTGAATTCTATGTAAGAATGTAATTGTGCCTTGTGATGAAATGTTAAAGTTGTGGACATATGATCATATCCTGCACGTGTGTCATTCCTGTTTAATAAAACAAAACGAGGTATATGTCTAGTTACTAGACAAAGAATGTGAAATAATTATATGCTTGTAATTGGAATTGTGTTTGCTACCTTAAGGATAAGTGAGAGGCTAGACCTTAGGATAGTGTTATGAGGGTTCTAGTTGGATAATAATAGTTGTGAATAAGATAGAGAAAGGGTGAATTCTCTCATGGCGTAATAGAAAGGTATAAGACAAGTAAGAGAGAATAAAATAAGAGTATTTTAGGATGTCTGTAACCTTAGACTTGACCCTAGAGGACAGCTTTGAATATTAAAAGGAAGAAGAGTAAATTCTAAAGAGGGTTTTGGGTAAGAAAGTAAAAATAATGAAGATGAGTTCTTAGCTTAAGAATGAGATAGTAAACCAATATAATAGTTGTGAGAATGAGAAAGCAATTAACAGGGAGTATTGATTGTTGAAAGGTGTAGACTTGACCATAGGTATGGAGAATTATGAGAAACTTAGTGAGGCTAAAGCCATGAAAGATAAATGATGAAGGTTGTCTGAGTAGAAGAGTCTGACCTAGTTGTAGAACCCTTAGAGCACTCACTGAGACATTATGTCTCACTCCTTTAAGTTTCCCCTTTTTCAGGATACAGGTGAAGACATGTGCAGATAGAGCTTGGAGTCATGTGCAAGAAGACGTAGCCTAGTTTATGTAATTGTGTTTTTTTGTATTTTGTATATTTTGTACAACACCTTTGGGTGATAGATGAGTTGTATTAGGCATGTATGGTATTTTATTGTATTATTCTTATACGAATATAATTATATTTAAGAGTCACTTCAACATGTTTTTATGGTTTTAAGTATTTTCTTTTTGTTCTTAGAAATCTAAATCTAGTTACGGTAATATCCTATAGGGTGTTACAGAAAACACTAGGGTTACAATACCAAAGTCCTATATGAGTAGTTCCTATAAGATATTTCATGATGTGCTTAAAAGCCTTAAAATGAGACTCCTTAAGACATGATTGATATCTAGCACACATGAAAGCACTAATCATAATGTTAGGCCTATTAGCAGTTAAATATAATAGAGATCCAATGATACAATGATACAAGGTTACCTTAATAGGCTTTCGTTTCTTATCCTTATAAAGGTAAGATGAGGCCCTTATAGGTGTGGGTGCTTCCTTAGCCTTGTCTATGCCAAATCTTTTGAGAAGCTCCTTGCAATACTTAGATTGATTGATGAAGATACTGTTTTGAGATTGTTTAATTTACAACTCAAGAAAAAATATCAATTCTCCTATCATTGAGATCTTAAATTCACTCTTCATAATATTTGAAAAATCCTTGTAAAGAGAGTTGTTAGTGGCACCAAAGATAATATCAACATATATTTGGACTATAAGAATGTCATTTCCCCTTTTTCATGACAAAAAGGGTTGTATCAACCTTACCTCTTTCAAAACCTTTTTCCAAAAGAAACTTACTAAGCCTTTCATACCAAGCTCTAGGAGCTTGTTTCAATCCACAGAGAGCCTTTTCAAGTTTATAGACATAGTTAGGTTTTTCAAAAGTTTCAAAACCAGGTGATTGGACAACATACACCTCTTCTTAAATCAATCCATTGAGAAAAGCACTCTTAACTTCCATTTGGTACAATTTAAAGTCCATGAAACAAGCAAAAAGCAAGTAGCAAATGAATAGCTTCTAACTTAGCAACTGAAACATAGGTTTCATCATAATCTATTCTTCCCTCTTGATTATATCCTTTAGCTACTAGCCTAGCCTTGTTTCTAACAATTAAGCCATTTTCATCTAGCTTGTTTCTAAACTCCTATTTAGTACCAATTATTTGTTTATCAAGAGGCATAGGAACTAATTCCCAAACATCATTCCTAACAAATTAGTTAAGCTCCTTTTGCATGGCAATTATCCAAGATTCATCATTTAAGGCTTCATTAATAGTTTTAGGTTCAATTTGAGACACCAAACACATATAATGGCATGTTTTCCTAAAAGAGGATCTAGTGGATATTTCCTTTGATATTTCTCCCATGATGTTGTCCAAGGGATGATCTTTCTTTGTCCTCCACTTAGGCAAATCATGTGAAGCATCTGCATGTGGTGTCTTGGAAGTTTGGCGCTAAGCGCCAGAAAGTTGGCATTAAGCGTGAGTATGATAGTAAATTCCTTGTATAAGTGGCGCTAAGCGTGGACTTACCAAAGAGTTGGTTTGAAAGTAAAATGAAGTGGTGCCAAGCGCTAAGGGTTTGGCGCTAAGTGTGACCCTTTGAGACACCAAAGTCGATGTCCCATCTAAGAGTAAAGGATTTGTAAGTTTATGTTGCCTTCTATGCTTATTCTTGTATGATTGTTATTGCTTTGATGTCTTGTTGGATCTATATTTGTGGTTGTTACTTGCCTTGAGAAAATGCATATATTGATTAACTTGTGGTAAATGTTGTGTGGTAATAACTTATGAATTTCTATGACATGAACTACCACATGTACTTATGTATGATCCCATGCCATGGTATGTGTAAAGTAACAGGTATTCCATAATGAAGAGGAACCCAACCTATGAGAGGTGGGATCCTTAGTGTGAAATGTTTAAGTAAAGCCATATGCATTATTTGTGTGATCATGCTTCATAATATTTGAGCTATGTGATGAAGTATGTAGGAATTTGGCTGTTGGAGGTCGGGATGGGTTGTTAACCCTAGCCTTGGGGGTGATGATACCTGGTGTGAAAACTCCAATGGCCCATGCTAATCCCATGAAGTAGGAGCGTACTGGCAAAGCTAGTTAACCCTGACTAGTCATAGGGGAATATCATACTAGTTGAGGGTGTGAAAGCCGAAGATATCGATACCAATGATGCTTCTTATGGCTGTGCCTTTACTCCTAGTCTACTTTTCAAGAAGTTTAAGTTGGTATCACATGTGCAAAAGTAGAGATTTAGGAATATAACATGCATATGCATCATGTTGTAGCATGATATGTTGAAGTGTGCTACATTGTAACTATGTGAAGTCTATGTGACCTTGTTCATGAGCGATTGATGTAATGTATATAGATGTGAAAAATGTAATTAAGTATTGTGAGGAAGTGTCAAGGTTATGGATATGTGATCATGTTATGCATGTGTGCCATTCTTATTTGATAAAGAACGTATGTTGTAATTAGGAATGTCTTTGCTACCTTAAGGATATGTAAGAGGCTATACCCTAGGATAGTATTATGAGGGTTCTAGTTAGATGATAATAGTTATGAATAAGATAGAGAAAGGGTGAATTCTCACCCAGTGTAATAGAAAGGTATAAGACAAGTGAGAGGGAATAAATTGGGAGTATTAAGGTAAGAGTTAAGGGAGTGTCAAGAGTATTCTAGAGTATTTGTAGCCTTAGACTTAGAACCTAGTGGACAACTTTAAATATCGAAGGAGAGTAGGGTAAAATCTAAAGACAAATGGTTGAAATATTAGAAAGGGTTGTGGAAGAAGGTATTAATAATGAGGATGAACTCTTAGATTGAGAAAGAGATAGTAAACTAGTATACCAGTTGTGAGAATGAAAGAGGTGTTAATAGGAAGTATTGATAATTGAAAGGTGTAGATCCGACTATAGGTGTGTGAAAATATGGGATACCTAGTGAGGATAAAGCCATAAGATGTAGGTAATAAAGGTTAAACAGGTAGGGGAGTATAACCCAGCTGTTGAATCCTTCGAGCACTCACTGAGACATTATGTCTCATTCCTTTAAGTATTCTCTTTTTTAGGATATAGGTGAAGATATGTGCGTATGGAGCTTAGAGTCACGCGCAACGAGATGTAACCTAGTTTACATTAATTCCTTGTATTCCTCTTTATGGGTGATAGATGAATTATATTAGGCATGTATGGTATTTTGTTGTATTATTCTTGTATAAAATCCAATTATATTTATAAGTAGCTTTCACATGTTGTGTTTATGTTTTAAAGTTTTTCCATTCTTAGAAATCTAGGCTTAGTTACGATAATACCCCTTAGGGTGTTACAAATGCTACCCAACAGATACTCGAGAGAATGGTTGCTATCCTTGAAAATATGAACCAAGGACGAGTCGCTAAACCTGCAAAATACCAAGGTCTCGCGGCATTCAACAAGAATGACCCACCTACCTTTAAAGGCAAATTTGATCCAGATAGGGCTCAGAATTGGATCGCAAAAAATAAGAAAATCTTCACAGTTATGGCATGCACTGATGCACATAAGGTAACTTATGCTACCTTTATGCTATGTGGAGAAGCAGAGCATTCATGGAGGTACGCTAGGTAGCAAGAAGAAGTCAAAGGAAGACTGATCACTTAGGAAGTATTTTGTTTTAAGTTCTTAGGGTAGTATTTCCTAGAAGACCTAAGGCGAAGGAAAGAAATAAAATTCCTTGAATTGAAGCAAGGCAATATGTCTATTGGGGAGTATGTGCCAAATTCGACGAATTGTCAAAATACTGCCCCTACTTCCAAAAAGGAGTTGATGAGAGATCACGATGCTCCAAATTTGAGAATAGACTAAGGCTTGACCTCAAGCAGGTAGTGGGGTATCTTGAGATAGCCCAGTTTCCTACTGTAGGGTTTGATGATATCCCTATGGTCTACTATAGGGCTTCCTCTGCTGTCCTCCTTTCTTGGATCCAGATGATCCACTACGATGAGTCCTCACCACTCGGGTGCTAGACTCCAACCTCTCAACCATCTTTGCCTTCTCCACCAATGTGGGGAACTCTCGAATAGTCATTGGGACTATCATCCTCCTCAGCTCATGCCTCAAGCCTTCCTCAAACTTGCGACATCTCCACTCCTCGGTGGTAGCTTGTGAGTAGAATCGAGCCAAGTACTCAAACTTGCCTGCGTACTCACTCATTGTCATGTTCCTTTGATATAATCTCAGGAACTCCATCTCTTTTGCATGTCTTGCACTCGCCGGGAAGTACTTTTCCAAAAAGTGCTCCCGAAAGCTACCCCAGGTGACAGCCTCACCCCGGGCCTCCATCAACTGTTGGGCTCCTTGCCACCGGTACTCTGCCTCACCAACAAGCATGTATGTGGCATAAATGACTTTCCGATCAACCGAATAAGCCAAAACTCGAAAGATCTTTTCCATCTCCCTCATCCATATATCAGCCGCATCCAGATCTGACTCACCCTTGAACTGGGGAAGGTCACTCTTCCGGAACTCAGCCAACCCTTAAAACTCGGGCGGCACTGAAACACAAGCAGCTTCAGCAGCAACTTGAGACATCTCCAGTTGCTTCATTGCAGCTTGATGCTGCTAAGCCATAGAAGTTTGTTGCTGGGCCACAGTATTTTGCTATTGGCCTATAGCAGCAACCATCGCTTCTATAGCTCTAACTATCTAGGAGAAATCAACTAAAGGTGGTGGTGGCTAGTTAGAGCTCCTCATTGGAATTCTACAAAACCAACCACAACAACACTTAACAACTATCCAAACATGTTCACTTCGCTCATGGAAGGATCCACACCACAACAAAACAACCAAACATCAAAACAATTCACGCCAAATGACATGTCATATACACACAACACAAGCATACTGGACCTATTTCCCATAGGCCAACCTAAAGACACAACCAACTCTAATACCAAAAATTGTAACGACCCAACTATTGCTACTAAACAACCCTACTAAACATACACCTTATCCATATATCAGTTGAATAAAAGCAATCACAACATATCTTATATAAATCATACACACCAACTAACAGATCCACCTATCACTCCTAGTGTCATGCATGCATATCTGTTCAAATGTCATCATCATATATACACAACTATGGGATAACACCAGCCTAGATCAGCAATATAAAAAATATATACATCATCGGGGAAGCGGGATACAAAACTCACTCCCTATAGTTGGTCAATCTATACAATCCTATCAAAAGAATATAAAGAAATTGAACCATAACTAAAGCAACGAAACTTGACTTTCCCAAGCCAAACATCTCCAGCTCTCAACTCTATCCTCAGCTTTGAGTTGCCGAACCCACAGAAGCTTCACCATCTGCTCCCACGCCATAAGATGTGAACATCACAGGCACATAAGCACAACAGCAACAACAGGACAACTAACAACAACAAAACATGGCAAGGGCAAGCTTACTACAACAATGGCATAGTGTATGATTATGGAAATCATCAACAATTCACAATATTCAATCACAAGTATATGGCACACCATCATATATCCAAAGTTCTCAACATCTACATATAGATGTACATATATAAAGCATCATTTACATGGCAAAGAGTTCTCAATCCAGAACTCTATATCACAACCAATCCGTCACAACTATGTCAATGCATGATGACACGACTCTTGAGAGATTTACAACATATTGGGCGATTAGTCAGGTCTCACCCCCTACTGTGGCCTATCTAAGCACCATTTAGGGATTACCAAACTCTGATATGCGAATAAGCTTAGTGGTTTGTCAAGATAAGTGTATGTGGGTGGTGGCTTACCACGACACAAAGCCTGCATCACCTTGGCCTCCTACGAAGTCGCCCATCCACTCATCGTCGAAGGCCCATCGTCAGCTGCCCCATGTCTCATCCAGCACTAGGTTGGAGGCCCATTTGAGTTCTAACTCTAGTCACCATCCAACTTACGTGCCTACCCGCACCACAGCATAAGGTCCATCGTTAGCTACCTCAGCCGCCAACTATGCATAATGCATGTACTACACACTATCAACTACTCAACCACAACCAATAAACGTACGACATGTATATATGTATATCAATACAACTAGTGGCAAAGAGGTTCATCGTCAACTACCTCACATGACCACTCAACATCTGTCAACACCATATCGGCCCCAATCCGGCCTCAATCAAAATCAACAGGTAAGGCTCCATCTAAGCAGCCCACCTCATGAGAAACCTCATGCAATAATATCATACACAACAAGCGGAGGTCCTATCTAAGCAACCTTCCACTTCAAAGACATATCCAACAATCAATTCATAATTTAAAACCAAAACCCTCTTTGAAAACCATTTGGAAGATAGGTAAATCTGGAAATTTACAAAAAACCTTTGAAACAATTTGCCTCTTTAAATTAAAGAAATTCGTAGCCCAATTAGCCAACTCTCCATTTTTCTCAAACAAAGCTTTTGAAAATGTATAATACTCTTTTTATATATGTATATACAAATTATTTCGCGTTTTGGAATGAAAATTGTGAAATCTTAAATGGTACATTCAATTTTGAAATAACATATTATGTACTGTAGTAACAGATTATATCCATTTAGTAAAAATGCATTAGACTTCATTTTTCAGTAGGGATAATCGATTATGGGTCTCCATAATCGATTACTGCAGAGCCAAAATTGACAGAAATTGTTTTGAAACCCAAATAATCGATTATCAAATGCCCATAATTGATTATTGCTGAGCCAATTTCACAAAAACTGATCCTAAAGCTCTAGATAATCGATTATCAACTTCCATAACAGATTATCTGCAATAGGATTGTCGAAAAACACGATTTTCTACAGCAAAAACTGGAACTTCCATCATCTAAACTCAAATTTTCGAATCAATGAGTTTCCAATATCATCAATCCACCTCAACCAAGCTGATATGCAACAGATTTCACCACAAATTCAACATTTCATCACACAAATTATGATTTCTCCTTAAAAATTTAGATTTCTCCCCAAAACCCTTTTTCATTCAAAATTTCACAACAACCAACATACAATTTGAATTTGGACCAACCCAAAGTGATATTCACACACAACCATGTTCATACATCACAAATCTAGCAAGAGTAAGCTTCCCTTACCTCTTGGAGCTTCCGAATCCGAGCTAGGGGAAGGGAAAACATGAGAGACATAGAACCTTGAGCCAAACTCTATGAAAGCAAAACAATAACAGCTCTCCAACACTTAGAAATAGGATTCCTCACTGGGTTTGGGTCTCACACTTCAAGAATCTCGATAAGGATTAGAGGAAAATTAAGGGAATGAGAGAAGAGAGTGAGAAAAGAGAAAGACATGAGAGATGGGAGATGAGAGAATAAGGGAAATGAAAGGGGGAAAGGGTTTTAAACTCTTCTTGGGCCCCACAGAGGCTTCATGCCTACTAAAGCTCAGGGTCCGTCTATTCACTCTCCAAAACACACAACGAGTCTAACTTAATTGTTTTTCTCTCAACAACCCAAACCAAAACCAACAACACTCTCAATTTGGCTCAAGCACATTTGTTTCAATTCCCTAAACTCAAATAGGAATTCCAAGTCAACAACATAAAACTAACACCACACAACAATAATCAACAACAATCTATTTATTTATTTGTTTTAAACACCATAATCATGTATTAATTTTCACTTTTAGTTATTAAACCACTAAATCATGCATTAAGAAAACACGGCATTACATAAAGTCTTTACTATGAATGGAACAGGGGTAGCTATATCTGATGACCTCATTCAAGGTAAGTGCATTATAAACGGTAATCTTTTAAATGTACTATATGACTCAAGCACACCTCATTCGTTTATTTCCAATGATTGTGTGAAGCATTTGAAATTTCCTGTTTCACTTTTGCCATACAATCTTGTTGTTTCTACCCCTACTAATATCCCTGTTATTACTTCTCGTGCATGTTTAAACTGTCAAGTTACTTAAAACGTAGAACTTTTTCTGCAAATTTAATCTATTTCCCTTTAACTAGAGTAGGCCTGGTGTTAAGAATGGACTAGTTATCTCCCAATGATGTCCTTCATAATTGTCACGAAAAAGCTCTAGTTTTTGGATCAAAATTTGAGACCTTTATGGGATTTGAGATGGTAATTGCCAACCATATAAATGCTCCTAAAGACTAGGAAGCTCAGGTATATGTGATTATATCTAAGGGAGATTTAAATGTTAACAATCTATCTATCTTCTGTGATTCCCCTAACATCTTTCCCGAAAACATTCCTAGTTTACCTTTTGCGAAAGAAATAGAATTCACTATAGACTTGGTACCAGGGTCAAGACCTATATCCATAGCACCTTATAGAATGTCCCCTTTAGAGTTAGCAAAGTTGAAGAGACAAATAGAGGAATTCTTAAAAAATAGTTTATTAGGCCTAGTGTTTCTCCTTGGGGTGCTCTAGTGTTGGTAGCAAAAAAGAAGACAAAAGCATGAGATTGTGCGTGGATTATTGCCATCTCAATAAGATCACTATCAAGAATAAGTATCCATTACCTAGGATATATGATCTTATGGACTAATTGAAAGGAACTTCAATATTTTCAAAGATTGACTTGAAATCTGGTTACAATCATATTAGAGTCAAGACTAAGGATATACCAAAAACAACCTTTAGACCAAGATATGAACATTATGAGTATTTGTTAATGCCTTTGGGTGTAACTAATTGATGAAGATCAAGAAAGGCCTTCAAGAAAAAAAAGGATACCTAAGACCCTCAATTGAGCCAAAAAGACCTAACAATGGAAAGGCTAGAGAGAAAAATCATATGATTGGGCTAGGATTACCTACAAGGGGAAGAGTAAAGAGACTTAAGGAGCATTTAGAGATAATTAACACACTACAAGATCAAGCCCAAAGTGGGAAAAGATAGCTTAAGATGGTGCACTTGATTCAACTAGAAGAAGACCCAACCTAGGGGACTTAATAATGCACTAACCATGGGCTTGCAACTTAATTTTTTTATTAACTTTTATTTAAGTGTTTGGGTATATTTTTTTAATTGTAATAAGTAGGCTGGTTTGATGATAATTAGGAGCCCAAGTTTCAATCCTAGATTTATGTTTCTTTTGAATTTAAGTTGTAATTTGGGTCTTATGCTTTGTTGGGCCTTTGCTTATGTTTCTTTAGAATTAGGATTAGACTCCTTGGAATAAACCCTATAAATAGAGATGTAATCCCTCTCATTTGACAAAGTTGAGTAGGATTGAAGTTTTGAGTCCATTATGAATGTGAGTTGAGCGTTGGCTCCTCTTTTTGGTTCTTAGATTATAACCTCTTGATTCTTATCAAAGGTTTCCATACCTTTGTGGCAAATCCTCACTTGGCTTATCACTCTCCTAGAGTGTGGCGCCTTCTTTCCTATTTCTCTTCTATTCCACATTTTTCTATTTTATCTATCTTCTTTCATGTTCTTGTCCTTTCTATTTTGTCTTTTTAATTCTCTTGCTAACTTTTTTTAAGCGCCATTTGCTTTAAATTTATCATTTGTTGCATAATTCTCATCTTTTACCTTTCTTCTTTTCTTTTATTTCTATAATTCTTGTTACAAGATAACCGACTCAAGGATGATCCGTAAAAAATAGTATGACTCCTAATTAGGATCATATCACTAATACTCCTGCAATCTTTATGGACTACATGAACTGGATATTCCATGAATATTTGGATAAATTTGTGGTAGTCTTTATAGATGATATTCTGGTTTATTTTAGAAGTCACCAAAAGCATGAGGAACACTTAAGAATAGTACTGCAAATATTGCGGGAAAGGCAGTTGTATGCCAAATTCTCAAAATGTGAATTCTGGTTGGAATAAGTTTCTAGGATATGTGATTTCACAAGAAGGAATTTTAGTAGATTCTAGAATGGTGGAAGTAGTGTTGCGATGGAAACAGCCTATAATAATAATAGAGATACAAGTTTGTTAGGATTGACATGTTATTATCGAAAATTCATTGAAGGATTTTTGAAATTAGCTTTGCTTTTAACTAAGTTAACTTGTAAAGGGAAATCCTTTGTTTGGATGAAGGATTATGAGATTAGTTTTCAAGAATTAAAGAAAAGGTTGACTATTGCACCTGTGTTGATTCCACCCTATCTTGCCAAAAAGTTTGATGTTTATTGTCATGCATCTGGACAAGGATTAGGGCGTGTGCTAATGCAAGAAAGAAAAATAAAAGCATATGCGTCAAGGCAGTTAAGACTACATTAGGTTAATTATCCAACTCATGATTTGGAATTGGCTGTAGTAGTTTTTGTCTTAAAGATTTGAAGGCACTATCTTTATGGTGCCAGATTTGAAGTATTTAGTGATCATAAGAGCTTGAAATATCTATTTGATCAAAAGGAGTTGAATATGAGGCAATGTAGTGGATGGAATTCCTAAAAGATTACGAATTTGAATTGCATTACCATCCTAACAAAGCCAACATCATAGCAAATGCTCTAAGTCATAAATCTTTACATGCCTTGATGATGATGGTTAAAAAAATGGAAATGATAAAAAAACTTTAGGGATTTGGATCTAGCAATGAAATTAAATCCAAAAGATATTTGTTTTGGAATGCTTCAAATAGCTAGTGAGTTCCTGGAACAGATTTGGAAAGCTTCAAATACTAATCAATATCTCCAAGAAAGGTTGAAAGTAAGAACTAAAGGAGAAGAATTGGAGTTTGATCAGGATCCAAATGGAGTCATTCGATTCCAAGGAAGAATTTGTTTACCATAAAATAGAGAATTAAGGAAAATGATTTTGGAAGAGGCTTACAACAATAAATTGAGTATTCATCCAAGTTCTACCAAGAAGTATCAAGACTTAAAGAAGATTTTCTAGTGGCCTAGAATGAAGAAGGCTGTAGCATAGTTTGTTGTGGTTTGTTTAGTCTATCAAAAGGCTAAAATAGAGCACCAAAAACCCTCTAGAGAATTACAACTTCTAGAATTTCTTGAATGGAAATGGGACAGTATAGTAATAGACTTTGTAGCAAATTTTCCTAGAATACCCTCTGGTCATGATACTATATGGGTATTTATGAATAGACTAACCAAGTTTGCTCATTTCTTACCCATCAACATTAATTTTTTTTTTAGAGAAGTTAACCCAGTTATATGTTAGAGAAATCATTAGGTTACATAGCGTGTCTTCTAGTATAATCTTTGATAGGGACCCTCGTTTTACGTCTAGGTTTTGAGAGAATTTACAACAAGCCCTAGGAACTAAGTTAAGACTTAGCTCAGCTTATCATCGCTAAACTGACAGACAGTTTGAAAGGACTATCCAATCCTTAGAAAATTTTCTTAGGGCATGTGTTTTAGAATGGAAAGGTGGCTTGGATCAATTTTTACCATTGATTGAGTTTACCTATAATAACAGCTTTCAGTCCAGCATTGGAATGGCTCCTTACGAGGGTTTGTATAAAAGGAAAAGTAGAACTCTACTTTGTTGGTATGAAGCTAGAGAATCTTTCATAGTTGAGCCTGAGAGATTACAAGAAACCATTAAGAAAGTTAAACTAATTCAGAAAGAGATGAAAATGTCACAAGATAGGCAAAAAAGTTATTATGATAAAAGATGAAAACCCCTTTAGTTTTAAGAAGGAGATCATATATTTCTTAAAGTTACGCCTGTAATTGGGGTTAGCAGAGCTCGTAAGTCTTGAAAACTTTATCCTAAATTTATTGGTCCTTACCAAATCCTTAGAATGATTGGTCCTGTTGTATATTAAATAACCTTGCCACTCAATATTTCTAATCTTCATGATGTCTTTTATGTTTCCCAACTCTATAAATATATCCCCAACCCTTCACATATCATTAAGCTTGATATAGTGAAAATAAGAGAGAATCTTACTTATGATGTATTCCCGATCAAAATAAAGGATCGAAAGATAAAGCAACTTTGAGGTAAAGAAATACCTCTGTGAAGGTTGTGTGGCAAACTGATAATGAAGATGCTACTTGGGAATTAGAGAGAAAAATGTAAGAACCATATCCTCATTTTTTTATTGGTAAGTGAATTTTGGGGACGAAATTTCTAAAAAAGAGGAGAACATTGTAACACCCCTACCTTAATTTTTCAATTATTTTTCTAATATTTGATAATTCAATTCTGAAAAATTGGGAAGGAGTTTCAAAATTATAGTCCCCATTATTGTATTCAAAATGTCGAGAGCTATTCAAAAGTGGTTTTTAATAATTTTTTTGAGTCGAAGCTTGGAGAAATTAAAAATAATGATTTTGCCCTTATTTCTTAACATTAAAAGCTAATATAAAAAAAATATTCAATTGATATTAAAATGTTAATTTGACTTTACAATCATGTTATATGCATTAAAATATAATTTTAGAAATTTCTAAGAATTTTCTTGAGCTCTAGTATAAATGACTAAAATGCCCCTAGGTATTTAATAGACCAAACCAGTATCAGTTTGACATCCAGAAATAGTAAAAATGATAATCTTAGTTCATTTTTAGATAAAATAATTAATTTTAGAATTTTCATAAAAATTTGGGTATTTATTGAATTAAAATGGATTTAATATATTTTTTTAGCTTAAGAATATAAAATAAATCAATAAAATTTTGAAAATAATTATTAAAAATTAAAATTATTTTTAGAAATTCATTTTGATGAAAAATAATATATTTGTTCAGTTTTATAATTAATTTCATTATTTTGATATTAAAAGCTAACTTATTTAAGTTTAGGTGATTTTATTGGTATTGGTTAATTTAATTGCAGATAAAATTAATATAGATAAAGCTAGGACAGCACATTGAACATGTCTCACACATAGGGGGGTTGATTCACCACTCTAATATGTTTATGCGTCCTATAATTAAGTTTAAAATAAATCAAAAATACAAATATTACATAATGAATGATATCATCTAAGTGGACACATAACCAATCTTCTTCTTCTATAAATAGCCATGAGTTTGAGACAAATTTTCACCATTCTCCTTTTTCTCAAGCTAGCTGAATTATAAGAGAGCTTATCTCTTTAGAAATTTTTTTCTTTTACTCTATTATTATGCTAGAATTTTACTAGCTTCCATCAACTAGTAAACTTCTCTCTCTAGGAGCTTGGAACCAACGCTACCACCAACTATTCTCCTACTTTAAATCTACTTGAAGAGGTAATGGAGGGAGTGGAGTTAGTTCTTAATTTTAGTTACTTTGCATGTTGGTAGAAAAGGTTTTACCCTAAACCTTTCAATGCTCAAATTTACAATGTTTTCTTATAATGTTATAATGTTTAATGTTAGAATTTAATTTTTACTAAATTGTTATGCTGTCCAATTTTATAATCAAATTATATGTACTATATCGTTATGTTGCTCAATTTTAGATAATTAAAATACATTTGCTAAGTAGTTATTCTACTCAAATTTAAAAAATTAAATTAGAATTAATAAGTTGTTACTTTACTCAAATTTAGAAAATTAAAATGAATTTACTAGGTTGTTATTATACTAAAATTTTGGTAATTAAATTGTAATTACTAAATTGCTATTTTGCTAAAATTTTAATAATTAAAACATGATTACTAAGTATTTATACTGCTAAAATTTTGATGATTACTATTATGTAATTTTTGGATTGTTTAAATTATTATTGTCTAATTTCTATTATATAAGGCAAAAATGTTAATTGTACTAGTGCTCAAATTAATTGAGACCAAAGAAACCTTTATTTGAGAAGTTAGAAATTGATAAGTCAGTAAGTAATGTAAAGCAAGTGACATGTAGTGGCATGACACCCTACTAGGGAAGCTACAATTTGGTACGCTGAGGAATGAAAAGCAGGGACCCATTTGCGGAGGTCTTAGAGGTAAGCATCATGTGGTGAAGGTCTCAATGGCCAGAGAAGTGTCTATGAACAGGGATATTCACCTGACCAAGCTTGATAACTTCGATAACTGCTCAGCATTCTACGATTGGTGTGAGAGCATACCTCTATAAATAGACGTCCTGAACTATTATTTTGTTCCTCAACGATGAGGACTGTACCATGTGATATTGTTGGGAGAGATATATGTACTTCCAGTCACTTCTTGGTTTTGTTAAGAACTATTACTCACTAACAAAGAGCATGGATCCATACCAAGTTAAGGGTGGTCGAGCACAACTTAGAAGAAACTCTAGGATCCCCTCCATTGTTAACTATGTTTTATTTGTATTTTATGGTGGAATTCCTACCATACCTGTAAAAATGATTTTAAAACAAATTACCTCACTCCATTGTTTTTCATTTATGTGTGATTGATCATGATTATTGAAAATGGTGGTAATGCCTAGTGATGCTGAGGCCAAGTTAAAAGCTATTCCTACGAATAAGAACCTATAGATCTAGTTTATAGTATTTTTCTTTGTATAAATGATAGGGTAGATTGATACTGCTTTGTATAGGATATTTTTTGTGTATATATTGGGTTAGGTTGTAACTATCTTTTGATGTATTTTTTACCTCTCTGTATTTAGTTATTTTCTAACATGTACTATGAAATTAGGATATATATACAAACTCTATCTTCTATCTTTAACTCCTATTTCTAAATTTTTTTAAGTTTAGAAATTTTTTATTATAAAAATTAGAAAAATTTTACTCGCATTTTCATCAATTCAAACTTAATAACTGATTAAGTAATTAAATAAGTACAAGTTGTGTTCAATATGAATGAGTGTCTTGTAGGATATTACATGATCACTGGATATCATTGTCATCTTCGTGTATCAGCCCATAAAAAGCATACAAAGAGAAAAAGATAGAGGTGTGAGGTGATATTGTTCAAAAAATCATTTTCACATGAGTGACAGGAAGTCTTACTATAAAACATAAATAAAACACAGCTGACAATAATTACATGGGGAACCTAGGGTTTCATCTAAGTTGCAATAGACTACTACCCATGACTCTGTATGGATCCATGCTTCCCATTTGTGAGTAATAATAGTTCTTAACAAAATTGGGAAGTGATTAGGATTGCATATACCTCTCTAAACATTATTACATTGTATAGTTCTCATCACCATTGAGGAATAAGGCAACGACTCAGCACATCCATCGTCTATATAGAGGTTTACTCTCACACCAATCCTGGAATACTAAGTAGTTGTTAGGGTTATCAAGCTTGGTCAGGCAAATAACCTGGCTCAAGGGTACTAACTTGGCCATTGGGACCTTCATTGCTTGATACCTTACCCCCAAGACATCTGCAAGTGGGTCCCTGGCCTTCACTCTTTAGTGTACCAAATTGTGGCTTTTCATGCAGGGTGCCATGCCACTGCATGTCCCTTACATCACATTACTCAACTAACTAACATTTCATCACTCTTTATCTTTGAACAAAGAGTTTCCTTAGTTTCAGCTTATCTGAGCACCTGTATATTTTCTCTTTAATGACTCTGCTTCTTATTGTAGAGATTTAGTCTCTATTTATTTTACAGTATAACAAATTAAAGTCTACATACTTGTACAAATTATCTACATAATTATAATTGAACAATTCAGAATTTATAAGTCATGCAACAAAGAAAACAATTAATCACATTAGTAATTTACTAATAAATTTTATTTATTACCTTAAGTACCTAATTAAACTTTTAATCTTATTTAGTGAAACCTTAAGACTAAATACTTCATTATTTTGGAGCCCAAATTACTTAAGTAATTTAGTCAATAAAATTCTACTTTAGCTTAACTTAGAATCTTAGGTACTTAATAAAGACTTGAACTAATTAAGTGGAATTTTCAAAGAAAACCTAATTTCCTTTTATTTTATTGAAACCAAAATTTTCTTAGACATTATCTAAGTTTCATAGTTTTATTCTAATGTTCTAAGATTATTCTATCAACTTGATTAAAATTAACCTTGATTAATTTTTAAAATTTCTTAGAAATTTTAATATTTACATTGTAATTTACAATTTACTAACTTAATTTAAACTTAGAGTACTAGGATAGTCTTAGAATAACTAATTATATTTCAATTCTAAGTACTAAAATACAATTTGACTAGTGATTATTAGAATGGAATTTTTTTTATAATGAAGCTAAGCATATTATCTTTTAAACTACTTCAAGGAAAAATTTTCACTTATTCCTAATTTGACAAGCTACCCATTTTACTAACTTAGGCCGTGAGCCCATTATGAATAACAAAGAGGTTATTCCAAATTTTATTACTAAGATAACCATCAAAAAAACATATTTCTTTATTGGTTTTCTTTATTTTAAACCAAGAATCCTTAAACAACATTTCCATCTTTCACAAACTTTTGTTATCATTGACTAATCTAGCTTCTATTAGAAAATTTTTTATCATCTTCCTCCACCATAACAAAAAAAAAAGAAGAAGTAAAACATAAGTCCTATATAGGAAAGAATAAACCTTACAATTTTTTCTTTTTACCAACGCCTTTACAATTCGTCATCTCCAAAACAATACTAATCTCAATTACTTATATATTATTATGAAAATAAAAATCCCAGCACAAAGGGAAGGAACAAAGCTAAAAAAAAAATTCTTCTATCAAACCTAACACAAACCAATCTTTCCTACTTTATTAGCATCTATAAAACTTTAAATTTTTGCCATTAAAAACTGAAATTCCAACAGCATATTCAGTGGCAAAACAACCATTAAATCAACATTTTTAGTATCAAGATTAGCAACAACAACCATAACAATGGAAACACTAATGAAAAAGGAATAGGTTTTGGGGAAAAACCTTCCCACCTCTAGATGAAAGTAACTACAATTTAGAACCCACCACACTCTCTCCATTACCTCAATTGGAAGTTGATGATGAGGAGAAGAGAAGTGGTGGAATGGTGGCTCCAAGCTAGGCGATGGAAGAACCTTTGATCAAAGCTTGTTGGAGGTGGTTGATGGAAGCTTAGAAATTTTTATGGTGATGGGAGGGTGGAGAGAAGCATTTGGTCAGTATAAGGAAGAGGAGTGCGTGAAAGTTGTCCCAAAGGATGGTTTATATAGAGAGAAAATGTGGCTTGGGTGTCCCTTGGTGATGTCATGTAGATGACATCATCTTATATGATGTCATCACTTAGAAACATGTGATAAATGTGGGTGTCCATTTTAGTCCTAGGTCTTGCAGAGGTTTCTCAAATCTTTGTGTTCAATCTTAATTTTATTAGTTAATTTGCCCGTTATCGCTTAAATTTTAGTAAATTAGTTTTAACATCAAATTTATGAATTTTTGTGTGAAACTTGATATACACATTATTTTCCATTTAAAATTAATTTGCAGATATAAAAATTAAATTTTTTCAAATTTTTATTCATTTAATTAATATTTTTGAGTTAAAAATTTATATTAAATCCATTTTAACTCAATAAATGCCAAAAATTTTATGGAAATTCTAAAATTAAATAATTTATCTAAAAGTGTATTGAGATCATCATTTTTACAATTATTAGATGTCAAACCAATACTAGTTTGACTTTGTAGACAACTAGGAACATTTTGGTCATTTTGTACAAAAATTTTAAAAATTTTATAAAATTATATTTTAATATATATGGCATGATTCTAGGCTCAATTTGACATTTTTACTACCAATTGAGTCTTTTTTTTTCTCATGTCAGTCTTTTATGTTGAGAAATCAAGACGTAATCATCATTGTCTTATATCTTCGAGTTTTGACTTGGAAAAATTATTAAAAAAAATGATTAGATAGTTCTCAAAATTCTGACCACAATAGTGAAATTCTTTCCCAATTTTTAGTATATAAGAAAACAATTGCAAAGCTAAAGTAGGGGTATTATACTTGTTTCCAAAATGTCCAAGTTTTCTTAAATCCACTGTGTTTATGATTTTTAATGATTTTTGTACTAAAATTGTCCCAAGCATACATTTAGTCAGAAAATAGCATAGTAGGCTCAACTTTAAAAAAGCATATAAAATCGAAAACTTAATAAAAATAAATATATGATATATCATTTTAAAGCTTTGGAAATCTTCTTTTTGTAAATGCAAACAAGAAATCTAAACAATGTACAAAATTTCTAGAAACACAAAAATGTTGGTATTGATCGTCAACAATTTCTTAATAGTTTCTAGGGGTTTAATCACGTTCTAGGTGTCCATTTTGAAGGGTTTAGAGTCTATTTTCATTTCCAAGTTGAATCAACTCTATACAATAACTATGGCTCGAGATATGAATAAAACAAGTGAGCATGTCAGTGCTAGAAAACAGACAAGGCAACTAAAGATGCATACTTCACCAAATCAACATGTTTCACAGAGATTTAAGTATTTAAAGCCACCAACGAAAATTTTCACACATTAAGCACTTCAAAACAGTAGTTTGTCAACACATATCAAGCCAAGGGACAACTTTCCATACTTCCAAAGATTAAGCAAACTAGAGCTCTTGGGAAGAAAAGCACAAGGCGGATAGCTCTCCTTGACCTTTGGCATGAACAAGCTTCAACAACATCCACACATGGACCATCCAAGACACCAAACAACCTTCAATTAGTTTTTAAACAAGGAACACAAAAGAGATTAAGAGGAGAAAAAGATATTTCAAAAGAAAATAGAAAAAGAAGAAGAATGGAACAAAGGCCTAGGAAGGACTTACCAAAAACCTTCTCTTTTCTCTCTTCTCTTCACACACACAACCAACTTCTAACACTTAGAGAAAAAAAATGAGAATGGGAAATAGAGGAGGATTCCACAACCATGGGGGTTTTAAAGGGTAGGGAATGGTTTTTAATTTTACACTTAGGTCCTTACTTAAGTGATAAAAGGAAGGGCAAAAAGGTAATTAATAAATTCAACTACTTAACCATTAAGGAGTTGAAAAAAAAACAACAACATCATATCTTCTTCGAGAAGCCAAGAATGGGCAGCCAAAAGGAAAAACAAGGGGTAGATGGGTGGTTTTGGTACATTTAGGGTACACTTAGAGTACAAAGTGCAAGTAAAGTTATCATAACTTAAGTACAAATAGGATTTGATGTCTAGTTGGAATGTAACTAATCTAGTTAGCTTAGGAAAAATTAGTTGGTCACCTAGTTGAAGTGTTGTTGGGCGTGTAGTGTAGGGTTAGACAGTAGGGATTTATTAATTTCCTATTCTGCCAGGAAAAACATAGTCAAATACTAAAATTTATCGAATAAGGTTTAGGGTTTTTCAATATCCAAACCAATTAAGACAATTTGATTGGAATTAGAATTTTAATGAGTATATGACTCACTAAAATATCTCAGGGTATTATTGAACTATCTTTGTAACAGTCAGATAGTCAATTCTCTTTATCTAACAACTTTCTCAATAATCGGTCTTGGGTAGTAATAGAATAAAACGTTGTGTTTTAATCTTTCAATAAGGAAAGCTATCAAATCAATTAGAACCTAATCATAACTAATTTAAAAATTAATTAAGATTAAATTACATGATCCCATACTGCTCATCAACTTTCATAGATAAATCTCTACTCAGTAGGTATTAACACAGTCTAGATTCCTGCATGAACCTTTATAAAAGCTCAAACAAGAACAAACATATGTTTTGATTATTTATTTTTCATTGGAAATTAAATTTAATTCTTCTTCTCAATTTTCCAATCACTTATTCATGGATCGACATGCTACAGATCTTACACTAGCCTTTACAATGTATCTCTGCACTACCAGAATTTACACAGACTTAATTCCTACAAAAAATTCTACAAAATTTACACAATAAGCAATCGCTTATTCTTTCAATTATTTACTTAAACTAAATTTAAATTTAATTTCTCTTTTCAAACTATCCAACCACTTATTCATAGATTATAAAAAGACAAGTCTTACACAAACTATGCAAGCAA
Source organism: Spatholobus suberectus (assembly GCA_004329165.1). Taxonomy (NCBI): domain Eukaryota; kingdom Viridiplantae; phylum Streptophyta; class Magnoliopsida; order Fabales; family Fabaceae; genus Spatholobus; species Spatholobus suberectus. The sequence continues at coordinate 52,436,829 of CM014729.1, read as the reverse complement.
AATATAAGAAACAAATCTAAATAAATTAAAAAGCAAAAGGCCTTACTGTCTCACAGTAATTAAGACATGATCAAATTGGAACAAAATAATGTAAGCAAAATTACATTTTGTGTAAGACGATCAAAATTAAAGAAAACCAAATACAAGACAACACAAATAGAACAAGTAACAATATATAATCCACATGATCAAATTAGAACAAAACAATGTAAGCATAAATACATATTTTGGATAATAAGACGCTACTTTTATTATGAAAGATTATAATTGAAAAATAAGAAATAAAACAGATACAAAATAGGAACCTTTCAAATTAAGAAAAATAGACCAAAAAATATGTGAAAGGGGACAATATCTTTATCATAGTGAACGAACAAATAAAGAAAAAAATAGGAAGCCAATAGCTATGCTCACCTTTTGCAAAAGGAAAAAAAAAACAAAAGATTTAAGAAAAAGAGTTACATTTCTACATGAGTGAAAAATGGAAAAAAAGAAAAAGAAAAAGAAAAAAATAGAAGCTTTTCAAATGGACTAGATGCATATGTAAAAAAGATAACCAAGCCCAATTATTATGTTAGTTTATTGCAATTCAATTATTATAGGCTTTTGATATTTACATCCCTTAATTAATAAGTGTATCCCTTCCTTTTTTCCTAGACTTTTTTATTCCCAAAATACCCTTTTATATAAAAAGAATAAAAACCTTATTTTTGCACCTTATCTTCATTATTCTTTAAACTCTATTTTTGCATCCTATCTATCTTCATTATTCTAAAAGCTCTATTTTGCACTTCATCTTCATCATCTTTAAACCTATTTTTGCAACCCCCCCCCCCCCCCCCAATCTTCATTATTCTTTAAACCCTTTACATTTAGTTTATCCTCTCTCTTTTTTTCTCTATAAAAAATAATATGATTTTATAGTAATTTCATTCCCTACATTGAATATGATGTTTTCTATCAAACTCAATACGTGCATTTTCCTTCAAAGTTATACTTTGCGAGAATGGAAAGATGTTTATACCTGTCCTCCAAAGGAAGGAAGACCCGAGAAGTTAGAGAAGAAACACCAAAAGAAAATGAAAAGAAATGGAATTCCTGTGAGAAATGTGACGCCCTTTATCACAAGACTTATTTTTTAATAATATTTTATTTAATTGTTATTATTATTTATTGTTTTGCGAATAATTTTTTGTTATACAAATAACCAACGTGTAACATGAAAGTAGAATTAAGTAATAGAACTCATAATCGCATATGTACATATGAAACATAGGACTGAAAGAAATATATGCCCATACATACAAACATACACACACACACACACACACACATATCCCAAAATAAGCTTATCCTAGCCTACCCATATAATACATCAAAAGGTAAAGGCCTAAAGACCTAGAGTAGTTAGCTAACCTAGCTCTTAATCAGTACCTATCCCAACAAAAGCTCCTAGAAGGTATCCTTAGAAAGATCCTCCTCCTCTTTGTTCTTTGTAGTTCTATGTGGTCCAAGGGTTGGCCTAGTAGCTCACCTAGGAAAGAGGAAGCCAAATTGATGGACCAGATTGTAGGCTAGGAAAGGTGGTATGAGAAGGACGCTCTTTAGCGATAGTGAGTCATAACGTTGCACGATTGGAGCGAATTGAGTATAAGGTATAGCAGAATCAAACATAGTTGGGGATGATGGAGGAGAAGCACAGACATATCCTAGAGCAAGTGACTGAATGAGTACATTGGGATATTAACTGTAGCAGACTAGTAGGTGACTATGGGTAATATGGGCATGAAAGTCATAGTGACCACTCCTAGAAAAATGTCTTCTAGGAGGCATCTAAGTGACAGCCTCAAAAGTGGGGTGAAGGGATCCATCTATCTCACCTGCTCTCTAGTGAATCATCATTATATACATACATAGACATAGAAGAAAAGGGAGTGAGGTCACATCATTCTTATATTTAAGGTCACAAACAACGAACCTTAATTGTTCCAAACAAACAGAATAATTACTGTGAGTGATCATCTGAGTATGCAATGCAGAGGGGTACTAAAGTCTCATCTAAGTTTAAAAGACTTGTGCATGTGGGCTCATTGCCTCTAGTTCCCATGATCAAAGGACTTAACCTTTTATCTAATGATGATTGGAAGTACATATTCCTTCCTAGCATTTTCCCTTTTTACAGACAATCACGAGTCTTTTTCTCTTGAAGGAATACTCTCACCAATCATGGATATGCTTAACAATTTGTTGGTGTTATTGAACCAGATAAAGTGAATCTCTCATCTCAAGATTGCAAGTCCCAACTCTTAGGATTTCATAACTCAATTCCTTCCTACACCCAAGACTTCCAAGAGTCCTACCAACATCCCTCAGGTACTATATTGCGGTTAACCCATCACATATCTCACTTCATTCAATGCATATAATGCATGCTTTCTAACTTAGTATAGACACTTAAGTAAGAGTTGCAAATTTTCATGAAAATCTAGCAATGTCTCGTCTGTTTTTGGAACTATCCCTTATACCACCACATGGGTATGGTCAATTTAACAACAGAGATACAACCTACCAATCAACAACATCAACAATTCTCATCCATTTCCAATCTCACATCTCAAATCATCATAAGTAGGCTCTCATGGCCACATCATTTGGTAGCTATCAGTGCTTACCATACTTCTGTTATATCTCAAGCACAATTACCATAATCATATGACATAATATCTCAACACTCTAGTTTAAGCAAAGCAATTAGAATAAAGCAATTATATATGCCATTGCCTCATAATGGCCAAATAGTATATGTGTAGGCTAGCAAGATCAATTTTTGTTTCCAATCATGAATTTTAACTCAAATCCATTTACTAACATTAAATTATTTAATCCTTAGCTTACCTTTCCATTTAGTCTAGATACTAACGTTTTTTCATGATACAAGAAATAAACCAATAAAATTAAGATAAAATTTTAGGTTTAATATGAATACTTGATAACCTTACATTCTTACCAATGACAAACCTTAGAATTACATTATATTAGTACTTTACCACTTATAGGCATAAAATTCAAGTTTACTTACTGCACTTCACTTATTCCCTTGTCTAATACAACACGCAAAAATTTTACGCTCAATTTACGTATCATACAAACAATAGTCTCAAAAGCTTAGTTACATGGTTAATAGAATGCACACCACAATATTACATGTCCCCAAAAATCCTTCTCAAGAAGGATGCTTACCAACCTAATTCATGGATTTCATTACTACTTTTTACAAGATTTGAGGACAATAATTGGTAGACCTTTTATCCTTTTGCTTGTCTCTTTTGGATAAGATTATTTAATGAAACTTCTTCCGTAGTTTATATGACTAATGCTTCAAGTAATCTTTTTAGATAAAACTTCTTGATATATAGGTCTTCAACATTTTGTAAGACGATATGTGTAGGATGATTTCTATACATAAGACGAAACATTCAGATCATCAGTCTTGTGTTTTGTTTGTTATCATAAAAATTTGAGGGCTTAACTATCTTCTAATAGGAATGTTGAAACTATCTTTGAAGAAATTACCACAAAAATAGTGGGCCTCTTCTACTTCCCACAGTGACGTTGAGGGCTAGCATCCTTTCTAATTTTGAGGACTTCCCACTAAAATCTGATACCATTATATTATGAGGTATCAGGTTTTCTTCAGGCTTCTTAGATCTTTTTAACAAAGATTTATGGAGTATGCTGATGGCAACACCCCCATCAACTAATATTTTATTAACATTTTTTTCCCTTTCACTAGGGCAGTAAGGATAAAAGGCTTCAAATAAGCCTTTATTTCCTTTATAGGCTTGTCAAAAGCAACAATGTTTTCTTTTAGGGTGAACCAAGATACTTAGGTCACCCAGACAACCTTTGTTTCATTAAAAGGTTTCTTAAAATCACTCATTCTTTCAAAGTCTTCTTAGCTTTGCTATTTTGCATACCACAAATCAAACTCAACGGGTAGAATTGAAATTAACCCATAAATATCTTCCACAAAATCAACAAACCTTGTCTCAAAGACATTTGTGATTAACTTATCTTCATTTTCAACCATAAGAGGCTGAGATTGAATCTTTAATACCTAAGGGTTTGGAACCAAAGTCTTAAGATAAGGCTTCTAACCAAGCTTGTTACCCCTTGGTTTTCAGGGGCTCCCTTCCTATTCCTTTGATATCTTTTCCACTGAATCTTGGTCATATTTCGAGTCCATGGAGCATTTAGGTAGTAGATGCTCTAATATTTTGTGTTAGTAGTTGATTATTAAGGTCTCACCGATCCTTGATTGAGCATCACTTACCTCGAATGTTTGCCACTTCAGCATCGAGGTAGGGTTCCCATGTGGAACCCATTTGTTAGGAGGAGCATACATTAGAGGCAAGTAAATGGACTTACCTTGGAAATACTTCATAGGTTTTTGAACTTGTTTCACAAACATGTTGATTTGATGTTTACCATTCGAGCTAGTACCCTATGGGTTTTGTTTCTGACGATTCTTTTGAATCTTAGACTCTTCAAAGGTCTTTGTAGTAGACCTATTGAATATAGAGTTGCATGCAACACCCCTACCTTCGTTTATAACTATTTTTCTAATTACTTGTGAATTTATTTTCGAAAAATTAGCCAGGATTCTCAAAGTTCTAATTTTCACTATTGCATTTAGAATTTCGAGAACTATTCAGTCATAATTTTTAATAATTTTTCTGAGCCAAGGCCTAGAAAAGTGAAAAAATAACGATTACGTCTTGATTTCTTGACAAAAGGGCTAACATGTGAAAAAGGTTTATAAATGACCAATAAATGTCATCATGAGCTTGGATACATGTTATATATATTTAAATAAAATTTTTGAGAATTTTTTGAAATTTTTGTGAAAAATGATTAAAATGTCCCTAATTGACTACAAAGTCAAACTAGTATTTGTTTGACATCCTAAAATAGTGAAAATTTTATTTTAAGCTTATTTGTATATAAGGAATTCAGTCTTATAATTATCATAAAAGTTTTAGAAATTATTGAGTTAAAATGAATTTATTATTAATTTTTAACCTAAGAATTAAAATTAATAAATAAATTTTTTTAGAAAATATATAAAATTATTTTCAATTTTTAGAAATTATCTTGAACCTCAAAATTATATATCTACCAAGTTTCAAACAAAAATTCAATAGTTTGATATAGAAATAAATTAAAATAAGTTAACTTAGTTTTATTGGTACCTGTAGTTTTAACTTAGCTATTTTCATTGTATTTTGGAATAGCGATAAATGTGTAAAAAAAAGAGTATATTGATAAAGATATTTTTTTCCAAAATCAAAAGTGCAATTGGGTTGAAAAAAAAAATAAAGGATTCCTAACTAGCTTGTTATCCTAGAATAAAAATTAGGTAGAAAAGCGATTAGAGAGAGTTCATTGATGGGTTTTACTTGTTTTCTAGGTACCTATCTATATAGATATATATCTATATAGAATTCCCTATTTCGACCATATCGCACTATGTATCATTTGATAATCCAACGAATTTCTAATTCTTTATTTGACCGAATGGACTTTTTTAAATGGAAGATTATCAAAATATATTTAAAGGATCCCAGTGTCATGGCTAGCACAATAAAGTTTTGGGACTAGATTGAAACTCCATATTAAACACGTGTTTAATTAAAATAAAAGAAAAAAATTAAAAGGAATTATGACATAAGCCTTGATGATGTCGTTAAGCTTACATCATTTGTCAAACCACTCTATATATAGCTACTTTGTGACACAAACTCTCACCCCTTCTGCTAGTCTCACCTACCGAGACACCCCCAGCCTTTTTTATCTCCATTTCAGTTTTTTTTTCCTCACCCACAAAGCTTACTCCATCAAAGTCCTTCACCCTCCATCACCAACTCAAGTGGAAAACCTCCATTCAAGCTCCACTTCTCACGATCCTCATCCACTTTCTAAGAGGTATAGGGGGGTGTGGGGTATATTCTCTTTATTTTGTTACATTCACATGTAGGGTAGGAGGGATTTTGGCTAATATAGGCATATATGATTTCTATCGATGTATTCATGATTGTTGTTGGTTCCTTAACTTTTGAATATGTTTCTTGGTTCCATTTTGATGAAATTTTGATGGATCCTTATTATAAAAAAATGTAACTAAGTTGGTTTGATGGTGATTATGTTGTTAAGATGTTGGAAAAGGATCAAAATCCTAGTTGTTTGGCACTGAAGGCCTCTTGGCCTTATAGTGCAAATGGGCATTGATTTTTTTTTTGTTACTCTTGATCTTAAAATTTTGGATTAATGATGATTGTGTTAAAAATAAATAAAAACCATGAATGTCTCTTATAATAGGCTTTTTGTCTCTTTGTGATTCCTAAGAGTGCTAGCCATTTTTTTAACACCTTGGTTCTAAGAAGTTTATTTGATCTTGACTTATTGGTATATTGATTTGGTAAAAATAGAAGAATTTTTTTCTTTGATAATGGTTATAGGCCTCATGGCCTTAGTTTAATCTCAAGCTTATAGACAAAATTTTTCTTTAACTAGTGAGTGCAAGTTTTAAATTATCAAAGGTTGATTGTAACTTGTTTTGGAAGAAGGTAAAATAAAGTTTTTGATACTAAAATCCCTCCATAGGGTTCACATCCATTTTAATAAAATTGGTACCTTGACAAAAAAAATTAGTTACTAACTAGTTTTAGAACTTTACCTAAAAGTATTTTTCCTAAAAATGGTTAACCAATGTTTTAACAAGAGAAAACAAATTTTGAGAACTTTAGTCTCTCTAATAGATCCAGCCTTAGCATTTTAGGGAAGTCTAAAATAAATTTTTAATTTTTTAACTATTTGGTTTTAATCCTTAATTAAGTACCTAAGGTTTAGTATAAGCTTAACTTGAATCTTGTTATTTTAGGCCTAGGGCAATTCAGCCTTGTCAAGAAATAATCATCCAAACTTCAAATTTTTACTACTTAAGTAACTATAATCCTTAATTAGGTACTTAAAGTTAATTAGAATTAAATTGATAAGTAAATTAGACAAGTCTAAAGTTTAACTAGCTTTCTGGAAATAATAGATTATGAATGTTTTTCTTTAAAATGAGAAAATTTTATCTTGTCATTAAATTATAATCACATGCATTTTAAATTCTAAAGATCTACATTTAATTTATTCTATGGTGTTGGATATTTTAATATGATCTTTTTAGATTCCAATTTATTATATTGCCACGTGGATAAGAATTAAGTCTCTGCATGGTGAGGCAAAAACATTGATATTGAGAGTACTAACGCTAAAATTGTTGAGACCAAGGATATATTTATTGAGGGATAAGTTGAGTAGTGATAAGCTGTTAAGTTAGATGAGAAATGAGATATGAGGGTCATGCAGTTGGCATGAAACCCTGTAGGGAAAGCCACAATTTGGTATACTGTAAAATGAAAGGCAAGAACCTAATTGGCAGAGGGTTAGGGGGTAAGGTATTGAGTGTTGAATGTCCCAATGGCTGAGGTAGTACTTTTGAGCGGGGACAATCACCTAACCAACTTGATAACCTTAACAACTACTCAGCATCGTAGAATTGGTAGAGAGTATACCTCCACTTTTGTGTTATGGCCCTAAGCTGAAAGATTGCTCATTTCCTTAATGAAGATGGGGATTGTACCATGATGATGTAGAAGAGGTATATGTACTTTCAGTCACTTCCCAAGTTCTAATGTGAATGATTGTTCATTAATGGGGAGTATAGATCCATACAAGAGTTTAGGGTAGAATAGTATAACTTAGACAAAACCCTAGGTTCCCCTCTTTAAGTATGTCAACTGTATTGTATGTTGTGTTTGATGGTAGGATTTCCTACCCATATATGTAAAAGTGATTTTGAGAATAAATTAGCTCACTCCTCTATCTTCTTTTTATATATGTTGTTCATAGATGATTATTTGAAGATGGCGACGATGTCGATGTTACTTAACCTGAACCTCGAATACAACAATTTAGGGATACGGTATTATGATGAAAAGAGGACTATCTAACTTTTCGTGGCTTTGTCAGCATTACCTTACTATCTGTAACACCCTAAGGGGCATTACTGTAACTAGGTCTATATTTTTAAGAATGAAAAGAAAAAAAACAAACAAACTTGGAAGGTAGACACAACATGCAAATACTACTCATAAATGTAATTAGATTTTATATACGAACCATACAGTAATTAAAATACATGCCTAATACAACTCATATATCACCCAAAGGTGTCATATAAAATATAAAGAATACAAAAAATAAATAACGTAAACTAGGCCACGACTTCATACACGTGAGTCCAAGCTTCATCTGCACATGTCTTCACCTGTATCCTGAAAAAGGGAAAACTTAAAGGAGTGAGACATAATGTCTCAGTGAGTGCTCTAAGGGTTCTACAGCTAGGTCAAACTCTTCTACTCGGACAACCTTCATTACTTATCTCTCATGGCTTTAGCCTCATTGGGTCTCTCGTAATTATCCATATCTATGGTCGAGTCTACACCTTTCAACAGTCAATACTCCTTGTTAATTGCTCTCTCATTCTCACAACTATTATATTGGTTTACTATCTCAATCTTAACTTAAGAACTCATCCTCATTATTTATACTTTCTTACCCAAAACCCTCTTTAGAATTTACTTTTCTTCCTTTTAATATTCAAAGCTGTCCCCTAGGGTCAAGTCTAAGGTTACAGACATCCTAAAATACTCTTATTTCATTCTCTCTTACTTGTCTTATACCTTTCTATTACACCATGAGGGAATTCACCCTTTCTCTATCTTATTCACAACTATTATTATCCAACTAGAACCCTCATAACACTATCCTAAGGTCTAGCCTCTCACTTATCCTTAAGGTAGCAAACACAATTCCAATTACAAGCATATAATTGTTTCACATTCTTTGTCTAGTAACTAGACATATATCTCGTTTTATTTTATCAAACAGGAACGACACTCGTGCAAGATATGATCACATGTCCACAACTTTAACATTTCATCACAAGGCACAATTGCATTCTTACATAGAATTCACATAAATAGGGTCACATAGAATTCACATAATTACAACATAGCACACTCTAACATATCACACTATAACAAGATACATATACGTGCTATGTTCCTAAACTACTACTCATGCACATGTGGTACCAACTAAACTTTTCGGAAAGTAGACTAGGAGTAAATGCAGGCCATAAGAAGCATCATCGGTACTGATGCCTTCGGCTTTCGCACCCTCAACTAGCATGATATCCCCCGGTGACTAGTCAGGGTTACCCAGTTTTGCCAGTACGCCCCGGCTCCATGGGATCAGCATGGACCATTGGAGTTTTCCCAACCGGATAACCCCCAAGGCTAAGCTTAAACAACCTATCACGGCCTCCACCAGCCAGATTCCTACATATTTTCCTCATCACATAACTCAAATGTTATGATGCATGGTCACATATAATGCTTACAACTTTCATAGACTTTTATCATGAATCATAGGCACAATTTCATATCACACTCATATTTTTAAGGTAAATAACAACCATACAATATAAACTCAACAAGACATAAGAAAAACAAATAACAATGAGTTAAACACTGCCAAAAGGAGTTCACAAATGTAAGGAACGTAATAGCAAAAGTCGTATTCGCCCAGCGGTCTAGCGAACTCGCCCAATGAGTTCGCGCCGAAACCCAACCCGCCCAGCGGGTATCGCACCCCGCCCAGCAGGTCCGCGTCAAGACCCAACCCGCCCAACGGGTGTTTCACCCCGCCCAGCAGGTCTGCGCGCCCGACGCCAAGGCAAAATCTAGTTTTTGAAGAAAAGTCGCCAAAAGACTATCTAATCTATGAATTCCTTACTTCCTCACAATTCTTTCAAAACCCATCAAATCCCTAATTACGCATAAGGAGGGGGAAAAGGTAAATAGATGAAAAATAACAACATAAAGGACAAGGAAGAATATGAGGGAGAGCACTCACCTTTATGGACATACAAAACTGAGTTCTAGAGCTTGAATTCTCCGGTTTCTATTCCTCCTCTTTCTATTCCTCTTCTTCTTCTTTCTTTTCTCCTCATTCTCTCTACCTTCTTTCTTCTTCTATTTGTGACGGCTAAACCTAATTCTCCTTCTCTATTCCCTTTTTATAACATTTGGGTGGGTATGTGGCTTAGTGGGCTTTAATCCTCTATTGGGCCCTAGATGCTCTTTTGGGTTGTATGATAATATTTCTACTAATTTATAATACTAAGGTATTAATAAGAATAATAATAATAATAACATCATCAACACAACACAATAATAATAATAATAATAATAATAATAATAATAATAGGAAATACAATAACAATAATTCTTAAGACATCTTTTGTCTAATAACATATGAGAAGGGTTCTACTAAGAGCTACCTCGTGGTTTATTTCTAGTACTTGAAATTTGGGGTGTTACACTATCCCCTATACTTGGTGTACAAATACCACCAATTTCCTCCATTATCCCTATCATGTTGGCATCGTCACCTCCTATGGGATTCTAGGGAGTACCATCACCCTCACCTCTAGCTCACAGAGACATTCTGTTCATGGCATCACTAGTAGACTTTATTGGAACAAAAGACATATGAGGTGTTTAATCCCACAAAGTTTTGAAAATAACAAAAGTTATTAAATTTTAGTGTTCTTTTCTATGTCTTTTTGATCATCGTTTTAAATCTCATATAGTGAAAAGCTTTTAGAATGTCTAATATGTTGTATGAAAATCTGGTGTCCAATGCGCCACTCTAAACCAAGTGTCCAAATTGCTTTAGAAAACATAAGCATCCAAAGCGCTTATTTGTGAAACTCGTCCATATGCCTTATTTAAGATATCTCAAAATATAATTACATTTAAAATGTTTTACCCTGCTTATTCTCGTACACGTTGAAACTAGTGTTCTATTTTCTTTTAATGTGATCTAACGTTCAAATATCTTAGCATTTAATGAAAAGCAAGATATTTTTGTGTATAAGTATAGCTATGCAGAAAAGTAAGTTAACTCATCAAACTGTCAAACATGAATAAGGAATGTTCAGAAAAAACAACTCTGAAATGCAAAACCGCACCTCTCACTTTGATGCATAACAAAAGTTGCTTTTCTGTCTCTTCTACAAACTTGAAACATGTACAACTGTGCGTGACAAGCTTAAAACGTGTTGTTGAAGGTTGAAGCTCATAATATCTCAACGGCTATTTTCTCAAAAGCTATAAATATCAAGTCCAAAAAAGAAGAAAAAAAACTCCTTTGAGAAGAAAAACTCCTTCACATTGTTGAACGACCTTGCAATTCAATAATTTTCATATTCTTTACATTGTAAAGTTTTTGTAATTGTACTTGAACTTTCATATCCTCACATTGTGAGTTGATTTCCTTTAACAGCTTTATCTATGTTGTGAAAGCCTGGAGAGGCTTGGTGACTAAAGAATACTTGGGTTCTAAGTGATCTCGAGTTGATCATTCTTATAAGGCCTGAAGAGACATATAGAATACTTATTTGTAACTAAGAGGTTGGTTTGTAGAAATCCTTTTGAAGGAAGGTACTGGACGTAGCTCAAGTTGAGTGAACCAATATAAATTTCTCTTTCCTTTATCCTTACATGTGTTTTTATTTGGACAATATCTCTTATCGCTATCACATATTTGTGAAAAAGTTTTCTTTAAATTAGAAACACACAATTCAACCCCCCTTCTTGTGTATTCCCTTATCTTTCACTTGGTATCAGAGCTCGACCTTTAGGGGTTGAGCATCTAATAGTGTAGGGGTAAAAAGATCCTAAGCATATATGGATAACGAAGGACAAGCAGTTAACAGACCACCTCTCTTCAAAGGTCAAAGTTTTAACTACTGGAAATGGAGGATGATAGCCTTCTTTGATGCATGTCACATTGATATGCAGGAATGTCATAAAGATAGGCGACTATCTACCTATTGATGAAAATGGAGTAGAACTATCAAGAGGTTAATGGATAGAAGCACATAAAAAAAGGTATCTACTAAACTCTAAAGCTCGAAATTCAATTGTGTGTGCTTTGTTTGAATTTGAGTACAAGAAAATACATAGCTTAAAAAGTGCTAAAAAGATGTGGGACACTTTAACTCTTGCTTATGAGGGTACCTCACAAGTAAAAAGATCTAAGCTGAGTTTGTTCATATGACAATATGAGTTATTTATAATAGAAGAAAATAAAACTAATGAACTTATATTTGGTAGATTTCAAACTATTGTAAATAACTCAGGATCTCTATGTAAAATTACTAATAACTATGATCATATTGACAAAATCTTGAGAAGTTTGCCTAGACAGTGGAGACCACAAGTTACAGCTCTGAGAGTGTCAAAGAATCTAACAACTCTCTTTATGGAAGAGATACTTGGAACACTTAAAGTACATGAGTTGGAATTGAAGTAGGATGAAGGACTAAGAAGAGGAAAGTCCCTGGCCCTAAGCACTCAACGTCTAGTAAAGGGGTCATCATCCAAGGCTCTAAATATGGAGGAACTTTCTGAGGAAGCATCCAAAGAAGAAGATTTGGAAGAAGATAAGATCTCCTCTATATCCAGAAAAATACAAGCAATGTGAAAAAAGAAAAGAAGATCCAGAGCCAAAAACTTTGCTAAAAAGTTCAATAAAGAATCCAAGGAAAAGAGTCTATCTGTCTGCTTCAAATGTAAAAAAGCCTGGGCACTTCAAAGTTGACTGTCCAAGCTTACAAAAGGAGAAAAAAAGACTTTCCTTAAAAAGAAAAAGAAAGGACTTATGGCAACATGGGAAGATATAGACCTGTCCTCCTCTAAGGAAGAAGGAAAGGAAGAAGCAAACTTATGTCGTATAGCAGAAACAAGTCTAGAAAGCTCAGAAAGCGAGCAAGAAGAAGATGAGCTAAACTTCAATAACTTAACTACTCTCCAACAGGCATATAATGAATTGTTTTCTAATTCTTCAACTTTCTTTGTTGGTTATAAAAAATTGAAAAGAAAGTTTTCAAAAGTATCAAAAGAACTTGATTTGCTTAAAAAGAATTATGATGATCTTATAAGAGAGAATGAAAAATTAAAAGTAGAAAAATCAAAAGATTTCTCTGAAGTGAAACCACCTAATGAAGCATTAGAACTTCAGAAGGAAGTAAATCACTTAAAAGAGAGTTTATCCAAATTTATTAGCAGAACGGAAAACTTAAACAAGATTATATCTTATAAATGAAGTCCACATGACAAATCTGGTTTTGATTTTGATAAAAAGAAAGGAGCCACTGGAACGGCTAAAGCCATTACATTTTGTAAGAATTGTGGTAAAAGTAGACATGAATCATCCCAATGTATTCATCATCCAATTGAGAAGGCATCTATTGCCTTCAAAACTAACAAGAAAAGACCCTAAGTCCATTTAGGTACCTAAATCTATTATTATTCCTGTTGCAGATTTGTTTCACAATAGAAAAGAAATCCTAGTCATGATACCTGGACAGTGATTGCTCATGACACATAACAGGAGAAAAGTCTATGCTCCAAAGCCTCCAACAAAAGAGTGGTGGATGGGTCACTTTTGGAGGAAATCAGAAAGGTAAGATAATGGGGTTAAATAAAATTGGTAAGCATCCCTTTCCTTCTATTGATAATGTTCTATATGTTGAAGGACTTAGACATAATCTACTAAGCATAAGTTAATTATGTGATAGTGGACATAATGTTTTCTTCAACAAGGATGAATATGCAGTAAAAAATATGGATGGATCTCTCTTATTTTCCGCAAAAAGGCAAAGCAATCTTTAAAAGATTGATTTAAGCAATCTAACAAATCAAATGTATCATGCCTTGTGTCCATCAAAGAGAATCAATGGATTTGGCATAAGAAACTTAGACATGCAAGCTTGAGATTAATCTCAAAGCTAAATAAGCATAACCTCGTGAGAGGTCTTTTGCATCTTACGTTTAAATTCGATGTTCTCTATGATGCATGTCAGAAAAGGAAAGAAGTTAAAAATTCCTTTGATTCGAAAAACATTGTTTTCACTTCTAGACCTCTTGAGTTATTATATATTGATTTGTTTAGGCCTACTAAAAGCGCTACGGATTAGTTGTAGTGGACGACTATACTAGATGGACATAGGTTATGCTTTTAGGACACAAAGATGAGTCTTTCAAAGTCTTCTCTATTTTCTGTAAAATAATTCAAAATGAAAAGGGTGTTTGCATAACTTCAATAAAAAGTGATCATGGAGGAGAATTTGAAAACGAAAGTTTTCAAAGGTTCTATAAGGAGAACGAAATTCTTCACAACTTCTCTACACCTCATACACCCCAACAAAATGGTGTGGTGGAGAGAAAGAATAAGTCATTACAAGAAATGGTTACCATGTTAAATGATAACTCAACTCCTAAACACTTCAGGGCTAAAGCTGTAAACACAACATGTTATTTACAAAATAAAATATATATTAGACCCATTCTGAAAAAGACTCCTTATGAATTGTGGAAAGGACGAAAACCCAACATATCATATTTTCATCCCTTTGAACGTCAATTTTTCATTCTGAACACTAAGGACAATCTTGGAAAGTTTGATTCTAAGTATGATAGTAGAATATTGTTAGGCTATTTTGAAACATCCAAGGCATATAGAGTTTATAACTCTAGAACCTTAATAGTTGAAGAAGTCATTCGTGTAAGATTTAATGACAATAAGCCTGACAAAGAACTATTAGAGATAGACGAATCTTTCACAAAAATGAGATTGGATGATTACAAAGAACCAACATCCAAAACACCTCTGGACAGCTTATCAAAGGATGAACCAAGAGAACCTACTAAACAAAACTGGAAGATAAAGAATTATCGTCCAGAAGATCAAATCTTGGGAGAAGTACATGATCATGTCAAAATTAGATCAACCTTTAAGAAACAAGCTTATACCACTTTGACTTCTCAGATGGAACCAAAGACGGTAGATAAAGCCCTATTGGACTAAGGATGGATTAAGGCAATACAAAAAGAGCTAAATCAATTCAAGAAAAATGATTTTTGGAAACTAGTCTCTTTGCCCAAAGACAAAGTGGGTGTTCAGAAACAAGTTGGATGAAGTAGGTAAATAGTGAGAAATAAAGTTAGACTTGTAGCTTAAGGTTACTCACAACAAGAAGGCATAGATTTCATTAAAACTTTTGCACCTGTAGCTCGATTAGAAGTCATTTGCATTTTACTTTCATTTGTTGCACATAGTAATATGAAGCTTTATCAAATAGATGTAAAAAGTGCCTTCCTAAATGGTATAATAAATGAAGAAGTTTATATGAAACAAGCTCTTAAGGTTTGGTATGAGAAATTGAGTACTTTTCATTTGGAAAATGGTTTCCCAAGGGGAAAAGTAAACACTACTCTATTTTGCAAAAACATAAACTCACATTTTATCATTGTCCAAATATATGTGGACGATATCATATTTGTAGCTACTAAACTTTATGCAGAGATTTTTCTAAGCTTATGATGACAGAATTTGAGATGAGTATGATGCGAAAATTAAAGTTCCTTTTGGGATTGCAAATAAAACAAACAAGTAGTGGTATATACATACACCAAACTTAATATGCTAAAGAATTACTCAAGAAATTCAAGATGAATGATGCCAAAGAAATGAGCACTCTTATGTATTCATCTTCAACACTTGGACTAGACGACACATCCACAAAGGTAGACCAAACCATATACAGAGGTATGATTGGATCTTTACTATGCCTCACTACGTCTAGACCATATATTATGTTCAATGTGTGTCTATGTGCTCATTTTCAATCTAATCTAAGAGAAATTCATCTTACTGCTGTTAAAAGAATATTTAGATACTTAAAAGGAACTACTAACCTTGGTCTATGCTTTAAGCCCAATAAAGTGTACAGGCTAGTTGGTTTTTGTGACGTTGACTATGCTGGAGACAAAATAAAGGGAAAAAGAACTAGTGGAGGATGTCATCTCATTGGAGGCAATCTTGCTTCCTAACTCAGCAAAAGGCAAGGAACAATTGCCTTATCCATAGCAGAAGCAAAATACATATCAACAGCATGTTGTTGTTCACAACTTTTGTAGATCAAACATCAATTAGAAGATTATAGTATCTAGAAGAGTAAAATTCCTATTCTCTATGACAATACTACTGCTATCAATCTTTCTAAAAATCCCATATTGCATTCTAGACCCAAACATATTGAAATTAAACATCACTTTATATGATATTACGTTCAAAAAAAGGTTATTGATATTCAGTTCATTAACACTAAAAATCAACTGGTAGACATATTTACAAAATTACTTCCTAAAGATAAACTCATCCATATACGAGAACATCTTGGTATGGAATTTGTAAAGGAATGAATAATTTCATGTGCATTGATTCAGAGGATTGACCGTCCAATGGAATGAAGTTTTCATTCTCATGACAACGTCCATTATGCATGCGTCCATTAGAATGAATTGTAAACGTTCACAAAGCATTGATATTATCATGTATGTACAATCATGCTTTTACTAATAATGATTTGAAATAAATACTTTATTCCTTATTTGAGTCACATCTGCGCCACAATTAACATCAAAAATTGTGCACACATCTTTTATCTGAAACCACATTTATTACGCATTTCCTCTCTCTTCAAAATTCAAATATTGCCTAAAACACAAAACCGCTCAGTTACTTCCTTAACACTTAAAATTCCTATCTCAAAAACTAAACCTTAGACCTCTCTGATATCTTTCTCCTCCCTTGCCTCTCAAAATCCTCAAACCCTTAACTCTCCATCAACCTATTAGTCATGGTTGTCGAAAAGGCAGACACTTCTATGAAAGTTGTTGCGAGAGTGGAAAGCTTTAATCAAGGTGAAGCAATCGTTCTCATAAAGAACAAGTTCGACATTGACGCCCTCGACGAGATAGGTATGAAAGTGAAAGATAATCTCATTTGATGTGAAATTCTCAACTACTTTTGCTTAAATGAGATAATCTATCTATAACTCATTAGACATTTCTGGAAAACTGCTGAGTTCATAGGTAACAGTGTAGTTGGCATTGTTCTGGGAGTAAAAGTAACCATTGATCTTAGGAGCATTGCGCAAGCCATTGGGTATGAACATGCTAGCTCTTACATAAAGAATGGATTGGGAAACAACTATGGTGACCACGACACGGTAGATGTTGCTTTCATGGAACCAAAAGCTGAAAGAAATGTTGAATACAACAAATTGACAAAAGAAGATAAAGTCTTTGAGCGATTTCTAAATAAGGGCATTCTTCATAAGGCAAGATCAAAAGACAACGTCACTTTCCTGCATCGCTTTGCTCTTTTCCATATGATAATAGGGCAACAATTCAATCTTCCTCACTTCATTTTAAGCAACATTTTTCAAACCATAAAAGGAAAAGATGTGATTGATCAAATCACATACTCAGCCTTGTTGAATAGGATTTTCTGGTTACAGCATATATATCATGAGTTCTTCAATTTGTCAAGTGTTGAGCAAACTCAAATTAGACAGTTGGGTGGTGGTCATAGGTTTACCCAACTGCCCTTTGTACGAAATGGCATAAGCCAAATGAAAGCTAGGTTCATTTTGAAGCCCATTTAAAAGGCACCCAAGCCTTGTGAAGTAATAAAGGAAGAACTAGCAGAACAACCTCAACAACCTGAAAAGGAACAAGTGAGACAAATAGAAGAACCATTGGATGATGAAGCATTGTTCATCCAACCTGTGTTTGTATCAAAACTAGCAACTGCCAATGCTGCTGCGTCTAGATGACAATCGTCTAGAAACAAGTCATCTAGACAACCTGCAATGTCTAGAGTAACTAGATCCCAGGCATAGCAAGAACCAGCTCCAAGAGTTGTTCCTCCTACTGCTGTTCTCTCTACTATACAACCTGCTAAGAGAAACTCAGATTGCAACAAGAATCTAATGATGAAGATGATGACGTAATTATAATTAGGCTAAAGAAACAAAAGACTATAACAGCGCAATTCCTACTACTCATTCTGGTGAACCTCCTACTGATGATGTAGCTTCAAGGAAGAGGACACCCAAAGTCAAGACCACTTTTGACAGGAGCAAAAGAAGTAAGTTGTTTGCTTTAAACTCTAATGATAACATTGTAACTATTTTTGAATCTATACCTATTGAACTTGTTGAGCCACAACCTAACCAAACACTTTCCTCCATCCAAACACAAAACCAAACAACACCCTCTCATCTCCAACTAAAAACAATTGCTTGTGGTACCTGAGTAGTGGACTCGGATGGAAAACCATTTTTAGACAGTTCTAGACAACCCGTTACCCATGAACCCTTACACTCTAATTACCCTTCATGTTATACCCCAACCTTCTCTGTACCTGAACCAGACATTCTTCTACTTAGTGATGAAGGATGAGTGTGTAACTTTGGCACCCCCGGTTTGGTCAAATTATACCTCTCTCTTAAGCCACCAAAAAGAAAAAAAAATTCTATATGAAGAATGGTGTATGCCAAAGCCAATACTAGTGTCCATTGTAGGACCAAAAACAGGCATCAACTTAGATGTATCTTTTGCTTATGCTAGACAAATAGAGAACTGGGCCATCAGAAATAAGAAATGGAGATTTTTGTTTTAGAAAAGAAATAAATAAAATCTTGTGGACAATAATGCCATTATTCTATTTCTAGAACCTTACCCTAAACCAAAGTATGGTTTTGACTACTCTCCTGTTCTCTTCAATCTTTTTGTGCATAACTACATACATCATCCATCTAAGGAGTACTTAGCACTGCCTGAAGATACCATTGTAAGCCTTCCATTGAAGCATTTTATTAAAAGGCAATATCCTAAGATCTTTGATGCTTGGCGTTTTAATGCACATCATCTCGAAGTACTTTAACATTGAATACTTCCATTGGATGATCTTGAGATTGCTAAAAAGAAGAATCAAAGGGGCATGGCAAAATGAACTGTTCATATTAGGCCAGCTGAATTGAAGTTTCGGCCTTTAGACCCTACAGAAGCTGGATTCTTTTTAACACCTTGCGAATAGATATTTTGTGCAACCTTAAAGAGTTCTGCTAAGCTAAAGTTTCAATTGTTCATTCCTCCTTCACAACATGTTTTGCATAGCACAATTGTTCGTTTCTAGCCAAACAAGATTTGTCTAAGGATGCCTATCTTGGACGTCAACAAGAAGAAAGTAAAATCGCTAACTAAGACCCCCTCTCTACCTCAACCATCCAAGGTCAAGTTCTAGCAGCATGATCAAGTTACCCTGGAATGGTATATGTCTCGGAGATTGGTACAAGACATGGATGTTGATGATGCTAAACACTTTTGGCATCAGCATATGTGGACTTGTGAGCAACAAGCATCTAGCAATGGACTGACTGAGCAAGAAAAAGTAGACACTCCAACACTAAAGAATAGTAAATGCACGCAGCATCCAGCTCGTGTATTTCACTTTTCTAACACTTTCGTTGCCTTTGTGCATCCAACTAACACTCGTCCATTCCTAAGACCTGAAACGTCCATCATCTATACTATAGTGGATGCCCTGACCAATACAAGATATATGCGACCACCTTTCCCTTAGTAGTCCACCTTTTCAATCTACAAGTATCTTAGTCCATATCAGATACATGTCCTTGATTTCAAATTCTTAAAAGTACTACCTCCTCCCTCTAAAGAAACCCTTCATTCTCCACCTTAACCTCCATCACCAATACCTCCATATCCACCAACCTCTAGTTTACATGCCTCCACCAACATTCCCACTACTATCGTCATCCCTCTACCAGTACCTCTTGTAGATCCCGCCATTAAACCTACGTAACAACACAACTTCAACCCATCATGGCTCTCTTACAACAAATCCTTCAGAATCAACAAGAGATTCTTCACACTCAACTAACCCCTCCACCACCTCCTCCTAACTCGTAATGACTATGATGGCTAAAATCTTTGCCTTTTTTTGTTGATGTCAAAAAAGGGAGATTAGAAGGATTTTATTTTGAGTTTCTTGCTTCAAACCATTTTTCATTAACTATTTTGAAAATTTCTTTGATGCAAGCATGTATATCACAAACATATATATCTGTTCTGAATCTCTATACTTACATTCACATATTCTCTGAATTTCTAATATGTTTTGTTTTTTGCTTTGATAAAAATATTAAACTCAGGGGGAGTATGTTCGAAGACCTTTTTGATCTCATATTGTGTTTTTTATGTATATCTCTAGTTATAAACTCAAAAATTTAATAAAGTTTGTCATCATCAAAAAGGGGGAGATTGTTTGAACTAAAAACATGTGAAGCGTCTAATCCATCAAAGTTTTGAAGATAACAAAGTTATTAAATTTTAGAGTTCTTATCTATGTCTTTTTGATCAACCATTTAAGTCTCATTATATAGTGAAAAGATTTTGGAGTGTCCAATATTTTGTATGAAAATCTGGTGTCCAACGCATCACTCTCAGCCAAGCAACCAAATTGTGTTAGAAAACATAGCATCTAAAGCGCTCATTTACAAAACTTGTCTATATGCCTTATCTGAGATATCTCAAAATATGACTAAGTTTAAAATTTTTTACCCTGCTTATTCTCGTACACATTGAAATTAGTGTTCTGTTTCCTTCTAATGTGATCCAACATTCAAATATCTCAGCATTTAATAAAAAGTAGGATATTTTTGTGTATAAGTACAACTACGCAGAAAAGTAAGTCAACTTATCAAGCTGCAAAATTAGAATAAGGAATGTTCAAAAAAAGCAACTCTGAAATGCAGAACTGCACCCCCTACTTTGGTGCAAAACAAAAGTTGCTTTTCTATCTTTTCTGCAAACTTGAAACATGCGCAACCATGCATGACAAGCTTAAACCATGTTCTTGAAGACTAAAGCTCATAATATTTCAATGACTATTTTCCCAAAGGCTATAAATATCAAGTTCGAAAAAGAAAAAAAAAAGAATTCTCCTTTGAAAAGAAAAACTCCTTCACATTGCTGGACATTCTTGCAATTCAATAATTTTCATATTCGTTGCATTGCAAAGTTTTTATAATTGTACTTAAACTTTCATATCCTTAGACTGTGTGTTGATTTCCTTTAATAGCTTTATCTATGTTGTGAAAGTCTAAAGAGGCTTGGTGACTAAAGAATATTTAGGTTCTACGTGATCTCAGGTTAATCACTCTTGTAAGGCCTAGAGAGGCAAGTAGAATACTTGTTTGTAACCAAGAGGTTGAACATTATGGAAGACCTTAGGTAATGGAACATTAAGATAGTAGGAACATGACCTTACGGAGTTTTGGTCATTTAGGAAGGCCTTAGGAAGCCTCTATGCTCGCAAATCACGATTTTGCAATCTACCGAGTGATGAGCAAGCTAGTGCTTACCTTCCTGATAGAAAACGTCAACTTAATGAGAAAAATCAAGTAGGAAGATGATTGAATTAGGCTTTGTGTCTTCATAAGAATTGTATCCCTAGATGTTATCTAACTAATGGCTTTGGAATCACTTAAAAATAATGTCTATAACTCCAGACATGCTTAAAATACCACACCTATGTCAAGCTAGCAAAGGGCAAAGTGTCCCCAAATTCAAGTCCAAGTTCGTCCAGGATCTAAGTCAAATTAGGTCACATTTTCTTCATGAAAGTTGTAGATTTTTCTTTATCTTTGCATAGACACCAAAATCACCTCAAACACATCTATGTAGCCTAAGTTATGGCCTAAAGAAGGACAAAAGGTCAAAACCCATAAAAATTCAAAAATTAGATGAGATTTTTAGTAAAACCCAAATTGAATCCAAATACGCAAAACTCGGCTAGAACCTAATATTAAGTCCAACAAACATTCTATACAACCAAGTGCAAAGTCATAATAAATGTATTAAAAGTGGTTGATCAAGCACGCCCCGTGCTCTATTGAGCATGCTAGTGTTGAGTCCATATTAGTGAAATATGTGAATTTCAACTATGAGAGTAATAGGACTATAGGATAAGGAATATGATATGGGATAAGGAAAGAGAGTACATAATGTTATGAATGCTGCTTTATTTGTGTTGTGATTGTGATTTGTGGTATTATGCTTGAGGATGGTTGTTTCAATTGACTATGAACATGATTTGTGTACATTATGCTACAAGATGTATGATGTGTTTAACATGTGACATTATTCAATAAGATGTGTGATATAACTTGATATCATTGTGACGAGTGACCTAGCCTATGAGAGGCAAAGATGGTGCCCGGTTGTTGAAAGAGAAAACCCCATTAGACATTATATGCATAATATATATAAGACATGCATCATGACATTGAGATTTTGTGATGGGGGAAAGTATTATGAGCTGGACAGTGGAGGCCTCGAGGGGTTATCAACCTGGCCTTGGGCATTGCTTGGAAGGGAAATCTCAATGACTCATGCTGATCCCATGATGCCAACTATAACACCCATTCACATTAATAATAACTCTTATTAATTTAGTAATTTTATTAGTTGTTAAATTTGAGTTAATGAATATGCAAGTAAAATTTTTCTCCACTTTTTATAATAGAAAAATTCTAAACATAATAGAATTTAGAAATGGTAATAAAAGATAGAAAATAAAACTATAACGCCCTCACTTTTACTTAATTAACTGTTTTTATATTTATTTTATATTTAATTTTAAAAAATTGAAAAGAAATTTCAAAATTCTAATTTCCACAGTTAAACTCAAAATAGCTCAAAAAAAATTAGAAAATAACGATTTTCGCCCTTATTTCTCAATATTAAGGGCTGACATGATAAAAAGACTCAATTGATATTAAAATATTAATCTAAGCTTAGAATCATATCATATGCATTAAAATATAATTTTGAAAATTTTCTGAGAATTTTATGAAATTTCTATGTAAAATGACCAAAATACCCCGATGTGTTAGATAAACCAAACCAGTATTGGTTTGACATTCAGAAATGGTGAAAATAATATTCTTAGTTCATTTCTAGGTAAAATATGAATTTTTAGAATTTCCATAAAACTTTGAGCATTTATTGAATTAAAATGAATTTATTATGAAATTTCTAACTTAAAAATACAAATATATATGTATGTATATATATATATATATATATATATTAATAAAATATATATATTTCGAAATAATTAATAAAAAATTAAAATTTATTTTTATAAAAAAAAATTTGATGGAAATAATGTATTTGTCCAGTTTTATATTTAAATTAATTATTTTAATATTTAAAGTTAATTTATTCAAGTTTAGGTGATTTTATCAATACTAGCTAATTAATTTATAGTTAAAATTTATACTGGGGAGTTTTGGAATAGCTCACTTAGCACGTATTCAAACTAGAAGGAGGGTGATTCACCACCCAAATAGGTTATGTGTCCTTAATTAAGTTAAAAGGAAAAAGAAAACTAAGATTTTGTGCATCATGCATTATATCAACCAAGGACACCTAAGTTCATCCTTTGTTTTATAAATAGCCCCCTTCGCGGATCATACTCTCACCATCCTCCTCTTCCTCCAAGTAGCCAAAGCTCTCCTTCTTCTCTCTACCTCCATAAAAAAAAAAAAAAAAAACACTAAAATCCTACTAGTTTCATTAACTAGTAAAAATCCTCTTCTTAGGAGCTTTGTACCAATAACTTCACCAACCCTTTTTGAGGTAATGGGGGGAGTGAGGTTAGTTCTAATTTTCAATTACTTTGCATGTTGGTAGAAAAGGTTTTCCCTAAACCTTTCAATGTTTAAGTTTATTAAGTTTTATAATAATGTTATAATGTTTAGTATTAGATTCAAACTTTTATTATATTGTTATGCTACTCAAATTTAGATAAGTAAAATACACTTATTAAGTAATTATGTTGCCCAAATATAGATAACCATAGTATAATTATTAAGTTGTTATACTGTTCAAATTTAAAATAATAGAATTACAAGTTATTATATTGCCTAAATTTAGATAATTTTTTTTTTTACTATTATACTACTCACATTTAGATAATTGAATTGTTATATTACCAAATTTTTGTAATACTCAAATAGTTTAGTAAAAATAGTAGAAGAAATAAACTGTTTGTTTCATAACATGAAACTATATACAAAAATAAATAAATCATGAGCTATTTATGAATTTATTTTTAGATAACTATTATAGAAATTTTAGTTTAAGATCTTATCATTTAAGTAAGGTCTAAACACATTAATAGACCATCTGCAAAATTTTTATAATTTTTAAGGCTTATTTAGTATTTCTAATTGTGTTCTATAAGTGCTTATGAACACTTTCTACTTAAAAATATTAAATTTCAAAATTTTTTGAGAAATTTCTAAAAAATAATGATAAAATTCTAATTATTTTTCTAAGCTTAAAAATTATTTTTATGAAAATATTTGACCATTCTATGATTTATTTCTTAATTATCAATCTTTATTTTTAATTTTATGTCTTTTTTTATTAAAATGCTGATTATGTGTTTTAATATGAATTATAAATTATGTGAATAATATGTATGGCCAAATCTCTATAATATAAGGTAGAGATATTAGTAGAAATTATACTGGTGCTCAAATTTAGTGAAACAAGAGTAAATCTTTATTTAAGAATTTAGAAATTAAAATTTAGTGAGTAATAAAAAGTAAGGGACATGCAGTGGTATGACACCTTATTAAGTTATAGTTTGGTACGTTAAGGAATAAAAGGTAAGGACCCAATTGAGGAGGTCTTAGGGTAGGCATTGAATGGTGAAGGTCCCAATGGCCAGTGTAGCACCTATGAGCTAGGATATTCGCCTAACCAAGCTTGATAACCCCGACAACTGTTCAGCATTGCAAAATTGCTGTGAGAGTATACCTATATAAATGGACGTCCTGACTATATGTACTCCCAGTCATTTTACGATCCTATTGAGAACTATTACTCACAAATGGGAAGTATGAATCCATAATAAGTTAAGGGTAGTCTAGTATAACTTAGAATAAACCCTAAGTTCCCTTCATCAATTATGTTTTATCTGGATTTTATGGTAGATTTCCTACCATATATGTGAAAGTGATTTTAAAACAAATCACCTCACTCCATTATTTTTCTTCCATGTATGTTTGATCACAATTACTGAAGATGACGAAAACGCCTAGTGATGCTAAGGACGAGTCAAAGGTCACCCTACGAACGAGGATCTGTAGACTTAGTTATAGTATTTTCTTTTTGTATAAGGGATAGGGTAGATTGACACTACTCTATATAGGATCTTTTTTATGTATATATTAGGTTAGGTATTGTTTGTCTTTTGATATACTTTTGTTTTTTTTTATAACTGTTATGTTTATCGAAATCATGATGAACAGTTTGACATATATATATACATACATACATACATACACACACACACACACACACACACACACACACACACACACACATATATATATATATAGTCTTTATCTTTTACTTTCATTTTTAAATTTTGTTAGATTTAGAATCGTTCTATTATAAAATAAAAATAAAAATACCTGCATTTTCATCAATTTGACTTAATTACTAAATTAATGAGAATTATATTTGAAAAAAAAAGTGTTACAAAGACTGCATATGTATATATATTGTAAAACTGTACATCATGATTTAGTAATACATAACAATCATAAAATACAAAAAGATCAAAGTACATAAAAAAATAGATACTACCTTACCTAATATATACATAAAAAAGTCCTATACAGAGCAGTGTCAACCTACCATATCCTTCATATGAAAAAAAGAATACTAAAATTAGGTTTACAGATCCTTATCTGTAAGAGTTTCTTCTGACTTGTCCTCAGCATCACTAAGCTTTATTGTCATATTCAATAATTGCAATCAAACATACATGGAAGAAAACAATAGAGTGAGGTGATTTGTTCTAAAGTCACTTTCACATGCATGGTAGGAATTCTACCATAAATTACATATAAAACATAGTTGACAAAAGAGGAAAATCTAGGGTTTATTCTAGGTTATACTATATTACCCTTGACTCGGTATGGATTTATACTTTCCATTAGTAAGTAATAGTTCTCAATAGAATTGAGAAGTGGCTGGGAGTACATATACCTCTCTCAACAATGTTACATGATACAATCCTCATTATCATTGAGGAACAAAATAACAGTTCAGGACGTCCATTTATAGAGGTATACTCTCACACAAATCCTGGAATGCTGAGCAATTGTCAAGGTTATCAAGCTTGGTCAGGCGAATATCTTGACTCACAGGTGCTACCCTGACCATTAGGACCTTCACCACTTGATGCTTACCGCCAAGACCTCTGCGAGTAGGTCCCTGCCTTTCATTTCTCAGCATACTAAATTGTAGCTTCACTAGCAAGGTATCATGCCACTGCATGTCCCTTACCTTACATTACTCACTAACTTATTAATTTTTAACTTCTCAAACAAAGGTTTTCATTGGTCTCATTTAATTTGAGCACCAGTACAATCAACAATTTCTGCCTCAAAATACAAAAATTTCATAATATCAAAATTTTAACAAAATAACAATTTAGTAATTACATGAAATTTAGCATAATAATAACTTAATAATCATAATTTAATTACTAAAATTTTAGCAGAATAACAACTTAGCAATTACTAAAATTTTAGCAAAATAATGACTTAGTAATTATAAATTAATTACTAAAATTTTAATAGAATAATAATTTAATAAAAATAATTTAGTTATCTAAATTTGAGGAGAGTAACAATTTAATAAATATGACTTAATTATCTAAATTTGAGCAGAATAACAAACTAATAATTATAATTTAATTATCTAAATTTGAACAGAATAACAACTTAATTATTATAATTATCTAAATTTGAGCAAGGTAACAACTTAATAAAAATTAAAGTTTAGCATAAAATATTGTAACAAGATAATAGAACATACTAAACTTATGCATTGAAAGGTTTAGGGGAAAACATTTTCTACCAACATGCAAGATGACCATAATTTAGAACCAACCTCACTCTCCCCATTACCTTGAAGATTGTTGATGAAGTGGAGAAAAGTTGATGGTGTTGTTGGTTCCAAGCTTCTGAGAAAGAGGGGTTTACTAGTTGATTATAAAACTAGAGTAAAGGAAAAAAAAATTAGAGAGGGAATCTCTCCTATGTATTTCGCCTAGCCAAGACTGAGGAGAAGGATGAAAATTCTAAACTCAAAGTGGCCAATTTATAGAGAATGGAGGGGGCTTATGGGTCTTCTAATTGTACCATTCATTATGTCATAAATCAGATTTTTCATTTACTTTTAATTTGTGTAGGTGAACACATATTGAAAATAGGAGGTGAATCAACCCTCCTAGGGCTGGACGTGTGGCTCATGAGTTGTCCCAGCTTTATCTATGTTAATTTGATTTGCATTTAAATTAGTCGATACCGATAAAATCGCCTAAACTTGAATAATTTAGTCTTTAATATCAAATTAACGCATTATAATGTAAAATTGAACATATACATTATTTTTCATCAAAATAAATTTCTAATAATTTAATTTAATTTTTATTAATTTATTTCAAAATTTTATTTATTTATTTTATATTTTTGAGATAGAAAATTCATATTAAATCTATTTTAATTCAATAAATACCAAATTCTTTATGAAAATTATAAAATTGAATATTTTACCTAAAAATGAATTGAGATTATTATTTTTACCATTTTTGGATGTCAAGCCAATACTAGTTACGCATAATAGACACTTAAGGGCATTTTGGTTATTTTACACTAAAATATCCAGAAATTTCTCAAAAATTATATTTTAATGCATATAACATGATTCGAAGCTTAAATTTACATTTTAATGTCAATTGAATGTTTTTCTCATGGCAACCTTTAATGTTGAGAAATAAGGACAAAATTGTTATTTTTTAATTTTTTTCAAGTCCTGCCTCAGAAAAATTATTAAAAATCACGATTAAATAGCTTTTAACATTCTGGAAACAACCATGGAAAACAAAATTTTGAAATTCTTCTCAATTTTCTAGAAAGAAATCATCAAATATTAGAAAAACAATTAAAAAATTAAGGTAAGGGAGTTACACCAGCCTTTAAGTGCTCCACTATCTTGGACTTCTCCACTGAAGTGTGGAACTCCCTGATAGCCATGGGGATTATCATGTGCTTTAGCCCATACCACTATTCTTCCTTAAACTTTGTACATCTCCATTTCTATATGGTCACTTGAGAGTATAATCAGGATAAGTACTCGAACTTACTCATGTACTTGCTTACAGACATGCTCCTTGAAAGAACCTAAGCAACTCCATCTCCTTCTCATGCCTAGTGCTCACTGAAAAATACTTCTCCAAAAGGCGCTCCCAAAAACTGTCCCAAGCAAGGGCCTCACTACAGACTTCCATCAACTACTGGGCTCCTTACCACCAATACTCTGCCTCACTAACCAACATGAACGTGACATTGGTGACTTTTTGATCATCTACATAAGCAATAGCCCTAAAGATCTTCTCCATCTCCTTAACCCAAAGATCAACTACAGTTGGGTCTAACTCCTTTTTGAATTGTGGAAGGTCGTTCTTCCTAAACTCAGCCAACCCCTAAAACTCAAGAGGAACAATAACACAAGCAACTTCAATAGTAGCTTGCGATAACTCCATTTGAGCCATAACGGCCTAATGTTGCTTAGCCATGGCGGTCTGCTATTGGGCTACAGTATTCTACTATTGAGCCATAGTAGCCACCATTATCTCGATGGCTCGTGTGATCTGAGAGAAGTCAACTAGAGGTCAAGGTGGTAGTGCATTAGGTCTCTTCATTAAGATCCTGCAAAACCAACCATAATAGAAAACAACATGTCTAAGAGTTATCCAACAAAGATCGCTCCTCTCATGGAAGGATCCATGCCATATAAGCATAACAAGAACAACCAAACATAACCAACGATAAGTTAAAGTCACACAACCAAAACACACTGGACCTACTTCTTAGAGGTTCAAACCAAAAAGACACAATTAGCTCTAATACTACAAATGTAACAACCCACTACCACTACATGAACAACTCCACTAACTTTTATTTAAAGGGATTCATTTTATAAAAAGATCTAGAATTAAAGTATTCCAAAAATATGTATTTATTTTTCTTCTTTTTCCATCTTCAAGAAAACCTATAAAGGAAACCAAACAACCAAAATATTTTATCACGCATATGTATAACTATCATCAATGAGACTTATCCATTTCAAACCAAATCAAACTGTACAAATATATGAAACAAAAACCAAAGAGAATACATGTGCCAACATCAAATCCATGTTTACATCATCATGGGAAGGGGATACAAAAACACACTCCCTATGGCTAGCCATTTTATACATCATACCAAAAGAAACTAAATTAATAAAAATGAGCTACCAATAACTCCAAAATAAGAACAAAAAGAGCGTGACTAGCCAAAACTAGTCACATCTTGCCACCACCTAAAGCAAAGCATCACCCTCAACCAAGAAAAGCTGGTTCCATCAAGGCCTTAACATTTGATCCAATGTCAACGACGTAATCATCACAGTCATACAACAACACAAAGCAAGGGTAAGCTTACATAAAAATAAATCATCATATAATCAACAATAAAGCAGTTAATAGATAAATCACATCCACATATACACAATTGGCAAGGAGAAAGACATAAAATCCACCAAGAAGATTTCCATCAAGTACCATTACTTATACAACAACTAAATCAACATTCAAGATGAATATGAATAATGAGATTCAACCGATTAACAACCATGCAATACATGTAGACATTACTTCCAAGAGATTTTCAATAGTTGAGTGATCAGCTTGGACATATCCCTTAATATGGCATACATGACAACCAAGTCAACAACAACACGACACATGCCAATAATTATTCGGGGATTGCCAAAACTCTAATCTATGGAGAAGATTATGTGGTTTGTCAGGATAAATGTATGTGGGTGATGGCTCACCGCAACTCAAGGTTCGTAATAACCTTGGCCCCTTACAGAATCGCTGGTCCATTTATCCCCAAAGGCCCATCATCAACTGTCCCACGTCTCACCTAGCACTAGGTTGAAGGTCCTATCTGAGCGTCAACTTTAGTCAACCAACCAACTTATGTGCCTATTCAGTCACAACATGAGTCTATCGTTAGCTACCTCAGCTGAAGACAGATGCATGAAATGCTTGTACAACTCAACAACACAACATCAACATCATAATTCCAACATCAACAATGCCAACAACATCAACAATAATTTCAATACCTGTAATGACCCGCGACGTTATTCACAGTGTCGCCACAATGAAAGGGTATTATTTGCTCTAAAACTTTGACATGTAGACACTTCATTTTCTTTTAAATTCATTATTATGGAAACTCTTAATAAACTTTGTTATGAAAATACAAATAAATTTTTAATTAAGTGAAGTAAATATTGTCAACACCTCAAAAGAAATCATAAAACTTGGGAATATCTCATAAAATAAAATCACATTAGCAAGAGTCATCAGGACATAGAAAACTGCAGTCATCCAAAAAGTACAAGTCATGGACCATTATAGATAAGTTCTAAACATACAACCAAAACGGGGAAAGGGGTACAAGAACTCACCCTAAGAACTGGCCGTCTACACTACTCTTAATCCTAACTAATCCTTTAAGGATAGTGAGGAGAGGTAGATGGTGTATCCTCATCATCTTTTTTCTCATAGTGACCTCGCCCGAAACCACGTCCACGTCCTCGAATCGCCGCACAAAATATCCTATGGTAAGCCCTAGAGTTCCCTCGAGAGAGAAAACAGTAGCAAAAGGGTCTGTCGAATCTGCCTCTCAGTCAAGGGTCCATCCAGTGCCACTCCCTTGAATGGTAGAGAGGAGCTTAATACTAAACATCTCATTAAGCCTTGACGCGTCCATCTGCTCCCGCGATCAAAGCAATCGCAATCATCACAGTCACACACACAAAGCACACAAGCAAGGATAAGCCGAAAAGAAAACATAGATATACAACAAAAATATGTGCAAAGGAAAATAAGCAGAATTAAATATCATTGCAGTAGCATAGCCAACAGTTCATATTTAACCATCACAAAGCAAGCAAAAGGAATCAAATATACAGGCACAACGAAACATCTCAGGTATGCAATGTCATGAAATGTAACAACTGCTCCATGGAGACTATAATGTCAAGTAACCAAGCAGGTAGAATCCCTTAATCATTGTAGAATAAACGACACCCATTTGGGTAAGAAATGGCACGTGCCAAGACCATTTGGGGGATACCAAAACTTATTTGTGGTAGCGATGTAGTGGTCATGTCAAGATAGATATACGTGGGTAGTGGCTTTACTACAGCACAGGATTCGCGAGCAATGTTATCAAAACCGGCTCAGACCGGCCAGTCGGACCGATCCGACCGGAAACCGGACGCACAACCGGTTCGAGCTAGCAATTGGATCGGATATGCCATCAACCCGGTTTGACTCGGTGGGTCAACCGGTCGAACCGGTGACCCGGCCGGTCGAACCGGTGACCCGGCGGTCAACCGTAACCGGCTGTCGAACCGGTCAGTTGATCTGGACCAGTTTGAAAAATTATTTTTTTTAAAGTGTTAAACGACGTAGTTTTAACTATAAATATTGAAAAAAAAAATAAAAATTTTGACTTATAATATAATTTACATATTTAAAAATATTTATTTACTAATGATAATAATCACCAAAATCATAAATGCAGGTATGTGTATAAGATAAATGTCTCTTGTATTAACATGAATGTATAACCTTCATTCACTTGTTCTTATTTGTTTGTCCTTAATGCGTAACCTCTAGTCCTTTTACCCCCATCTTAAATATAATTGTTGATTGTTTATTTATTTATGGATTACACATCACCATTAAAATTTAATTTAATAAATTTTATAGGTATGAAATTTACATGTCATGAATACTTTCAAATTTTTTAATAGAGACCGAGTCATGCGGTTCAATTAGTGACCCTCCGGTTCGACCATTGACCCAGTAACCCAGTACCCTGACCAGGTCGATGATCGGTCCGAGTTTTATAACACTGTTCGCGAGTATCCTGGTCTACATGTGAGGATTCGCCCATCTACCTATCTCCAAGGAAGCCCATCCTCCACTAACCCTTCCCGCACTAGGTATGAGACCCGACCAAGCGACCATCAATTTACATGCGTACTTGCCAACACAGGATAAGCTGTTACAACATAGCATAAGCTGCAAACTCGTGCATGTATGCATGACATGAACATTCACCAACACATAAACAATAATGACACATATTGTAAACAATTTATCTTACACATGATTTAGTCACTAATATTATCACCACCGTTCCCATTATCGATTTACAACACTTATCGTCAAGAATAACACCATTAAGTGTCATCACATTGGGCCTTGTCCATGGTTAGCCCATTATCATGTATCATGACACAGAGCTTCATCCATTGTTGGCTCTGTAATGACAGGATCCTCTTTAGAGCAATCCCTGGTTGGGGATAAGCAAAGGTTCTACATAGAGTAACCTCGAAATGCAAAGTCCTCATACAAAGCAACTTTGCTAATAACAAGTCGAAACTCTTTTTAGAGTGATTTAAACTCAACCGTAAAAGTTATTCAAAGAAAATATATGTCCATTAACTTCAATTAGATTATTTCAATAAATCATCATAAGATAATTAAAATAAGACTTTGAAATATTGAGGATGCCTTAATAGCACCAAAAAGGCAAACAAAATCAACTCTATTTAAAAGATTAGGTTCTCATAAAACTTGACTTTATAACTTATAGAGTTATTCTTCACAATGAAATGATTTAATATATCTTTCAAAAATATATTTAAAATATGTAAAACAGTCAATAATATATTTTATTGAAATTCATATTTAACTTTTATTTTAAAAGATTCACCATTAAGCTTTATATGCAAAATATAATGTTTTTACAAAGTTATACAAAAAGTTATAAAACTTATTACTAGGACGAATTCTAGTGGCTATCAGATTTTAGCCTCTGTTTTGAAAATCATTTTAGGATAATAAATGATTTTTTCTTAACATGATCCATATATGGTTGGAAAGGAAATTTTGTCTATTTTCTAAAACAATAAAGATCACCTAAAGAAAAAATCTATACAAAAATAACAAGACAGCAAGGTCAAAGTGACCTACTAAAGAACCAGCAAGCATATCTTGCCATTTTTCATGTACAAGGAAAACTTTTCAGAGACCAAATCTTTTATTTTCTGAAATTACACTTAAAAACCTTTTCAAAATGACCAAGAACACCAAAAAAAGGTCTACATAATTTTATGATTTTTGAAAGTTCACAGTTTTCAAAACCACTTTTAGTTAGAAAATAAGTACAATCTTCAGTTTCCAAAAAATCATTAAAAATATAAAAATGAATAAAATATAGGCAAACCATACATGCTTGGAAATATTTTTGTGTCTATTTTTTCTTCATTCAAAAAGTTTCAACATTTACACACCAAAATTTCCAGAATTGCATTTTACTGCACGTTGCTAGATGAGTGTTTTCAAAAACCAAGCACAACTTTCAAAAGGCTTAACTTTTCGATTCTTAACCTTTTAACGTGTTTCTTGAGTCCATTATGGAGAAAATTTTGTCTAGTTTACAACCAAACAACAAGTACACAAAAAAATTCACGAAAGCCCTAGATATCATAAAAACAGTGCACCATGTCCAGATAGGAAAACCAAACAGCATCAAGAATATGTTATATACTTGCACGAAAATGTGATCTTTCATCAAGTTTACCACTTTTAAAAATACCAAAAACATGTTTAACAACAAACCACATCCAAATGTGTCAACCAAAGATTCAAACACATAGGAAAAAGGGTTAGCTTTCCTTACAATGTGTTAAGATCTCTTCAAGCTTACAAGGGTTTTGGAGCAAACGAAGGATCTCCTTCCAACTTTGAGAGGATGAACCATCAACCACCAACCAAAATGGTTGATATAGTACATGAACATGAAAAGGAACAAACTTTAGAATCAAGTAGATAAAGGAAACTTAGACCACTTTTGTCTTGGGTAGAAAATGAGAAGATGGAGGAAGAAGATGAAAAGGAGGAAGCTTCTTACCTAGCACCTCCTCTTGGATACCCTAGTTCCTTCCTTCATCCCCAACACCTTAGAAACTTGAACTAAGCTCTCTATTTTCTCTCTACACCTCACGGCCATAAGGAGGAAGAAATAAGGAGATTGTTGTGTTTTTAAGACTTAATATAAGACACTTATAGAAAGGCAATTTGGTAACTAGAAAAATTGGAAGTGTCTTTGAATTTAAATGAAAACAAATTCTCTCACTTTCTCCAAGGATGGTGGACGGCTAAAGGGAGAGAAAACCATGAGTGAATGGTGGTTTTTATGTGTTTAGGTACACTTGACATGACTAAATGTAGGATTTTGTGAAAAGAAATCTAGTTAGGTTGCAACTAACTTAGTTAGCTTAGGACTAATGGTTATATTTAGTTAGGTTGGGCTTGGGGGGACATGCACTTGGTTCTAGATAAGGAATACTGTAAATTTCTCATACTATCAATGAAGAATGCAGTCAATACCAAGTTTCGTGAGATTAGGTTTAGTGTTCCTAACACTTGAACCAATTAAAACAATTTGATTAATATTAAAATCTAAATGAGTTTATGACTCTTTAGAATTTCTCTGGTCATGATTAAACTGACTCTGTCCAATCAAATAATTGATTCTACTTTATCTAACAAGAATCTAAACAGGTTTTTCAACAGACAGATTGATCAAGAATAGGATTAACTTAAGAGTAAGGGAAAACTACCAACTTGACTAGAATTCAATCATAATTAAATTTAATTAATTATAATTAAATTCCATAACTCTACACTGTCGATTAAAACTTCGTAGATATATCTCTACTTATCTAACAACAATGCAGATCCAATTCCTGTAGAATCTTTCGTAGAAACTTACACATACACCAAACAAAATTCTTAATTAATTCTTTACAAGGGAAATTTAATTTAATTTTCTCCTTAAAATTATTCAAAGACTTATTTACAGATTATTAAGAAACAGGCATTGTAACACCGTTTTGGGCTTAATTCATCACCACACATGGCTAACAGGTAAGATCCGATCCACGTAGTCTATACTACCCCTCAAGATTCCCAAGAACAAATCTCGTCAACAAAAACATGGAGTTCTTATCCAAGTAACCATTCAACATTAGTATAAAACCAGTTCTTAATCCTTTTACAAAACCTTATAGGTAGTTACAAATCATCTTACAACTTTAGAAATTTATTAAAACTTAAAACATGGAAAAGCATCTAACTCATTTTCTCTTAACGAGTTGTCCATTCACTTAGCAAAATTGAAACAGGAGGTGTATCTGACTCTGGGGTCCATTCACTTAGTGAAGCATTTTCTTACTCAATGAAGGTACTCAAAAACCACATTTTCGCTCAATGAGTTCCTTTGCTAGCTGAGCGAGAATGAGGTAGGAAACACAATTACTTCTAAGGATATTTTCGCTCAGCAAACCTCTATTTTACTTAGCAAAAATATAGTAGAGAGTACCTTTATTCCAAGAGCCAAATTGCCTAGCTAATTTGTACAAAAATTTTGAATTTTCGTTTGGCGAATATCTAATTCTCTCAGTGAAAATTCAACAAAAAGCACCCTGCATCTTTGTGTTATGTTCACTCAGCGAGATGGGACTCTTGCTCAGCAAAAATTGCAAAACCAGTATGCGAAACAACTTCTTCCCTAAATTCCATTTTCAAATTTTCCAACTCAAGCCAAGTTCAAAAAGGTCTCCAAACAACATTTCAAAAATGTTCTTAATATCAAGAAGTAACTAAAACCATCCATTTATCATCCATTCACAAATTTCTTCTTAAACCCATATTTTCACCAATTGTCAAATAATGCATCCTAAACAACAACTCATCCATTCTAATACATATTTTCAATTAACCAACACATACCAATCACAAATACATAGATTAGTAAGCTTCCCTTACCTCTTGGAACTTCCAAACTTTGGGTTTGGGGAAGAAGAGGAAGAAAATGGGGTAACCCCTGAGCTAGTGGAAAGAACAACTCTGAAATAATAATACCCACGCAAAGCCATGAAAATTTGAAGATTAGAACTCAGATTCACAACACAAGCAAATATGGAAGGAAGGCTGTCTTGAAACTTGACCTAAACCTTAAGAAATTGTTGGAGTGTCTTGCAAATGAGTTTGGAGAGTTTATGGAGACTTGGTGGAAATGAGAGTGTGAAGTGGGGAAAGAGAGGGATCAATGACACTTAAAGGGTTTTATGGTTTGTAGAGGTTTTATGCTTGACCAAGTCCCAACTAGCCATTTTTCAACATTTTCAAGGCATAACATTTGTTTGTTAACACTTTTAGGCCCAAAATCAACTAAGCGTTACAACACTTCACTAAACCAATAAGGATACCATCAACAGGGACTTTTGGCTCAAGCAACATTCCTCAACTCCCAAAATTCAAAACTTGAATGTTTTCAAGAAAACTAAATAGAACAAAATCAAAATACATCCAAAAACCCATTTTATCATATTTTATCACATAAATTTAATTTAATTTCACTTTAAATTATTCAAAACACTTAAACAAAGATTAAGGAAAACAACTAGTATTATAGAAACCCTAATGACTCATGTTGATCCTATGATGTCAGGGCGTACTGTGCAAAGCTCAGCAACCTTTACTAGTCATTTGAGGACATCATGCTAATTGAGAGTGCTTAGTTGGAGGTAACCATAGAGGGTTGTGTTCCTTTGACCCAAAGCATGTACTCCTAGGCTACTTTTCGATGATAGTATTGGTACCATATGCATATGAAGTAAGATAGAGAAACATTGTATTCACATGTGCATCCTACTAATGATATGCTTGTTGTTTTCGATGGTGTATTGTAGAGTGAATCACATGTTCTGTGTTTTGTGTATAAACTTGATCTCTTAAGAATGACATGAATGTTCATATGCTTTAGATGTGATAATTAATTGTTGGACATGCAAATGCCTATTATATGTGTTCTATATGGTGTTGTAGAGTCCCTAAGGCACTCACTAAGACCATGGTCTCATTAGTTTAAGTTTAATGTTTTCAGATTAAGTAGAGTTGGGAGCAATAAGAAAGGAAGCATTCGACATAACTTATAGTTTTATAACTTTATTATTTTTGTTTTAGGGTTCTAGTTCCTTTTTTTATAGTTAATAACCACCTACGTGAGGCCTCGTTGTTATGTTGAGGATTATTATTAAGTCTTCTAAGGTACTTTAGGTACTTATGAATTAAAGTTTTTATGTTTTATTTAAGAAGCATTGAGATTTTATTTTAAAAAGTTTACATTTCTATAAATGAAAGTACATGTGAAAGGTAATGCCCTTTTAAGGTGTTACATACTTCGTCCTAAAGTGCTTATGGTTGGGTAATCACCATATTCGAATAAATATCAAGCCATATGTTCTATAGTTGATTCCCCTATTTCTCTTGAGAATTTTGAGAACTTGGGTATCTTTAACCCTCTTGGTAATTTAATCTACAATAGATAACCAAGGAATGCCAATATAAAATATGATTGATTGAAATATCCAATCTTGAATCCATGTTTGTTGAGTACTTGCTCAACAATATCAATTATGTTTTAGGGATTTTGAAAATTTTACACATTGTATAAATTTTGCATAATGTGCATGTTATGCCCCTTATGGTTATTTAAGTTACTCAATTAAATACTATTTAACACTTGGTAAGCATTTTGGTTTCGATGAACCAATACAGGCTCATTGAGATTTTGACTAGGTGGTTGTTGAATTTGAGGATTGAGTTATTTGATATTTTGCACCTCTGGTTGCATCATTAGAGGCACCATTGGTTGTTGGACTTGTGATTGTGGTAGAGGTATCCCAAAATCATTTGTTATTCGAGTCATTTGGGTTGTTAATTATTGAAAACTTGTATTGGTAGTTTGAACTAAAGGGTTCAAAACTATGGTCATTTGCTAAGTAAGCATATTGACCATTTCATGATTACTCTTATCCATTTGTTATTGAAGAAAACAGAGAGTTTGATAACATAAATTGTTCAAAGGCATGCCAGTTTCTTTCGAAGGACTTTCCTTATGGTTATTAACTCCTATTGCATTCAACTAAGTTGGTATAAATGCATACCCTTTTCCACAAGGACTTGGTATGTTTACTATGAGAAGACACATTTGATACATTCACAAGAGTAATCATTTGCTGATTTTGGGGCATTGTCATAGTGAAACCTTGAGGTCTAATCCTACTAATACCCTAAGGTATGGTCATTATAAGGGCATTAAAGTTCAATTCTGAAGTTAAATGTGGCGCTATCACTGTTGAATTCATAACAAGTTGTGTAGATGTTGGTTCAATACTAACATTTTCGACATCAAAAGTCAAAACTACATTTGCCACACAATTGTTGGAATGGTAGTGACATTATTAATATCTCCAAAATTAAGAGGATTGTTCCCCTAATTTGAATCATTTCCAGTGTTAACTAAAGAATGACTACTAGTCATGCTAATTATCTTACCACTTCTTAATCTCATGCACTATTTTCAAGACTGGTTTTTACGACATTTGGCAACTGTGTCCTACTGGCGTGCCAATTTGTTGATGGTGAAAATATGTTTAGAGCCTTTTATTGTTAGCTTTGAAAATTGATGGTTGAAGAGATAACTTTCTATAATGATTCTAACAACAAATATATTTTATTTATGGGGCGTTTAAAATCAATTACCAATTGTGAGTTCTTTTTGATAAACCAGCATCGTTGTGCTTTCAAATTGATGGCAAGAGTCAAGTTAAAATCTCAATTCAATTCTTTGTGTTCAAATCTTAACATTTGTTGAGAATTATAAGTTAAGATGTATGTTAAATTTGATTCTAACGAATGCTAAGATTTGAACACAAAGCATCAAATTTTGATATTTATTAATCGAATTTACAAACAGACTCGATAAAAAAACATGCAAAAATAACAAGAATTTCAAAGTGAACAAACTTAAAAAATGCATGAAAACTTAAAGATTTTCAAATAAAAAATATGCAGGAAGAATAAATGTTGAAAAAAATAATAAATAAAAATGTAAAATGTGAAGCAAGTAAGTTGCATTAAATTAAAATGAACACAAATGTAAAAGCTTTTGAAAAGTAAATTGAAAGTGAAAGTGAAAGAAAGAGTAGAAGAATAAATGCAAAAATGGTACAGAACTTTAAAATTAAAGTGCTAGAATATAAATGGAAACTTAAAAGAAAAGTTGGAATAAAAAAGAAATGCAATTGAAAGCAAATGCAAATAGTTGAATAAAAGCAAAAAAGTAACTTGAAGAAATGTAAAAAAATTGAATTAGACTTGGGTGAAAACATACACGTTGCTCATTGAACCAATCGCCATGATTAAGTTTCGATGTGTAAGTGTTATAGAGTTTTAGTACAATGGGTTTCAACGAAGAAAAAATGACTACAAATATCCCTATTTATAGATTTTTGACTCTAATGGGCAAAAAATCTAATGCATATACATGTACTAATACTTAAGATCAACTAACTACAATATTGACATCGAGCTCAATCTAATTAACTTTGATAATTGCTTATAACTGTAAGGTGTCATAGCTTTCTCGAAATGCTTTACTCAAAATTTGCTACGTCTTTAACATTGTAACACTTAACTCTCTTTTTTTTTCGAGTTATCTTGGCCATCTAACCTTCTTTGAACTCGAAATTAGTCTTCCTCGAAATTTTGATACTTAAAACATGATATATTCAGAACTTGACATTTCTAAGTATCATTCATGACTTTTCTAGAATCTTGAAATTTGGTTAATAGTCAAAGAATGATACTTTAACACGCTGAACTTTTACATGTGGAAAAATATCAAAAAACATAGAAAATAATGAAAAAGAAAAGAGTTACATTTCTATATCACTGAACAAAAATAATACTTTTCAAACATACCAGACGCCAAAGTTGAAAAGAGGACCAAAGTAGTCCAAACCCAATTATTATGTCAGTTTATTGCAATTTAATTACTATATTTAGCTTGTCTTTCATAAAGTGAGTGGTTGCACATTCATCTTGGACAAACAATAAAGCATTTATAAGTCAACTTTTTTTATGTATATAAACCTATTCATTTTTGTTAGTTGTATTAGATATCTAAATTATTGACGCAACATTAATAAGAAAATTTTAATTATTTAATTTTAACTTTATTTTTATATCTAAGTATCATTTTTAAATGAAATGAGAGGAAATATGTATGAAGTAATAAAATCCAGTGAAATCCTTGCCAAATCCAGTGACATCCAGTGCCGAAGTTCAATAATAGCTTCTAGCTACCTAAGTTCCTCAATGGCTTCGAATGGAAAAACCCAAGCGGTGGTGGTTTTGATACCTTTCCCCGCACAAGGCCATCTCAACCAGCTTCTGCACCTCTCACGTCTTGTCTTGTCACAAAACATACCAGTCCATTATGTTAGCACAGTCACACATTCGCCAGGCCACACTTCGAGACCCCAACTCCATTTCTAACATTCATTTCCATGCCTTTGAGGTTCCTCCCTTTGTTTCCCCTTCTCCCAATCCCAACAATTCAGAAACCAAATTCCCATCTCATCTAATTCCTTCCTTTGAGGCCTCCTCACATCTTCCGGAGCCTGTGGCTGCACTTCTTCAATCCCTCTCATCTGAAGCCAAAAGGGTCATAGTCATCCATGACTCCGCCATGGCATCAGTGGCACAAGATGCCACAAACATGCCAAATGTTGAGAATTACACTTTTCACAGCACCTCCGCCTTTGCCACCTTCGTTTATTATTGGAAGGAAATGGGAAGGCCCTCAGTTGAAGGCTTGCATGTCCCAGAAATTCCTTCTCTGGAAGGATGCTTCACAACCCAATTCATGGATTTCATTATTGCACAAAGAGAATTCCGTAAATTCAATGATGGCAACATCTACAACACAAGCAGGGCAATTGAAGGTGCTTACATTGAGTTGATGGAGAGTATCACTGGTGGCAAGAAGATTTGGGCACTAAGACCATTCAACCCTTTAGCCATTGAGAAGAAAGGTTCCAAAGGTAGGCACTTATGCATGGAGTGGCTTGACAAACAAGAGCCAAATTCAGTCATATATGTGTCTTTTGGGACCACAACAACTTTGACAGAGGAACAAACAGAACAGATTGCAACTGGGTTGGAACAAAGCATGCAGAAGTTCATCTGGGTGCTAAGAGATGCTGATAAAGGAGACATCTTTGATGGAAGTGAAGCAAAAAGGCATGAGCTTCCAAATGGGTTTGAGGAGAGAGTTGAAGGCATGGGTCTAGTTGTGAGGGACTGGGCACCCCAATTGGAAATTCTGAGTCACTCTTCAACAGGGGGGTTTATGAGTCATTGTGGATGGAACTCCTGCTTAGAGAGCATAACCATGGGGGTGCCAATAGCTGCATGGCCTATGGACTCTGACCAGCCAAGAAACACGGTTTTGATCACAGAGGTTCTGAAGGTTGGTTTGGTTGTTAAGGATTGGGCACAAAGGAATGAGTTGGTGACTGCATCAGTTGTTGAGAATGCTGTGAGAAGGTTGATAGAAACAAAGGAAGGTGATGAGATGCGAGAGAGAGCAGCGAGTCTTAAAGATGCCACCCATAGGTCCATGGATGAGGGTGGAGTTTCTCGCATGGAAATGGATTCTTTCATTGCCCACATCACTAAATAGTCTTATCATTTGATATTGGTGTG
This sequence comes from Spatholobus suberectus, assembly GCA_004329165.1. Classification (NCBI taxonomy): domain Eukaryota; kingdom Viridiplantae; phylum Streptophyta; class Magnoliopsida; order Fabales; family Fabaceae; genus Spatholobus; species Spatholobus suberectus. Next base: position 52,394,865 of record CM014729.1, on the reverse strand, counting down.
GTTTCGAATAGAATGTGGTAGAATCAATAATTCACAAAGTTAATGCAAAATAGGTTTGGCATGAAAATATACACATCTTTCTGTTTCTTGAGACATTATCTGGCAATAAAGTTTCCAGGATGAAAATGTGTGCTAAGCCTTTTTGCAAAATTCCTATCTAGATATTTCAGAACAGTCCTTCTTTGATATCAATAATTGCGTTGACACGCAAAGTTATGAATCTATATATATAATCTAAGACGTAAAATAGTATTTAATCTATGTACAATTATTTCTAGTCTGTTCTATTCTCGTCGTTCTTACTATTTTCATTATGTTATTTTCTTTTCCTCTCTCCTCTATCTCACTTCTGAAACTTCTTCAAATATAAAATATCCTTAATTTATATAGGTTATTGTTTTTCACGCACTCAATTGTGAGTCCAAGTGCTACTATAGTTTCCGCAAGTGCAATAATGTTGTTATTCATTAGGTAACATTATGAAAACAGCTGTTGTGCTTCTTCTTCGTTCTTGGTTGAAGGCCGCATGGTCATGGTATAAGGCGGGTGCTGAAGCTGTGTTGTGTCGGGTGTCTATGCATTACAGGAAACTCGTCCATGGAATGCAATGTGTTCTTCCTATTGATATCAAGGGATGTCCTGCAGCTTTTTTGCTTAAGTTTTGCTTTAATATGTACCACAAAGCAATTTTGTACTTACCAAATGCGGTCTGTGTGCATGGTTTGGGAAAGCTGCAACATCTTAGTTCAACAATGTCTTTGGATGCGGTGTTGGTTTGGTTTTTAAATTTGTTTGACCTTTGGAGTAAGTGGATGTGATGAAGCTTAGTTTGTTAACTTTTGATAGCTGCTAATGGGTTCTGGTTTCAATGTTTCAGCTTTTATCAAGATATGGAATACTTATGTTGGTTTTGGCAATAGTTTCTTGGTTGTTTTGTTGTTTTTATCTATTATGGTTATGGTGTAAAGATTCTTAATATATAGACTCTGTTTGATTTTTAGGGCTGGTTTTCACCAAAAATAAATAAATTGTTTGGGCTGGTAGCTGAATGTATTTATAGAACAAATGACATTAATATGAAGTGAAGAATTAAAATAACTGTCTCTTTCTTCTTCTTTTTTTGTTTAAAACTTTTTGATTACCAACCCAAGAACAAAATATTTGAGAATCAATTTCCTTGCGGGAAGATCACGTAATAGCTTACTATTAGAAATATAAATTAAAATAAATTTATTAGAATTTTGGGTTTGAACTTGACTCAATTCCAAAAGCTAAGACCGTCACTTATTGACTTTATCTTAGCCATAATTAGTTGATACGAGATTCTTAATACACCATCTTCACGTCGAGAACTGAACATATGCGGGTGGTTTGATAACAACCCAATAAGCCTAACAATAATTGCTGAAATAAGCTCTGATACTATCTTAATATTTTAAGTTTAGGTCTAACTCGATCTCAAAATCTAATTCAAAAGGTGAGGTTGCCCCCACTTATATATTCTAACCATTAGTAAATAGCTAATATAATCATCCAACAAGTTAATGAAGTTAAGGAACCACCAAAATTATTCTTGCTCTGTCATGATCATACATTAAATGACAAGGTTCTGAAACCACTTACATAATTCAACATAAATTCATATAAATAAATGCAGAAAATGAGGAATTACAAGTCTTAGAAATGGAGCTAATTCGCATGAGTATTACCGAAATTCATGACAGAATTTTTGTTATGAGATCCTGAGGGAGTACAGGAACAAGAGGGAGTATTTCGTGTGGCAAAGCAGTAGCCATCACCATTGTCGTTCGCTAATCTTCTTGCTGCTTGACAGCAATATTACTTTTCTCTCTTTTTGCTCAAATTTCTTGCTCGTTGCTGCATTGAGAATCTCTTAGTAGAAGGCTAGAGGCCTCCTATTTGTAGGACAATGATCCTCTCCCATTGAGAAATACTGGAGAGTGTCCAATTTGATAAACATTAACCATTGATTGAATTAATGGCTCGGATCTATTTACCAAAACTCACTGTTTCATTAAACTTACCTAACACATCCCTAATTTTTTTTTCCCCCCTTTTCCTAAACCAATTCCTACAAAACCCGTTCCCTTTAGACCTTCACTCTAGCTTAGCTGGTACAGTATTTCTAGCTTCGATCAACATCTTCACACTGACTTTGTCCTCACAATCCAGCAAATCCAGCTTGGTGGGTACAATATTTTTGGCTTTAATCCTCATCTTCACGCAACACTATCCTCACCTCGACACCGATGTTGTCTTGATGCGCTCCTACGATACAAAGACCTTCACAGTGATACGGAGACCTTCACCCGAGGTACTAATTTTTACATATCAATGTTCTCTAAGGTCGTGGTTGTTGAATAAGAGCACTTGGGTTTCCACAAAGCCGATCCCAATTTCTTGAAACACAGCAATGAACGACCCTAAAAAAAAGAAGTGTGAGTAAGTTGTATAGATGTTTGAGAAATTAACTATGAGGAGTTTAGTTATTCACCCACTAATTTCGGGCTAAGTAGTGGCGAGGGAGTTACTACAGTGGCATCGATGAATGGAAGTTTAGAATATTGACTGTGATAGTTGTGGTTTGATGTGGTTTTTGGTAAGGGAGCATTGGGGTTGGGCTTGAAGTTTAGAATGGAAGGTTGAAGGTTAATGAAGGGATAATCAAAAACTCGACGACGACGCTATCTTGATATGCCCCTATGATATGAAGACCTTCATAGTAATAGGAGGTATTGGTTTTTACATTGCAATGTTCTTTACACATGCTTGAAGGTGATTGGAGTTGTGAGAAGAAGATAGCAAGAGCTAGTTTGTTAGTTACTAGAGTTTGGAAACCTCTTCATTGTACATGTAAAGCTTTTCTTATATAACATGTTAGTTATTATATTATGAAATTGAAAATTGTTTGTACTAGATTATTAGCGTGTACGATTTTGTATGATACGTCTTTTTGTTCACCTCCTAAAATTACCTTCTTTATTTATGAGAACTACAAAAATTTTGGGGCTTGTTGTCTTCCTAGATTGCTTAAATTATGCTTGCATCTCCATATGTGGAAGATGTTGATTTTAGTTTACAATGTTGCAGGAATTATCAAAACATCTTGGAATTCGACTGCTAAATGAGAGGTTAAATGATCCAACATTGATGATTGAAATGATAAATGGATAAGTGCACGTTTAGTAAGCCCATTGGAAATGAAATTGATGGTTACCTAAGCCGTGCCTTTTCTGACCAAGTTGTTTGCATTAATCAATTTGCAGCATCAATGACACGAAAGGCTTGAATACTTGCTGTAATCTACCCTGGTCATGTCACTTGAGTAAAATTTGCAATAATTGTGCCCTGTCTTGGATATCTTTGTTTTCAAACACTAATGAGTTTTTCTCCATTTTTGCATAAACTAGAATTTCCATGGATCAGTAGATGCGCTTCAAGTCAATACAACTGGTGCATTTGGTGCAGGTGATTCCTTTGTTAGTGCTCTATTGTCAATTATCAGTCCATACTTAAAGTGGGTGCTTAGCTATCACACCCCTTAATGAAAATTCCAATTAGCTACCCTAATGGAAATACAATTTAACTGTGATTTTGTTTGCGATTTTTTCCTAATCTTATTTAATTGTCTTGATAAAATTACAATTGATAGTTGGAAAGATCCTTTTAAATTGATATTGATTTATTTAACTTACTAATTACAGGATTAACCATGGTTAAGAGAAGTACTGAAGTTTGCAAATGCATATGCAAGAATTACAATTACTAAAAAAGAAGCAATTCCTGCCCTTCCCAAAAAGGAGGATGCACTGAAATTGATCAAAAGGGCATAGAGTCTTTTGGCACAATATACCCAAAAGCAAAATTTGATCACTGGAAGAGGGGTTGAGGCAAAGATTGATGAAGGACATCATCACTCAAATAATGGCAGAGATCATTTTGGGCTTGATCATGTTAAAGAGGAAGAAAAAAATGAAGCAGCCACATTATGATTGTAGTCTAGGGGTCAACAGGGGCTCTTCCCCAATGATATTGTTGTTGTTTACTTTTAGGCAACCTTGTACTATGTAAACTTTATGCATTTTCCTTTATCGTAGGAGAAATTTTTTATATAAGTAGTTTCTAAAAATTTGTTTTAGTTTGGGTGTCTCACATTCTGAATGAAGGCCTGATACTAATATCTAGAATCAGGAATAGAATTTGCAACTGCTAAGTGATAGAACAGGAATAGAATCAGCATTAGCTACACAAGAAGTTACTACTGCTTGCGAGAAAATAATCAACAATTCAAAGAATAATGGAAGAACAATTCAAGTATCGGAGATGAATGGAAACTTTTGTAATCTTGTAATTTTCAGCTAGAATTAGTATTGAAATCAAATTTGTAATCTTATAAATCTTGTAACTTTTGTACTAGTCAATGATATTTGTAATGAGAATGAGAAAACTTATCTTCACAGTTCCTTTAAATTGCAAATCTACATTACTTTATCTTTTTATCTTTATATTTGCAAAGATTTCTTGTTTACATTAAATGAAGACAATAGCTAAAAATAAAAATTGACAATAATGGAAAATAAAAAACACTGTTGATATTATCTATATTTCAGTCAAAAAATAGTCAGTACACTTCATCAGTTAATATGATCACATATACATTTCATCCTAAAATGATGATATATACATTTCACTCAAAAATTGCTAACATAAATCCACCAAACTTGAAACAAACAAAAACATCAAGCTAGAATCAAGTCAAGGCTAATCAAAGATTGTTAAAGTGCATGTCATCTAATGTTGAACCATCTCCATCACCAAGGGGTGCCTTCATCATAACAAGGTAAAATGCCCAACATTACAAGGCGAAAAAAAATTTTAAAAATATATATATAAGTTAAATGATTTTACCGTCAAGAATGCAATGAAATTAAATTGATTCTCAAATGTTTAAGGGGGATCAAAACATGGATGTGCCGAAGAATGGATTTCACATGGTTCATAAATTCTTGAATTATAATCCTAAAGTATTCACAATTAATGGACATATGATTATAACAAGGAACAAGGAATAAGAAATTATTACTATATGCATAAACATATATACTTGGGATGTTTGACTTTGTGATAGACCTCTAGTTGGAGCTTTTCATCTCTTGTTTGATTGCAACTCAACCCAACTTTTGAATCGTGTTTGTTTTGTTCCTCTTTATGCTAGGGCGTTGCTTGAACCCTTTAGGTTGTACACCATCATTAACCACCAATGTAGGGGCATTACCATTGTGCTTGTCAATGCTTTGTTCTTGTAAGTGAAGCTCTTTCATTTCCTTACACACGGCATCTATACTTTTATCTACTAGTGCATAGTAATCTTCATTGGGAGATAGCTCAGATGCCACCCTAATCATCTTAGATGCCAATTATCGATACCTTTGTGTGCCAGAAAGCCTAGGATCCTCTTCAACCTCCTTTCCCCTAACATCATGTATAATGCCACTATGACCTTCTCTTGTCCACCTCTTGAGAATGTATTTTTCGAAAATAACATTTATATCATTTGCTTCAAACACATACAATGCATGTGAATAAAGTATGCCAGTTGACTCAGATTTTCTACAACTACAAGATATAAAGGCTGAGGCAAGATCAAATAATACTTTCCAAGATCTTTCATGGTTGATCCTTGTGATGATATATTCAAACAGACAGGGAGATTCATTTCCTTGTGATATGCGAGAGGCTAAGAATAATGCAAACTCTTGCTGGAATAAATCAAACATAGTGTGTGTGTGTGCGTGTAAACTTCCCCAATTTGTATCAATATTGGAGACATCTCATATCGCAACATTACTAGCTTATGGCGAAAGTCATACTCACAAACTAGCTCATTGTAATGCTTCTCCTCAACTACTTGTTTAAAGTGTTTAAAGAATTGCTTTATATTAACATCTAGCTTCATAAATGCTTTAAAATGAGAATTTAAGCTCTCACTTAGTTGGGTACTTCACATCCCAAGTGTGAATGCTTCCTTCATGTAACAAGAGACCCATTTTTCTTTTATGGCATAAATTCATTTAATCCAATTGTTTTCTTCAACATTGTAATTTGCAATCAACTTGGATCAGGCCTCCTCAAACTCAATTTCAATGTCAAATTCATACATGCATTTCTTGAAGTCTTTTAAAAAATGACTTCTTCATTTCATCAAATTGCCAAGGTGCTTAATTCCATTTTGCATCAAGTGCCATGTACATAAACCATGGCGTGTCTCAGGCATCACTTCAACAAGTGCCTTAGCCATTGCTTGGTCTTGGTCAGTGAAAATAGTCTGAGGTTTTTTTTAACTATGTGCTTCCAAGAATGTCTCAAATAGCCATCTAAAAAATTCCATCATTTCATCATATAACAAAGTTGCACCAAAGATCACTGAACCCCTATAATGGTTAAAACCCAAAAATAAAGCAAGCAGCCTATTTGCTCGATTGGTACAATAGGTAGTATCCAAAAAGACAACGTCACCAAAATACCCGTAATCTAACACCATTTTTGCATCAGCCCAGAATGCATTTGTGATTTGCTCATCGACGTCCATCTAATATGCATCAAAAAATGAAGGGTTCTCTAATAATTGCTGCTAAAAATATTGCATTAGATAGTCAACTTCTCCGTACACCATCCTTCTTTGTCCTTTTTCTTTGAGATAATTTTTTGCATCTAACTGAGTATATCCAACATTAGCTATGTGTCCCACATGTGTGCTCATAAGCTGAAATGATGCCTTTTGGCGCAATCCAAAGTCCTCAACTAAATCAATCTCGTAAGCTTGAACTTCCATTATTTTACGATGCGAAGCAAGCATGTGTGTTGTCTCCGGAAGTTGTAATGGGTGGTTATGCTCTTCTACAAACTCATGTATTACATATTTTCCATTCTTCCCCAATGACAATCCAACTCTTACATAACAATTAATTCTGGTATCAGCTTTATGCTTGATAACTTGTCCATCTCTTTTATCTGGCTTTCGAAGTCCCTCCTCACAACAAACATATCTACAAGAGGTTATAATGTCATCTTCCTTTCTCTTGTTTTTGAATTGCCTTCTAACTCCAAAACCTACTTTCTTACCATATTCCTTCCAAAACTCCCATGCTTCTTCTAAATCATCAAACTCTAAACCAACTCTTGGCTTCCAGTCAAGATTTCCTAATGTCATGTTTGGTACCTAATTCAAAATTAAAAAAAAAAGAATTATATCAATAAAAATCAAAATCGGTGATCTTTATTAAGATGCACAAAATCAGTACAATACCTTATATGGCCACCTTGACCTTCTTTTTGCATGATAGTCATCTCCCATAACTACGTCTTGCTCCACCACCTCTATTTTAGAGGTTACTAGTTTAGCACAAAACAAAGCTTTCCACCACCTTTATTTTAGAGGTTACTAGTTCAACACAAACAAAAGCATGAAAAAGAAGAAGCAACACGTTCACTAGTTCCACCACCTTCCTTTACCCCTCACTTTCATAATTCGAAGGCCTGAAGAAGTTCGCGGGAAAAAAGTAGCAAAAACACAGAAGTTACGAGTGGGACTCGTCGACTAAACATTGCTTGTAAAAAATAAAATAAAATAATAGAATATGGAGATCACTTAAATCAAATGGTGAGTTTTGTTTGAAAACATCTTAGCTGTCGCTTTTTATCTACGGTGCTTATTTGTTTAATTGGACACTCTCCCATTAATTTCAAATTGGATAAGATCCGCGTCCCTATTTGCAAGCATAGGAAAATAGTTTTTTTTATTTCAAAACAATTTTTTTTTTTGGTGCAATACTTAGAAAAGCATGCTTATGTCATGCTCCTGCAATCCTAAAGTACTATAGTTCTTTATATTTAATATAAGCTTATTTATTTTATTTAATTGGGTCATTCTATTATTAAAAGATTTAATTAAGTTTCATAATTTTTAAAAATGTTCTAATGTAATCTTTTTCATCTAATGTTACACTAAACTGCGTGAAAAGCGTAATGGTAAACAATGTCATTTTGAATGAAAAAGATAACATTGAAGTGTTTTTTTTAATTATAAGACTTAATTGAACTTTTTAATAATAGAAAGGTCTAATTGAATAAAATAAATAAATTAAGGGACCAAATTAGTAATTTAGCCTTTATTATATTATTATTACTCAAAATGTCTTAAAATTCTTAATCGACAACTAAATTTTCTACTTAAGATAAATATATTTGTTTCATATATCTATTGCACTTTCTCGTTAATAGAATTAACATTTTTTAAAATATTTTATATATGTGATCCAGAAAACAAATATAATAAATGATATATCATTAATCATTCTTTAAAAATATTTCATTTACATTTATTTATAGAAATTTCATTGGTCTATATTAACAAAAATGGCATTGAATATAGGACTAAATAGGTAAAGGACAAAATAAAATTAAAAGGCTAAAATATCCTCAATCTTTTGGTATACTGACTAATACATGTTCTAATTAGATTCTAACTGCCCTCCGAAATGAATGTTAGGATGGGGATATTTTAGCAGCATATATAAAAAGTGTCTAATAAATAAAACAATTATGTGTATCTTTAAGTAGAAAAAATTAGCTGAACTTAAATACGAAATTAGTTTTGAATTTTAATATTAAGTGTAAGTTGATAAGCTAGTTGAAATATAAAATGATACTAGCTGAAAATAATAAGTTAGCTTATTTAATTAGAAGTGTTTGGTAAAATTAGTAGTTAAACTAGATAAAAAAAAGTGTAAAATAATATAAAATGATATATTTAAATGATGTTTTATATAAATTTTATTTTTCAGACAAAAATATCTTTTTAGGTTATTATAATTTTAGTTTTTCATAAATTTTGAATCCTTATAATATTTTAAAAATAAAATATTTCTTAAAAAATAAAGAATGTAATAACTAAAATATATAGTATAATATGAAAAAATAAGCTAAAAATATTTAAAAATAGAATAACAATTAAAATAATTTATCTTTATTCCTTTACTCCTATTTATACCTTTGAAGCACAATAATCAATATTTTAATGTTGTATTTTTTATTTTTGGTTAATAAGTTACACATTGTTTGTCTTTCTCTTTTGAATAACAATTCGTGCTCATAAAAATGTATCGTAGGTTTTAGGTATTTCATCAAACGTCAATATTGAGAGCTTGAAGGAATATATGAACAATTTGCGTGAACTAAAACATCATATATTTATTAAAATAATAAATAATAAATTGAATAATACAAATAGTGTAATAACTAAAATAAATAGTTTAATATTGAAAATAACTAAAAATAGTAAGGTAAAAAAATAACTTTAATGAAAAAAAATAAAAGTAAAATTGTATTAAAACATTAAACATAAATATGATAAAAAATAATAATAAGCTGCCAGCTATAAGTTATAAACTAGCCGGAGAAGATTATAGCTTATAAATTATAAGGTAATGAAATAAATTAGTTTAACAAACACTTTTATAAACTATAAGCTAAATTTGATCTAACAAGTTTATCAGTTAATTAAATGAGTTATAAGCAATAATTTAAACGTAATGTCAAACACGTTCAAAATAATAGCATATTTTTGAATTGCATAAGCATGCATGACGTAGGCGTGCTTATATAAATACTATACGATAAGATAAAATAATATTTTCTTGAAATAAAAAATTAATTTCATAATATTATAAATAGGAGACCTCTACAAACGAATGTGGCATTCAAGCAATAGTGCGAGAAATTTGAAGAATTAGTAAGATTAAGAGAAATTGAGAAAAAAGATAGAGAAAAATAAAGTTTTTTTTTTTTTTTTGATAACGAGATAAAGTTGTTCTTTAGTAGAAAAAAAAGTCATACCAAATTATTAAAGGAGTTTAATAGCTATGTGCTATTAGTGTAAAAAATTTTACACTATCAACCAATCAAAAATTACCATTAGTATAACTTTTAAGGTAGTTAAAAAATCCACAAACTTATCATTTATGGTAATTTATGATTAAATGACAGTATAAAACTATTTTACACTGTGAATGCATACCTAGCTAGCTATTTTCTCTTATTAAGATAACGGTGACATCTCTTTAAAACATTTTATGGCTAGTTAGCTACCATATATATATTTGAGTAGTAATGATTTTTAAGTCTACTAAAGTTTTAATTAGATATTTAGCATTTTAAAATATTGCTTGACCAATTTGTAAATTCCATACTTAAATTTATCAATTAATATCCTTATATTTATCATATTCAAACCTTTGACTACATGTTTAAAGGAAATTATTAACCAATTATGTCGCACCATATTGGTATATAACTTTTCACAACAATGTTTGATATGATATACTGTATTTTGACATTGATACATAATTATAACACACCCAAAATTTATCAATGTTAATAAATAAATAATTACATAATAAAATCTTAACTGCAAAATTAGCTTTCTAAATATGCCTAAATAATAAATTAATATTTTTATACAATTATATAACAACCAAAATTATCATCATATAATGATTCATGTCTCGGTCTTGAGTCCTCATTTATTTAGTCTAGAATTGAATATACTTACTAGGAATATACAAAAGATTGTCACTAAATACATGTTTTTTTATAGATGATATAATTTTGGCTAAATTAAAAATTTGGTCCCTTAATTTATTTATTTTATTCAATTGAGTCCCTCTAATATTAAAGAATTTAATTAGGTTTCATAATTTTCAAAAAGGTTCAATTAGGCCTCATAATTTTCAAAAACGCTTTAATGTTACCTTTTTCATCCAAAACAATGTTATTTTTCATTACGTTTCCACTACGTTTTCCACGTCATTTAGGGTAAAATGGACGGAAAGCAATGTCATTTAAATGAAAAGGGTAACATTGGAGCTTTTTTTAAATTACGGAACCTAATTGATCTTTTTTGAAAATTATGAGACCTAATTGAACCTTTTAATAATAAAGGGCCCCAATTGAATAAAATAAATAAATTAAGGAACCAAATTAGCAATTTAGTCTATAATTTTAAGAGATGTGTTATTCATACAACAATTTATACATCATTTTGTGTCTATATCTTTTTATCACAGTATTTATTACATTTCACTATTCTCTCTCCTTTCTCTTTTTTCCTCTCTTAGTTGTACAATTTGTTGTACAAATAACATTTATTTAACTTTAATTAACAAATCTAGGAATGAGATTAACTTTAAATTTGAGCTTTAGACTCAAACAAAGAAAACCAAAGTTTTTTTGCTTGAGTAAGAGTAAGATAGTATGAGCGTTGCAATTTCAATACGAAAAAGGATTATTTGTGTAACACCCCAATATTCTCTCTCTCTCTTTATATATATATATATTGCATGAGTTGTATTTAATATTAATAACATATTAATATAGATCTAAATAATTTTCTATAATATGAAATCTTTGCCTCCATTCGTATTTTCTTTGTAGATCTTTTTTTCTAAACATTAAATATATCATTTTTCTTTTCAATTTATATGGGAAGAATGTAGTGAAATTTAGATTCATATGAATGAATTTCCATATTTTAAATATGAATTTTTTTTGTTTCTTTCATGAGACACTCCATCATAGCTCTTTTTAATGATCTTAAGGATGGCAAGTAGATATATATCCTTTCTAGTAGTGATCCCTTATCATTTGCAAGATCATGCATATGCTAGTACAAAAGCTTGTGCACAATTAATTATTTTTCTATGTTTTGGGATACCCATATTTTACTAGCCATATTATCCATTATATAAAACAAATAACAACTATTGGGATCTCTATTTATCATACTACCACCTGTTACATTCATTGGTCACTAATCGAACAAATGATATTCAATGAGATTAATCACTATAATCATCTCATCTGTGATCTAAATTGTAAAAAAGAAAATGAATGGCATCATACCATCATGAGGAGCTTGGCGAAAGTGTAATACCACGACAATGACAATCATGGGCATGGTGGCACCTCAAGCTAATGAAATCCTCTGAAACTTGCATTAAGAAATGAAGGTGTCTAGTAGTTGAATGGGGTCTTTGATTGACATGAAGCTAATAGACTTCAAGCTCAAAGGAATGGGTTTTGAGAGTGTAATTTCTTATTCTTGTCTATCTAATATCGAATTTATTTTGTAGAGTGTAATGGCAATAATGCAATAATTACAAAGATGGGAGTTGCAAAAGTTTTAATATTATTATAATAACAATAACACATATTGCAAAAGTGGGAGTTACGACATTTAAGTAGATCATCTAATAATTATTTTGGTTTCTTAGTGGCAATTTCTATGAGCATAGGAAGTAATGGCACTAATTGCAGAGGTGTGAGTTACAAATATTAGGAAACATGGCAAAGGTGGATGAGAGAAAGGTGAGGAATTGTGGCAAGAGAATGACACATAAGTAAAATATGTGATGTGGAGAAAGATATGATATTGATGTGTAAGCATAGTATTTTGTAGCTCAGGATTTATACATTATAAATAGAAGAGTCACGAAATTTTTAAAATCATTATAATGACAATAATACATATTGCAAAAGTGGGAGTTACAACATTTAAGCAGATCGTCTAACAATTATTTGGGTTTCTTAGTGGCAATTTCTATGAGCATAAGGTGTAGTGGCACTAATTGCAGAGATACAAGTTGTGAAAGTTAGGAAACATGGTAAAGGAGGATGAGAGAAGAGGTACGGAATTACAGCAAGAGAATGACACATTAGCAAAATATGTGATGTGGCGAAAGATATGATATTGACATGTAAGCATAGTGTTTCGTATCTCGAGATTTATAATATAATATTATATATATATATATATATATATATATATATATATATATATGAAAGTTGTGACATTTGTTGTGTGATTATTTTAATAATAAATGGCATTTTGGAGGTTTTTTATAATTAAAAAGTTTTGAAAATAAAGTTTCTAAAGTTGTGACATTGGGCCTTTTTCTAGTTGGGCTTTGGCCCGCAACCTTTTGCAGCCCAACTTATCTTAAGAGCGCTTATAAAGTCTCTTAGACCTAACTCTAATCCCCAACTTATTCTTTCTTTTCTCTTAGAACCTATGTCATTACAGTAGAGTCATTGTAGAAACCTTTGTAAGTGTCACCACAGTTGTGATCGAAAGATCTAGGGATTCACCATGGAGCCTTCTTCATTCCTGTTGCTAAGGTTTTACATTTCTGGAGGTAAAGGCGAGTGAGACTATTTAATCATGGGTATAGCAATAGTTTGTGGGTAGAGGGGTCAACATTAGACCCTAAATTGATTCGGTAGCTTTATTTAATTGATCGTGACTATGAAAAGGAATGTCAATTCCCTAACTTGTAACTCACTAGGACAAATTCCCAGGGGATAATTGCATTATATATTGTATGTTAGAGTTGAGTATAGATTATGATTGTAACCTACCATGTGAATTGTGTGACTTGTGTAAACGTGTTGATTTTTCTTATGATGAGATTTATGTGAAACACTATGATTGATTAACTTATAAATGCTAAAGGGAAGAATGGGACCATTGTGAGGGTTTAGATTGTACTTAAAGGTTTTCCCAAATTTGGATAAAGAATCAAAGGATTAGTCCTAAATGAGAACAACTTAGGTTGATAGGAATCTTATGTTTTAGGATAGGATGATAAATATTTAAGTGACAAATGTACTAGGAATGTAATCCTCTAAGGGCATGGTTTAGGGAGGTAGTTAGAAGTCTCCTAACTCATGACGTACATTCTACAGTCCATAAAACAATGAGCATAGCCATGCTGTGATGAGCATGCCTGTGCTCCATTGTTGAGTCTTTACTTCAAAATTTCATAGGTTATGCTCAAAGGGGAGCATGGTCGTGCTTCGTTGAGCATGGTTGTGCAGAATGGGAGCATGATTGTGCTTTAGAAAGTAGGGTCATGCAATGATTTGGAGTTAGCATCTATAATGGGAGCACGCCCGTGCTGGGTCTCTTATTAGTGAATTGTGAGAGTTTTGGGATAGGAGTGTAGTAGGACTAGCTTAGGCAATATAAAACGGACTCTGTTGTATAGTCAAGACATACAGTTTTAGCATCTCTTGCATATATTTTTCTCTCCTTCAACAAGCTTTAACATCACATATTTTTCCATTATCTTTAATTTAGACTTTTTTATGGTTTTTAATAAAACATCTTTTGAATATTGTAATGATTCTTAAACGATTTGTTAACGAATTTTAAAGAATAAAAAACAAAAGTATTTAAACAATGTTTAATATATTCAAAAGATTAAAATAATATATTTTATAAATCAATTTTTTATTTTTAAAATTATAATAACATAATAAGAATATTTATTAGTATTTTCAATTCTAAAATATAATTCTTTATCATATTTAATAAGAAAATATTTTAAAACTATATATAATTGTATTGAATAAGCTAATGGGATATTGTAGTCTTTTTGCATCATTATAACTTTCCTCCTAAGTTGGGGAAGTTAGATTCTCACATCTCTCCATGAGAACAATTTTGTGGGAAACGTAGGTCAAAAGCATTCCTAAGAAACAATGTTTCCTAGACATTTTTTTTTAAATTACATATTGTTAAGTCTAAGATAATCCATGCCCTTATGTTTTAATGACAACAAACAAAAATATAATATTTTGTTTTAAATGAACAAGACCTAAACTCCAATTGTACTATTTGTCCTAGCAGGTTAATATCATTTCAAGTACATGGAGAATTGTCTATTATAAAAGGTTTGCCTGTCTAAGTGCTTTTACAGTTTCATCATAAGGAGGATAAATCTTAAGAAGATGAATAAATTATTCAATATAAGTTCTAAAATTTATCTAAGAACATTACAAGTTGTGTCCTTCAACAAAACTATATAAAATGGAAGATTACCAACTCCTACATTAAAAGGCGTGAAAGTTAGAAAGGTAGAAGACAAGATAGTGTAATAGTGGAGACAAGGTACTTGGTTTAGAATAAGGAGGAAATCATTATCTACTATACAAAGCAAGTAACAAGAAAGGAGATAAGCATAAAGCTTTATCAAATCCTATTTGTCTAGTTAGTATCAATTCGGGCCAGCCCAACACATTTGGGTTAACCTATATAGAGCCAACACATAGTAAAATTGAATTGCACTGAGCCTATTTATCGGCAAATTGGAATTTAACAGTAAACTAAAATTTTGCTACCTCTTGGAGGGCCACAAGCTAAACGGGTAGACCCATAGGCAACTCATTTTTAAAATATAAAAAATAAAAATATCAAAAATAAATTAACTTTTTATATAACAAGGTAATAAAATAGTTTTTAATCACTAAAAACGAACATAAAAAATTATAGGTTGTCATTTGTATTATAAAATAACAAAATATAATACATAATAATAAAAATAAAAATAAAATAGAGTGTATTAATTGTAACAATAAATAATTGCTAGAAATTAAAAACAAAACTCAACGTGCATGTAATATTAACCTTAGAATGGACATTAACAAGAAACATAGTATTAAATTTATCATTTATGATTTGACTAATTATAAAAAAAGTAAATCAAGCCAATGAGCTTGCCCAACCCATCAAGTACTAGCTCGCCTCGAGCTAATGAAAATTTGAGTAGGGTTAAGTGAAAATAAGCTCAGACTTGAATTTTTATTGTCCAACCTAACCCATGCATTGAGCTAATTAGGTCAACCCATCGGGCAGAGCCCATTTTGATATCCTAGTGAAAGGAATTTGTTCTTGCATTAAATGCATTAATGTTCTCATTTTATGAAGGAATTTGTTGTAATGCATTAATGCTCCAACGAACTGCAATTAACATATTTAAGTCCACCATAAAAGTTCAGTAGAAAACAAGTTACAAAGATGATTTTGAAAGGTTGGAGAAAACAATTTGTGAATAACTGGATGCTTTAAAAATGTTCTCCATACAGTAGGTTTTCTTTGAGCATTCATAGATTATTCATTTGTGTATTTGTCATATAGGACGATAGCCTTGTGATTTCCCTTGTACACATTTCTTTTTTATTTGCTTAGAGCTTGAAAAGGCTTGGTTAATATATTAGGTGTAACTTCCTAAAGAGATAAAATCAAAAGAACTGTGTTTCTAGTAATTCTATTTATTGTGGAATTCTAGGTGGGTTTCCAAGGACTAAACATAGTCTCTGTGTGAGACGAACCATTATAATTTGATGTGTGCCTTTCTTTCTATCCCTAATCTTTTGTTGTTTACTAAGGGAGTTGACATTGTAGTTAAAAGTGTTTTGGTTTTATAACTTAAAAGTTTTATTTAAAAGTTGTTTTTAGCTAAGGTGAAACATTCGTTTGTACTTTTAAATTTGTTTATAAAAAGAATTGCGAAATTTTTTAAAAACATAATTCAACTTTCCTTCTTTTGTTTTCTTGTGTCTTTATACATACCAAACATAGAAAACTACATTCCCAACTTCAAATTCCTATAAAACTAAATATTTTCCTAGTAACAAACGCCCCCTTAACTTCTTTATAGCAAATTATGTTCTTAATATTTCTTACATAGCAAAACTATTATTACCTAAGTTAAATAATTTTTTTCAACCTCATTTTATGTGAAATTAAATTATTAACTTCTCGTAACCTCATTTTAGGTATATCAAATTTAAATAATCAATTATTATTACATATTAATTATGTTATGTTTGAGTAGATCAGAAGTTATTAGTGACAACAATAATAAGATTATAACCCATTAGAATTGACCTAATGTTGGGAAGATTTGGGTAGTTTGCATGAAGTCTTAGATTTAAACCTCATTGCCACTTATTGTACCAAAAAAATAAATAAATATTAGATTATATATGTCTAACAAATATTTAAGCATGTCTTTAGAAACAATGATTTTGTTAACTATTAGTTTAAGAACAATATGTTGGAACCAAAAACATATGAAGTGTCTAATCCTTCAAAATTTTGATGATAACAAGTGTTATTAAATTTTTGATGCTTTATAACAAGTGCGTTTAATGTGTAGAAAAAGTGTCCATAAGAGATTAAGATATAAATCCTAAGTAAGACGCATCCAAAAATTGTTTTTAAAACTTGGTGTCCAACGTGCCAATTTAAAATGAGCATCCACCATTTTTAGAAAACAAGGTGTCCAATGCAACTCTTTGAAACACATCTAATACATGTTTTCTAAAAAGCTTTTGCTTAAGATATCACCTAAAGCATCTTATCTCAGAAGCTTGTATCTCAATAAGGTTTCTTTTATGTTGAATAGCTTATATCCTCGTACTCCATGAAACCTGTTGTTTGTTAGTCTTGAAATGCTCTAACATTTTTAAAATCTTTAGCATTTAATGAAAAGCGGGATATTTTGATGTATAAGTACAACCACATGAAAAAGTTAGTCATCTTATCAAGGCTGAAGTATAGAAAGAAAGAACAAAAAGAAGAAATGATCAGAAAAGTAGCACTATGCATAAAATAGTACTTACCTTTTGATACAAAACCACTCTCCAAACAAGATTGCTGCATCTTCTCTCTCCAAGTTCCTCGAGACACATATCAAGCTTAATGTGAAGGATTTTCCATGCATTTAATGCTCTCTCAGAAAGGGAATATGAAGCTAAAGCCCTCTCTCTCAATGGATATATCTTAAGAGGCTATAAAAGCAAGACTTGAAGACTGAAGAGAAAAACGAGAATAAAGTAACAAAACATTTTAAGCAAGCTTTGAAAATCTTCTTGCTAGACGACTCTACTTGCGCTTAAACTTTCATACACTTTGCCTTGCAAAACTTTTGTAACTTGTGCTTAACTTTCATATTCTCACATTGTGAGTTGATTTCTTGTAAACAACCTTGTTTGTGAAAGCTTGGAGAGGCTTTGCAACTAAAGAATACTTGAGTTTTTGTGATCTAGGGTTTGATCATAGTTTGTAAGGCCTGAAGACGTTGTTGAAGAATACTTTGTTTAACTATGTTTGATTAGTAGAAATCCTTCTGGAAAGAAGGTACTCGACGTAGTTCAGTTACGAGTGAACTAATATAAAATTTGTGTGTACTTTTCTCCTTCCTTATCTTCACGCTTTTACTGGATGACCTTTATATATATATCTATGTGTAAACATTTTGCAATAAATTTTCAAAGTTCACATATATACAATTCAACCCCCCTTTTTACATGCACCTTTTTCTTTCACAATAGATAAGAAATTAAAAGTGAGTATTTTCTTCAAAAAAAGATGTAATATTGAATAATATTAAATCATTCTTAGTATTATTTTTACTAATTACAATAAGGCTTTCTAATTTCACGTCCCTCTCCATAAATTTTAATGATTAATTCCTAAATTAAGACTTCCTAATTTCACAACCCTCTCTCCTTATTTTAAATGATTAGCTCCTAAAATTAGACTTCCTAATTTTGCTCCTCATTTTGCTTTTATTACTTACTATGTTTATTTTATACAACTAAAATTTATAATCAATAAATATTTTGAATATATAAATTATATTACAATTAAAATTCATAATAAATAAATATTTTTAGACATATAAATTACATTTTAAATTTATGAAAAATAATTTATATTGTGATATAAGATTATTTTTAAATAGTGATAATTTATTTTAAAAAATATTTAATTTAATTTAAAAATAAAGATGAAAATGATAAATTGAAAAAGATTAGAGGTTAAGAAAATTGTTTAAAATGCTATTGTTGAAGGAAAAATGTTCTCATTAAAAAATAAGTCCTTAAAATGCTCTCATTCAAAATCATCTACCCTATATATTAAACGAGAATAGCTATCTTGAATGAGAGTGTTTTTAGTTGTTATTCTTCAATGAAAAAATTTTTAGCTGCCATTCTTCAATGAGAGCGTTTTTAGGGATTTTTTAACCTTTTATCTCTTTCAATCTATCATTTTTAATATCTTTAGTTTTAAATTAAATTTCAATATTTTTTAAAAGAAATTATCAATAATTAAAATTAACATTGTACTACATTAATTGTTTATTATAAATTTAAAATATAATTTATATGTTCAAAAATATTTATTTATTACAAATTATAATTATATAATCTATATATTCAAAAGTATTTATTTTTTATAAATTTAAGTTATATAAAATAAATATTTATTTTGTGTAATACACAGGTTAAAATATCCACCCTATATATTAAATGAGAATAGCTATCTTGAATGAGAGTATTTTCAACTGCTATTCTTCAACAAGAAATCTTTTAGCTGTCATTCTTCAATGAGAGCGTTTTTAGGAATTTTTTAATCTCTTATCTCTTTTAATCTATTATTTTTAATATCTTTATTTTTAAATTAAATTTCAATATTTTTTAAAAGAAATTACCAATAATTAAAAATTAGCATTGTACTACATTAATTGTTTATTATAAATTTAAAATATAATTTATATGTTCAAAAATATTTATTTATTACAAATTATAATTATATAATTTATATATTCAAAAGTATTTATTTATTATAAATTTAAGTTATATAAAATAAATATTTATTCTGTGTAATGCATAGGTTAAGATACTAGTTATTCTAATTTATATATTTAGAGAATATAGGATGTAATTATGTTATTTAAATCAAGTAATTCCCCACAAGTCCATAGTATGTCTCTCTCCCCTTCCTCTATTTGCTTTTATCACTTTTATGATTCAAATATTTCTCATTTATGTAATTATGTTATTAAATCAAGTAATTCATCGTAATCTCTTTCTCCTTCCTCTTTCTACTTTTATTACTTTTTTCGAGTCAAATAATTCTTACTTATGTAAATATGTTATTTAAATCAAGTAATTCACCCTAATCTCTCTCCCCTTCCTCTTTATGCTTTTGTTACTTTTTATGAATCAAATATTTCTTACCTATTATATAATGAGAAAATAGGTTATGCATTGACAATGTAAAATAGTTTTATACTGTCATCCAATTATAACCGACCATGTATGGTAAGTTTGTTAACTTTTATAATAATTACCTTAAAAGTCATACCAATGGTGATTTCTAATTAGTTAACAATATAAAATTGTTTTACACTAACAGTACATAGCAATAAAACTCTTATATAATTCTGTTATTTATAAATTATACCCTTAAATTGAAATTGACAAATCATAATCAACCTTTTATCTGACTATATCATAATGCATCCTAAATGTAATAAAAATGAAATTAATACATAATCAAGGTATTGCCGCTGACACGCATCAAAGGCACACATACTTGCCAATCAAATTCATCAGCACTTAAAATTAACACAATGATTTTGATTCCACGTGCATAGAACTGTTATCACAAAAAATATCAATTCTTTGTAAATTATAAAAATTTATTAATCATAATAATATAGTAAATTTCTTGCAGGTTATAAAATTTTATTAACCATAATTAATTTTGGTCACACTACCCCTTTATTTTGGTGGTTATAATATTAGAAATAATTAATCATTCAATACTATATCATATTTTTCATGCGTCTTTATCAAGTGCAAAAAGATTTGAATAATCCTAAAAGAAACGTAGGGAATATAATTATTTTTTAGAAGTTGAAAATCTTCCTAAATGAACTAATTAACAATAATTTACCGTCAAAAGAAAATTTATTTTGAAAATTAATCAAAAGACGTACATATTATAGACGTAAATGTACCAAAATAAATATAACTTTTAAAACGTTTAAATATTAATATAATGATACTATAATATTCAAAGACGAATTTATTATTCGGAATTGGATGGGAAAATTAGCAAATATAATTGATGACATTCTATAAGAGATTAATTTGAAAATAAAATACTATTCAATCCATTCTAAATTTATTCACGTACAAATTAGGTCTAATTTCCAGCGAGGGAGTTTGGAAAATATACATGAGATCATAGGTTCTAACTTTAGTATCACCATTATACACCAAAAAATTAGGTCTGATTTCGATAACAAACATTATTTGCAACTTATGTTGATCATAGCAACGCCTCCAAAAAGTGTGTTTGTTGGGTGTAGCTAAGTCTACTCTAAGAAACTGTAAAATTTTAGTCACTAGAAAAGTCATTCTTGTTTTCTATACTATGGACCAAACAATGCATATGTATATCACTTGAAAGAAATGAAATAGACTCAAACTTGGAGGTAGCAGGAAAAGACTCATTGCTACCAAGCAAGGGCATCGTGTTTAGAGGCCAATCTATTGATTGTGAATTCATGTTATGACAAGGGACCAAATTTTGATTTTGGTCACTAGAGACATCAATTTGGTGATGTGTGTGGTCAGAAAAAGTTTTACAACGATCCTACAATGGGCATCAAAATGTTCAAGTCAAGGCCAAGCTCTAGGAACAAGGTTAGTCCTTGAGTTTAATACTACCTAGTCCAACGTTGTATTCTGCCTTTTTACATTGTAGGTGGCTCTATATACAAAAGGACGTCATTAATTTAGTGAGTTATAATAGGAGTCAATCAATGGGAATTTCAACCCTATGTCTAACTATTTGTCCCTCAATTTATGTTGTGAATGGTGCCTAGTAGCCATAAGCACAACCCTTGATAATTGTAGACTCGAGCCACCTATACCCAACCTAGAATCCAAGAGGGTCTAGTATACCAATACCTTTAATTAAGTGTGCAGTTTAAAGATTAGATGCTTTGACATATACTAAAGACAAAGGTTTCATTTTACTTGGCTTTGTGGCATAAGGAAAATTCGTCCTACAAGGTTCAAAAAATCAAAAGACAAGCAATCAACTTTACATACTTTTAAATGTCTTTTCGATAAGCTCATAAGAGACAAATTTTGAAGACTTTTATCTCTAACGGGGAAAGTAGTCTCGAATAGCATATCTGACATAAAAATAGGAAAGAACAAGGTATATCTTGTAGAATATTAGGGCATCAATAATTAGAATGGAAACTTTTGTGACACCCTAAGAGGTATTACCTTAGCTTATACCTTTTAGCCATCAGAGTGAGGATAATAAAACATATATACAAGAATAACACAATATGTGATGTCATTACTCAAGAAATTCACTATTCAAGGTTCTACATACTTCTCAAATAACATAATCACATACATCATAAAGAGGGATCCCCATACTTAGGGGATCACTTGTACAAAAGAATATAGTAAAACATCATTGTCTTTCAAAAACTAGCCTAGGAAGATAACATTATACAAAACGTAAATATCTTCTAAGCCACTTCAACTCCTTTTGTAACTTGTTCAATCTAGAACATGAAACTAAACTAATGAGACAATGTCTCAATGAGTGTTATAAATATGCAACAATATAGATATACCTCATGAATGCACCATTTATCTAAAACTTTTCTTAAACCTTTACATATTCATGAACATAACTTAAACATTCACTTTTTGCATGCTTAACATTAATTTTTTTCTCTTTTTCGTCGTTCGGCAAAGAATTGAGCTCAATCTTTCAAGGAGCGTCCCTTTTGTCCTTCTGTCATGACCTCGTACTTATATACCCCTTCGATCTGAAGGGTTTAGCCACCAGCCTTTGGAGGAATGGGAAATGATCGAACCTCGCCCATACACCTAAAGAGGGCACCTCAATCTTAGCATGCATCTCTTTGTTGACTTAAACATTTGGTCTTCCATCAATGTCCGAAGGAGTTACTAACCTCCTTCCCAAATGGAGACTTGAAAAAATATTCACATATGTTTACATCATGTCTTTAAATATCATTTCAGTGTGCATCAATGTTAATAAAACATCATGAAATGGTATGAATAAGATGTAGTTCCAAGGGTCTCTTGCTTAGCAAGTAAGACCCTATTGCTTAGCGAGCCAAGGAGTTGCTCAATGAATATGTGCAAAGATCCCAAACCTATTCTCTAGAGAGTTTCTCGCTCAGCAAAGGTAGTTCTTGCTCAGCAAGAGAAAAACACCCTTTCTAGAGTCAAACATTTGCTCAACGAGACCCACTTTCACTTAGCTAACCTACACGAGGTTTCCAAGCTTATCTCTAGAAGTATTTTCGCTAAGCCAGACTTTTTCTTGTTTAGAAAAATTACATTTTCGCTCAACCACAGTATGGCTCGCTCATCCACAGTGCAATTTTGCAAAATTGCTTTTTTGCGATTTCTACACATTCCAAGCCAACTATGACCACCCCAAGGGTCCAAATTCATCATAAATGGTTCAAAATTGATTTTAAATGCCTCTAAACATCAACCCAACATCAAATAACACATCAATCATGCAAAACTACAAGAATCACAAAAATCCCCTTTGTTAAGGTTCAAAACTCAACCCACAATCTAGTCACAAAACCACATGATCAAGAGGGGGAAAGGGAAGAAGATAAAGATGAAGCACTCACTATGAGTTCCAAAAGTGATTGAATTTATGGGTGTCCCTTGCTCCTTGCTCCTTGCTCCTTCTCCTTCTCTTCTCCTTTCTCTTCTCTTTTCTCTTCTTTTTTCTAAGACTAGTGGTGTGTGTGTGAGAGAGTGAAGGTGGGAGAAGGGTTTTAAGACAAAAAGGCTTTAGTCTCTTATTGGGCCAATGGTTCTTTTTCTCAACTAATGGACTCTAGCCCACTAATGATATAATACAGAGTAACGTCCCATCCCATGCAGAGCATTAATGAAAACAATATTAAAGATAATTATTTATCTATTATTAGCATAATTGGTATTAGCCTATTTTGAGGATGTTACAACTTTCACCTATTGCACAACCAAAGTACAAAAAAGGAATGAGATAAAACTTACTTCTAAGTTAGAACATCAAGCACAATGAGAAGACCATTAAATGTTGTAATTAATAAGTTTCAACATTCAAATTAAAGATATGAAGAAAGTTTTCCCCCAGCATTTTAATTTTTTTTTTTATTAAACCAGCATTTCAATTTTTAGACTTTATAAATAGTGTCCAATTTACTGTAAAGAATAAGTTAATATGCGCAACATTTATTTCTAATCATTCTAGCAATAACATTCTTTATATGTATTATACACACACACACACACACACACACACACACACATATATATATACTTATAGAAAAGGAGAAATTTTGTTAACTGTTGTATCTATCAATTATTGTACCTATTCAATGCGAGCCAAGTGTAAAAAAAACTATTGTCTCTATCATTTGGTTTAAATTCATCATCTATGGCCACCTTTAACATCATAAGCTTTTATATATATTAGCAGATATTATAAGGACACCAATTAAAATATTAATAATTTTTTTATTAAAAGTTACAATAAAAATAATTTTTATAAAGGCTACATGTATCTTTTATGGGAAACAATTTTATTTGTGTTGATAGGATCATTATAGGTGGTAAAGCTCCTCCTTTGCGTATTTAATACAATTGCATATCTAAGATTTGAACTCAAAACCAATAACTAAGCTAGAATAACTCTGTACTAATTGATCTATACACTCGATGGAACAATAAAAATGATTTGATAACATTAAAAACTTTTTATTTATTGTTTTTTAACCAATATCTTTAAAGCATTTGTTAATATTTTTATTTTATTTATCAAATGAAAGGAATTGCTTTTCTGTCACCAGGAAATATTTATTAGGCTTAAATATACTTTTGGCCTTTATCTTTTTATTAAAATTCGTTTTGGTCCTTTATCTTTTAAAAGATTCATTTTGGTTCTTTAACTCTCAAATTTGAGTTAATATTGACCTTTCGTTAACAGTAATTATTTTCGATTTTGAAACACAATTTTGAACCCTTTTTTTAATCGATTCAAAACCTAAAACTTATCCCATTAGATTCACTTACATGAAAACTATGAAACCCAACTAATGTTTGAACCAAAATGGGCCATAAACATGGTGAAAACACGTGAAAAGTGAGTCTCACAAGCAACTGAAAAATTAAAAAATCTAATACTAGATTCTTTTTTAGTTGCTCATGAGACTCACTTTTCTCGCATTTTTCACCATGTTTATGGCCCCTTTTTATTTGAATATTAATTGGGTTCCATAATTTTCATGTAGGTGAATCTAATAGGACAAGTTTCAAGTCTTGAATCGATCAAAAAATGGTTCAAAATCGTGTCCCAAAATCAAAAATAATCACTGTTGACGAAAGGACAACTTTGATTCAAATTTGAAAGTTAAAAGACTAAAATGAATCTTTTAAAAAATAAAGGACCAAAATAAATTTTAGTAAAAAAATAAAGAATCAAAAGTATATTTAAGCCTATTTATTACTACCAAGTACCAACTGACCAAATGATTCATTATTCAGCATCCAGCCAATTCCTAATATTAGGTTCTATAAATACTCGACATGCCGACCTAAGCATAAGCAACATCCAACCCAAGGTACTAACACTTGCCAAATTCAGTGCCAAAGTTGAATAATAGGTTCTAGCTAAACTACCTAAGTTCCTCAATGGCTTCGGATATGAAAAGCCGTAGCAGTAATAGGCTTCATCATGAAACCAAAGTGGTGGTGCTTTTGATACCTTTCCCTGCACAAGGCCATTTCATTCAGCTTCCGCACCTCTCAGGCCTAATATTGTCACACGACATACCAGTCCATTATGTTGGCACTGTCACACACATTCGCCAGGCCGCATTTTGTGTCCAAGGTTGGAACCACAACTCCTTTGCAACCTTTCGTTTCCATGCCTTTGAAATTCCTCCCTTTTGTTTCCCCTCCTCCCAACAATGCAGAAACCAATTTCCCATCTCATCTACTTCCTTCCTTCGAGGCCTCTTCACATCTTCGGCAGCCTGTGGCAGCATTTCTTCAATCCCTCTCATGTAAAGCCACAAGGGTCATAGTCATCCACGACTCCTCATGGCATCAGTGGCACAAGATGCCACAAACATGCTAGAAGTTGAGAATTAAACTTTTCACAGCACCTCTGCCTTTGCCGACTCCGTTTATTTTTGGAAGGAAATGGGAAGGGTCTCAGTTGAAGGCTTGCATGTCCCAGAAATTCCTTCTCTGGAAGGATGCTTCCCGACCCAAATCATGGATTATATTACTCCACAATGTCAATTCCTCAAATTCAATGATGGCAACATCTACAATACAAGCAAGGAAATTGAAGGTGCTTACATTGACCTGACGGAGGGTATCAGTGATGGCAAGAAGCTTTGGGCACTTGGGCCATTCAACCCTCTAGCCATTGAGAAGAAACATTCAAAAGGATGGCAATCATGCGTGAAGTGGCTTGATTAACAAGAACCAAATTCAGTCATATATGTGTGTTTTGGGGACTACAACAACTTTGACAAAGAAACAAGTCGAACAGATTGCAGCTGGGTTAGAACAAAGCAAGCGGAAATTCATCTTTGATGGAAGTGAAGCAAAAATCCATGACCTTCCAAATGGGTTTGAGGAGAGAGTTGAAGACATGGTTCTAAATTACGGTCTGCAACCGCAATTGCAGCCGCAACGTAAAGGTTTTTGGACTCACTGCAACCTCATCGCGACCGCAATTGCGGTTGCATCGACCGCATTTTCCTGTAATTTCCCGCAATATCAGGGATTTCAACAAAACCGCAACTGCGACCACAACCACAATTTAGAACTATTGTTGAAGGCATGGAGCTAATTGTGAGGGAATGGGCACCAAAATTGGAAATTCTGAGTCACACTTCAACCGGGGGGGGGGGGGGGGTATACAAGTCATTGTGGATGGAACTCCTACTTAGAGAGCATAACCATGAGGGTGCCAATAGCAGCATGACCTATGCACTCTAACCAGCCTAGAAACACAGTTTTGGTGAGAGAGGTGCTGAAGGTTGGTTTGGTTGTGAAGGATTGGGCACAAAGGAATGCTATGGTTAGTGCTTCAGTTGTTGAGAATGCGGTGAGAAAGTCGATGGAAACTAAGGAAGGTGATAAGATATGAGAGAGAGCAGTGAGGCTTAAAAATGCCATCCATAGGTCCAGGGATGAAGGTGGAGTTTCTCGCATGGAAATGGAATCTTTCATTGCTCATCACGAATTAGTCTTATCAATTGATATTAGTGTTGTTCCTAGTTGAATAATACAGAATTTATGTTCATGAAATTTGTTGTTATATGGAAGGACAAAGCAAAAAAACAAACTAAATATATGAACGGCAAAGAAACAGAAGACTAAAGTTTATAATTGCAAGCACACAATTACAAGTATGTTATAGCTCTTTATATAGAGCTGAAACATAATTGAAATTATTCAGCAACATAACACTAAATTAGTGCTCTTAAAAATAAAACATCACAATAACATCTCTTAAAGACTTTGTCGGCTAACAATCAATTATTTAGTGACATCCATAATTGAAAAAACTAGGACATTTTTCTACAAATCTCCTCCTTGCCTTGGTTATTGCAGATTTCAAAGGTTTAAATCTAACTTTCTTCCTTTTCACTCTTGCTTTTTTTCTTTTATTTTTCTTGTAATTTTTATCATTAACTTTCACAAGTGGGACCACCTTCACATTCCACTTCAGCTCCTCTTGACAGTTTCATTTTCATGGCATCCATCAGCTCTCAAGTCTTTTTTTTTTTTTTAATCATCTTGAGCTCCTCCTTTATTGAATTTATCCAATGTTGGTCAGTTGCAACATCTTCATCTTCTATGGGCTCCATGATAGCAACATTGCATCTTTGGTAAATGTCAAAAAGATGGTCTAGTTTCTATGACAAGTTCTTCATTCACATTTTCATTCTCTTCATTCACATTAAGCTTCTTCAAAACGCATGCATCTTTGCATTTGTCTTTTGATTTTGACCCTACTTCTTTGTCTTCTTCATCTATAGTGTGTTCCTTTATCACCAATTTTAAAGCAAAAACATTGCCTTCCATTTAAACTTTAAACACGTCATGGCCCCATGCATCTTTTATCTGACACCATTTGTACTTCAAACCTAATACATTTTCTATAGCCATGATTCCTTTTCCCTTGACTGGAAGAAATTCTCCATTTCCAATTTTCACTTTGGAAATGAATCTTGTATTGAGCTTCTTGAAAATCTCTTAATCATTGGTCATATGATTCATATCGCCACTATCAATCAACCAAGATCACTTGAAGTGTTGCTAGTTGTAAGACATGTTGCAACAAACAAATGGTCCTCTTCATATTTCTCGATAACAGCCTTTGCATCTTCATGTTGTGGTGACTTGTAGACCCGCTTCATGTGCCCAAGGTTGCCACATTTTCTACACTTAACATCAGGCCTCGACTATTGTTGAGAATGATTTGTCTTTTCGTAATGAGGGCAAGCTGGATAGGATTATTTCGTGTTCTTGTAGTTGTTCCTATCTCTATCTTCTCCTGAGTTTTTTGCCTTTGCTGGAAAAGCACCTTCCACGGACCTTTCTTCTCTCATTAGTCGCCTTTGTTCTTGTGCTTGCAATGTATTCACTAATTTTGCCAAGGAAATTCTCGACAGATCCTTAGTTTCTTCCAATGAGGAAATTTTTGACTCATATCTCTTTGGCACAAAAATAGAAATTTTTCCACAACTCTTTCATCCAAAAAGTTCTTACCAAGCAGTATCACCTTGTTAACTATACCCAACAACTTGTTTGAGCACTCTTTGATTGTTTCAACCTCCTTCATTTTCAGCATCTCAAATTCTCTTATCAAGTTGTGAATCTGCATGTTTTTTATTCTTTCATTTCTTTCATATTCCTTTTTGAGGTAGTCCCATATTAGCTTTGCTGATCCCAAGTTCATGATTCTTACAAAAATGGTGTTTGAAACTATAGAGAATAAGCAAGACTTAGCTTTGGCCTTCCTTGTTTTTCTTTCTTTGGGATATTTCATCTGAGCAACTGTGCGATTTTTAGGCAATAGCTGCACTTCATAGACTTATGAGTTACAATGTTTGAGCTTCCTACTACGAGAATTCCATATTCAGTGCTCCAAGCTTGTTGCTATTTACTGTGACAACAAGAGTGCCTTACGCATAGTGACTAATCTTGTGCTTCTCTAGAGAACAAAACACTTGGACATTGGCCGTCACATCATGCGAGAATGCGTTAACTCTGGACTCCTCAAACTCTTGCCTATTGCTTCTTCTGATTAACTTGCTAACTTGTTCACTGAAGGATTGCTTCCCAAACTGTTTGCTTACCTCCTTTCCAAGTTGAGTTTGGTTGATATCTTCCAACCCTTAGCTTTGGGGGGGGGGGGGTGGGGGGGTGTATCAGACGTATAGGACCATTAGTATAGTTGTTAGTTAGAGGTTGTTAAGGGTTTGTTAGTGGGAGTTATTAAAACTATTTTTCACTCCCTTAATCCGAACTATAAATATCGATTGTACTGTTCATTTTCAGAATAAGGAATGAGAATACTCCTTGTGGCTCCTTAGCTCTCTTTTCACCTTATTATGCAGATCTGATAGCTTAAATTCAGAAGCTCTAGCAATTTTTTTTTCCACAGGCCTATTGTTCAAAAGCAACTGCTTCAGAACTCCATTTCCTATAGAATTCCTCTGAAAATGAAGCCATTCTTTGCTCACTGGGATTGGTTGTTATGAATGAGTGATATTGTTGTTATATAAATCAGCTTTAAATGCTTAGATAACCCTATTGTGTAGGCCAAAATATCATGTATATTCGAAGTCCGTAATGTGTGATATAATCTAATGTATTAATCTGACTTTACAAGGCATAGTCAATCTACTCTTATACTATAAATTAGAATCTCTAATTTGCCCATTCTCTTAATTAAAGATTCTAACACTCTTTCTTCTCTACTTGAGAGATACATTTCACACACTATTCTCCAACTAGCCAAAAACATCTCTCAATCATCTCAATATATCTTCTTTTTATCCTTATTTGTATTTTTGATTTTCTTAACCGCCTATCTATTTTAATTTAAAAATAATCTTACATTACAGATTAAATTATTTATTATAAATTTTAATTATAATATAATTTATAAATTTAAAATATTTATTTAATATGAATTATAATTATAATTATATATAAATAAATATTTTTCCTATACAATTTACAAACTAAAATACTAATTATTCCTTTACAAAACAAAGGAGAAAATGAAGAATAAAGATGAGAGATTAAGAGATAGGTTCAGGCGGCACATCAACTACCATTTGGTTTAAGTAAAAACAATCAAAGAGGTTTAAATTTGATAGGGACTTTTATCAAACAGGCCAAACTTGTAGGTGCATTTGGCAACTTTAGAGTTCCTGGCTAGCCTCGTTTCAACGTATGTTATGTCATTTTTTTTAAGAGAATATATGTTATGTCATTAAACAAATATTAAGAGGAAAGATTTTGACATACATTTGATGCATTAAAGTACAAAGTCATTAATGAATTTTAACAATTAATTATCAATTAATGATGTGTGATTAATTTATTAGTTAGGTCCGTTTATATAAGGTTTGAAAAAAAATCATGATATAATTTTTAAATCTTTTATTAATTACAATTTAAAAAAAATATTTATGATGTTTTGTATTTTTTAAATTACATAATCATTATAATTTTTTAAACATACTTTAATCCTCAAAGAAGCATTTTTTATTAAAAAATTGTAATATTTTGATGTGTTTGGTAGGATTTTGGAGAGAAAGTAGAACAAAAAAAAGAAAAATACGAAAATAGAAGCTTCTTCTTTGCATTTGAAACGAGGAGAAATGAGAAAAAAGATAGTAACATTTAAACATAAAAATTACCTCTTCAATTTATTTTTTAAAAAAAAAAGCATGAAAAACATGATCATATGTCATGAATTGTTCATTTTTTTTTATCGTAAACAATAATAAATAAAAAATGTCTATTTACAATACAACAAGAATAAAAACATTTTTGCTATAATTTTTTTCTTCTATTTCGCTTGACGGAGAATTTTTATTTATTTTTTTTGTTACTTCTCTGAAATTGTAAGAACGTGTTTTCTTGTGTTGTGACATCTCTTAAACCTTGAAAATTGAAATCCGCGGTAGTATGGACTATGGAGCGTTGAGAAAAGTGAATATTGGATAAACTATTACGTGATTTAACATCACCGTAATCTCAAATCTCTACATGACATAAAACATGTAACCGAGTTTTATTTACTCGTAAACTAAAAAGCTGGATTATTTGTCTCGTCCCGGAACCATGGACATGTGTAGTTCCACTTCCCCAACATGTAATAATTTATCCTGTTTTTGGCGTTCTAGCTGGCATTGGCAGTTTTGTTGTATTTCACATATCACATACATACACCAACACAGGTTAGCACAAATGATAGCAGTTTGTGTCTCTTAACCAAATTGTTCAACATTTGAATCTTAGCTTTGAATATAAAATAGACCATGTTGAGAAGAAAATACCTACCTTATGTGCGCTCATAATTTTTGATGGAGATTAATTACTATTTCCAGCAATGGATACTTTATACAAATACTATGGTAACTCAAAAATACATATCAGATACATACAAATTATATTATATATTGTGATATGGGTGGGTGCGAAGTGAAAGAAAGAGAAAGAAAAGGATAGGCATGGTGATTTGATTGTTTAATAGCAATAGCAATAGCAATAGCAAGATGAGCCACCACAATCCCAATCCCAACCCCGTTGTTGAAGATGAGGAATCACCGTTGGCGTTGCCACTGCTAGAAGGCAGAAAGAGAGATGAGGAAGCGTCAGGGTCCAAGCCAGAGTCAAAGGCATCGGTTAGTGGTTCCGTGTTCAATTTGTCAACTACGATCATCGGTGCCGGGATCATGGCCTTACCCGCGGCCATCAAAGTTGTCGGTGCGGCTGTGGGTGTCACTGCCATCCTCTTCCTCGCCTTCCTCACTCATACCTCTTTGGAGACTCTCCTCAGATTCAGCAGAGTTGCCAAGGCTTCCACCTACGCCCACCTCATGGGCGATGCTTTTGGGAGTTTTGGAACCTTGCTGTTTCACGTGTCTGTGCTTCTCAACAACTTTGGGATACTTGTTGTCTACGTCATCATAATTGGTGATGTGTTGTCCGGAACATCTTCAGGTGGAGTTCATCATTTTGGGGTACTCGAAGGCTGGTTTGGTCAATGCTGGTGGACTGCCCGTACTTTTGTTCTTCTTCTCGCAACCCTCTTCGTGTTTGCTCCATTGGGCTTCTTTAAGAGGATAGGTACCTACACTACACTGTACTACGCTACTATGTTATGACTTCAAGCATGTTACATATTTCAGGGCATTTGGTATTATGGAGTAATGATTATTGTACCGCTGAGAATTCTTCACCCAGCGTCCACCCATCACCAGTGGTTGACCACATGTGTAAACATGGTTAACTTTGTACTGGTTAAGAATAAATAAATGTGATTGTATATAATAATCAATAATCAATATGTACTTGTGGCACCAGTTGCTAAATATGCCTCCGTGTGGTTAATACAATTATCGATACGTAATTGTGACACCAATGGCTAAATATGCCTCACAAGTAGTTAATAGAGTCATGAGGTTATTGATATGTCTAATGGTAATTAACCTTGTCTCACAAGTGATTAAGAGTGAATGAATGTGATTGTACACAATTATTAATCTGTACTTGTGGCATTAATGGTTAAATATGCCTCATAAGTGGTTAATAGTGTCACGTTGATAATTTTCCTTTGGTATGTGGACAACCTTTATTTTTATTTTTGTGCCTGCAGATTCATTGAGACATACTTCTGCCTTAGCAGTGGCTCTGGCTATTGTGTTTCTACTCATAACTGCAGGAATCACATTCATCAAATTGTTTAATGGCAGTATAGCTAGTCCGAGGTTGCTTCCTAATATTACTGATGTTACTTCCATATGGAATCTCTTTACAACAGTTCCAGTTTTTGTGACAGCATTTGTTTGTCACTACAATGGTAAGCTGCTTGCTGGATTGTATTATGCAATTTTAACATTTACATCATGCTTTAAAAGTGTTTCTTGCTTGAGAATATGTTCAAACTGGCACATTTCACTTTCTAATGTTTAAGATAATAATTTTGTTTTCCATTTCAAAATCCTGATTTAAGAAGTCTCCCCACTTCCATAAAAGTAGAGAGACGAGCTAATAACTCTAATGCTGTTACCTTATGTGCAATACTCTCTGTTAAAATACAAGTGCATATTTCCTGTCTAGTCTATATAGAAAAATCTTGTCCTGAATCCATGATCTATCTGAGTCCTGCGAACATATCTAAAACAGCATATTCTGCTTATTGTCTTGACTCTTGACTTGGTGCAACAAGTCTCTCTTTGCTTTGGAGGAACTTAGTGCCAACTGCCAAGACAAATAATTAAAAGGTGAAATGAAAATAACAGCAATTTTACCCCATATTTTCCCATGTAAGGAAAACAAAGATACAATTCACTCAAAAATGCTACTGGCAATGCAAGTTCCATTCACTCTTATGCTTTGAATAGTTACAATTACAGACGTACATCTTCCTTTATTAACTGGGTTTCTGTTTAGTCTGCATGATCCCACATGCATAATGGAATAATGGCATTTCTTTAATATTGGAATAAGGTTTTCATACTTTGGCACTTTGTTGACATTTGTCATTCAAATATAAATTGTCTATGCTATTGATCGAATACTGATTTTTGGGTCTAAGTCTGATAATAGGGATGAACAGGGCCTGAATCAATTGTTGGATCCAGGCTTAAAGAAACTCAAGATCTGGAAGGTTTATAGCATAAGCAGAAATGTGGGCCATGGGGACGGAGGGAGTTAATTACGATGCTGGCTTGCCAGGTTTGTTACACCTAGTTAAGAGTTTACAGCTAGGGAGGGAGCGAAGTGAGGGTTAAGGGGGTGTGTAGACAAGTTTGTAGACACGAAAATCTTTCCCTCAGGAGCTGGTGGCTCTGGTATCTTGCTTTTGCAAAAGAATTTTTGTTTATTTGCTTGAATAATACGTACATCATCCACTTTATTTCTGGTATTCTATGAGCTATCACAATTTTTTATTTATGCTTTCTGTTATGCTCAGATATTTGATATAACAAACAAAAAGATTGAGCAGCGTTAAGTATTGGTAGAATATTTTTCAGCGAAGTTCTGTCCTGTTCTGTGCATGCAGTGCATACAATAGACAATGAGTTAGGAGACCCTTCCCTGATGCAACCAGTTCTACGTGCATCGCTGGTTCTGTGTTCTAGTATTTATATTCTTACAGCATTATTTGGATTTCTCCTATTTGGTGAGTCAACACTTGATGATGTGTTGGCCAACTTTGATACTGATCTGGGCATCCCGTATAGCAGTCTACTTAATGACATTGTTCGTATCAGCTATGCCCTCCACCTCATGCTTGTTTTCCCAGTTATCTTCTTCTCACTACGCTTCAATTTGGACGATCTTATCTTTCCTTCAGCTAGATCCTTGGATTTGGATAAGTGTAGGTTTGTCTTGATCACCACTGGACTTATTTCTTTAATCTATGTGGCTGCAAATTTTATACCTAGCATCTGGGATGCATTTCAATTCACTGGAGCAACTGCCACCGTTTGCCTCGGGTTTATTTTCCCTGCTGCAATTGCTCTTAGGTGGGTTTTCTTACTTTATCTAAATGTAGTGATCACATCATGTTTCATTATTGTTAATTTGATCATGTTCATTTTATTGAAGTGCTTCTGGTGAACCCTTATGACTTATCAATTAGTTGTTTAGGGACTTTAAGCTCACACAGCTTTTAGTATAAAGCCGAATTGCATTCCATGGAAATATAATTGGCTCATGTTGGCTCTTTTATATTCTATCAAAATAAATCTCTGTCTTTCTTCAGCTGAGAACTTTAGCATCAAGGCCTCTGGACTGCTATGATATAGAACTTTTACTCAGGAGGATATAGGATGACATTAATTATAGAGAGATGGACTTCTTTTAGTTCAAGGCTGAATAGTATATAGTAGCATGCCAGTGGTTGAACTCAATTATGCAGGCCTAAAATTCAAGATTTTTGAGTTGCTATTTCCTGTACTTTTGTTAATCCATTCTGAATTGCTAGAAGTTGCTCAAGTTGCTTCATGAATGTAATTGTTCAGTGAGGAACAACTATTACTAATTAAATTGGTCTGAACTTTAAAGCTACCTAGAGCCATTTTCCTTACTGATCTATGTTTCTGCTATTTCAGGGATCCCCATGGCATTGCAACAAAGAAGGACAAGATTTTATCCATTGTCATGATTTTTCTGGCTGTGTTCTCAAACGTTGTGGCTATATACAGTAATGTCGATGCTGGGTCAGAAAACATGTTGCTCCTCACCAATGAGTTACGTATTAGCATTAACAGAGGAGAGAGGTGTATTCCCAAGTCATTAAATTGAAATACACATTCTTGGCCTTGGAAAATCCAGCAATCGCTTTGATGATAGTTCAGTAGATCAAATTGAACGAGTGAATATTTTTTTTGGAGTTGGTTTGAAAAACTATGGGACTTTTTCAAGGTTCACATTGCAAAAGGTTTTCGAAGTACAAGTGGAAGTGGAAGATTTTGATCAAATTGCAAGTACAAGCGGAAGATTATATGAAATATGGATATTTATATAGTACATTTAATATTTTCTATATTTCTAAAAGCACTTATAGAGTGGTGCCCTAAAGAGTGCCAATCTAGTTTGGTTTCTGATTCGACTGTTTTTCGTGTTATCCTTGTATAATTAATTTCTATAATATACCTACAATTAAAGTATGCTTAGTTAAGGTGAACAATGATATATGTTAATTTTTCAAAGAGATGTGATACACAAATATCATATTATAAAACAAAATAATTGTACCTTCCGCGATTGAATGATCACTGTTTCTAACGGATACTTTGCTATGTCAAATGATCATTTTTATAACTTCTAGTTTTACCAGATCCCAGACATAAAAGTATCAAATAATTAATCAACTCATTGCATAACAAGTGAGAGGTGAAATCAGTTATTATTATTTTTATCATACATACGATCGAAATTAACTTTTCACATACTTCTACAGTCTACCTAACAACTCCTGATAGGGAATCAAACTGTTATCAATCTGTTCCAACATGTCTCTTATCAATCTGTTCCATCATGTCTTTTAAGTTTTAACTGCGATTTAACTTCCATTCTGGCAAAAAAAAGTTTTATGGCTTGGTTTGCCCAGTTTAAGCATAAAACAAATTCTGTCCAAACAAATGAGAGGGTATGAAGAAAATATCAATGTACAATTTGAAACTAGTTAGAAGTATTTTTTTTTTCTTTGGTATTATTTACTTTACATATATTCAATTCAAATAATGGAAAAATCAGTGTTAGAACAAATATGACAGTAACCATGACAAAAATGTTACACATGCTCCTAATTTAATCCCTTCCCAAAAAGAATGAAATAAAATACAATGTATAAAACACCTTTACAAGAGGGAAGCCAAGCAGACTGAAGCATCTGGGATCTGAGAAATCACCAGAAACGATTACCAGTGTTCCCCAATATATTTTTTTTGTAATTGTGATCCATTGGACATAGATCCAATTTTTCATTTTTTTGATTCTTTTGAATTTTTTTTTACTATTCTAGGTCGTATCAAAATGGCACTATGTCGGGATATCTTATCCATTTCACAGGAAAATAGATATCCCCAGAAATTATTTTTAATTCAATATTTTTTTTTTCTTTTCCACTCAGACCAATCCCCTTACTCGACTTCTTATATTTAAAGTGATTGGTGTATCTACTTCAACGATACTGTTGTTCCGTACCATTATGGAAGAAGATTATGGTAAAATATGCACTTCCTCGGGAATGAAAAAAAATCGATCTACTTTGATTTGGTATTTTGGCTTAAACTCTTTAACTCCTTGATACTCAATTAAAAAATCCTCTTTTTTAAAATGGAATTTATACCTATAGTCCTATATTTAGTAATTCCCGAGCTCTGTGTTCAGTATTGAGGATCATCGAAATAAGCAAGAATCCTATTTCTACGAAAAATACCATTGATTGGTATTTCAATCGAGATACTAGAAGCTAACATTAGTTCTTTGTCTCGTTCTTGAATTGATTGGAATGGAAATGGAATGATGAATCTATTTCTTCGCCTCTTTGCTAATAAATCTAGTAGTATCATGGAAAATAGTAGGATGTATAAAATGACAATGATCTATACATATGATTTGATTCAATATTGAATAATCTGAGACCCTTCTTTCTTTTTTATCAGAAGGATTGAAACGAAATAATTTATGTCTTACTTGATCATTACTTACTAAAAGATTACAAATATTTCTTTCTCCAGTAGAAAGATAATGAATGTTCATTTGATCTTGATCTTTTCGGAGTGAAAAAGAGACTGAACTGGACCTGTATAATCTTCCTGATAATATCCATAAATGACTTGTTTTTGGTAAGATATGGACATTACTATATCTAAATTCTGATGCATAGGTACACATTAGTACTCTAATGCATTTCTCCTTCTAAGTCAGAATAGACATGTTTCCGAACCTTTTCTTTTAAATTCAAAGTGTATGCTCCTGCGCGAATCTCGGCAATCACTTGTTCTGATTTTACATATTGATTATTTTGAACTAATAGAAAACTTTTTGGTGGAATAGTCACATTATGTATAATATCACCACTTTCAATAGTTACATATAAGTCTATATAACATAGAAAAGCAGGATGCCCGTGACGTGTACGTGTAGGATGAACCAAATCCTCATTGAATTTAATTTTTCCATTAGAAGGTGCTCGCACATGGTCTGTAGTACCCCCTGTGAATACTCCGCCAGTATGAAAAGTTCTTAATGTTAGTTGAGTGCCCGGTTCTCCAATGGATTGTCCCGCAATAATACATACAAGCTTCTCCTAATTCCACTAAGTGGCCATGAGTAGGACTGTAGCCATAACACAATCGGCAGATCCAAGATGTATTCCTACAGGTAAAGGGGATTCGTATAGATATTGGTTGTCTTTGAAAGGTTTTAATCTATTGATAAGTCCAATTCCAATATCTTGATTTCGGACAGCAATGCATCGTGAACCTTTGTATATATCGTCTGCTAATACACGACCAATTAATGTTTGTATCAAAATTCTTTCTGGCATTATTCCATTCTGGGTAGTCACCGAAATTCCTCGAATGGTACCACAATCTATTCGACGTACAACAATGTGTTGAACTACTTCAACAAGTCTGCGTGTAAGATATCTAAGCATCCAATGTTCGTACAGCAGTATCTATAACCCCTTTACGAGCTCCATAGCAAGAAATTATATATTCTGTTAAAGATAGCCCTTCGCATAAATTGCTTTGAATAGGTAAATCAATCATTTGTCCTTGTGGATTCGACATAATCCTCTCATACCTACTAATTGGTGTACTTGAGATGCATTTCCTCTAGCTCCCGAAAAAGACATTATATGGACTGGATTAAAGGGTCAGTCATCCTAAAATTAGGATTCATTTATTGTCTTAAATATTCACTTGTAGCATACCATATCTCAATGGATTGGTGTAATTTTTCTATCGCATGTACATTCCCATAACTGATGATGTTTTTCCAAAATCAAACTTTGTTGTTCAGCATCTTGGACTAGCCATCCTTTAGAAGATATTGTTAAAAGGTCATCAATTCCTAACTGAAATGGATGTAGCCAGTAGCTTGACGAAATCCTAGAGTCTTTACTTGATCCAGGATATGTGATGTATATGCCATTCTGAAGTGATCTATTAATAGCTAATAAGTCGTTTAATGGTAGTTCCACCTATCACTTTATTGTGAAAGACTAAATTGGCCCGTTCTGCCATAAATACCTCCATATTCACTTAGTGGAATTCGGTTCAACAATGGGTTTGAGTCAATGATTAGAAAACTTCCTTTTCTTTATCTTGATTTGCGTAGAAATTGAAAAACTATGATGCTAGTTAAACCACGAAGACCTGAATTTACATCGGTATCATAAATTTGCTTATCTTATATATCAACCATATATATGATTAGATATCTCATATGAATAGGCCCAGCAAAAACCTTGTATAGCTTCTTCTATTTGTTGATAAAAAGAAATATGACCAACAGTAGTTCGAATGTATATAGAACGAATTTCTTTTTTTTTACTTCTTACTACTAGATAATGCCCATAAATTTCATGATAGGTACCCAAAGATTTGTAGTGAACTTCAATAGGAACTTCTCTTGACGAAATAATGCGTTGATCTAGTCGCCACCGGAGCCACAAAGGACTATCTAAGTTTATTCTTTTCTGTTGATAAGCTCCAATTGCATCATAGGAATTACAAAAAAAAGGTTCTTTTTTTTCGTATACTTATAGTTATTATCTCGAATTCTTTCATTTTTAGAATTTCTGCAATTCCATAGATTATACCTTTTTGAATAATACCTCGACAATTCCCACTCGTTAATACATAAAGTCTAATAAGCATATCTTGAGTTGGTACGGAAATTGGATCCCCAATAGCCGGAGACAAGAGGTTCATATGAGAAAACATAAGTAAACGAGCTTCTGCTTGAGCTTCTAAAGATAAAGGCACATGAATAGCCATTTGATCCCCATCAAAGTCATGCATTAAATCCCTTACAAACTAATGGATGCAAACAAATAGCACTGCCCCTCTACTAAAATGGGTTGGAATGCTTGTATACCTAATCTATGCAGAGTAGGCGCTCGATTCAGCAATACGGGATGTCCCTGCATAACTTCCTAAAGTATTTCCCATACAATCAGTTCTTTTTCCTGAATTTTACTCTTAGTAATTCCTATGTTTGAAGCAAAATGTTTTCGAATTAATTAGACCACGAATTAGAAATGTCTGGAAAAGTTCTATTGCTATTTCGCAGGGCAATCCACATCTATGATACATCAACCATGAACTAAAACAGATTGGCTGTTGTATAGGCTTCTTGTTTTGACACTAAACTTCAAATTTTCTAAAGCCACGTGGAGGCCTTCTAAATGTGGAAAAAGTCTTTTGAAAGCTCTCCAACAACTGCATTTACAAGTAAACAAGGAACTCTTAAACAAACAAGTCATTTGGTATATAATGACAAGTTTACTTATACACAATATTACAATAATATGAAAAATAATAAATTCAACAACGACATGCATCCAAAGATACCAAAAAAACTGAGGCTGGTACGTTGATTAATTTGGTCAAGTAAGGTAGGTTAGATGATACAAGATAAACCATAAATACTTTACGTAATTACAATATGCATAAAAGCAATCCACCAGGTAAGCAAAATACAGGATAAGCAAATGGTCAGTTTCACATGAATACAATCCACTAGGTAATTCATTTCATTGCACAGGAATCCTATAAAAACATAAAGTTTGACTGGATTTAATGACAACATAAAAGCATTGACCAACAGTTAGAGTATAAAAGGAAAAGGATAAAGTCAGAATGGATTGATTTGAAGAAAATGCTTCATTCTTGGTAATCTAATCCTAAGGTATGTCCAAGTCACCAACTTACAAGGCACATTTAACCCAATCCCGAAAATAAGGAAAACTGCCAAAAAAAAAAATACAGATAAAAAAGTGGCATTTATCTAAACCGAAGAAGCTTGTATAATTAAAGATACAAAATACTTTACATTTTCCAATATTGGAGTTTGCCAAAAAAACTTTTCCCTGAGTATTCTGTTCATTTCATCAACAATTCAACATCACTTGCATGTGTTCAATATGAAACATGAACCCTTGCAATTAAGCATTGGTTTACAATTTTAAATTCCTAATTGAAAGTCAGCATTGATGTACATAAACAAGAACACAAACAAATTACATTCACATATAAATGACTGTATATATGTGTATGTGTTTTTGATAGTGTCAACTTAGAAAAATTCTAAATGTTGGAAAATGTACTTAACTGGTCTATTTTAATTTTTTCGAAACCCATATTTCGAATTGAAGTTTGAAGTTAACTAGCTATCCACCCACGGGATTGTAACTCATTTGATAATTTTTCATACATAATGCATTTGCTGAATTTAATGAAAAAAGTATAAAAATTAGTTAATATAAAATATAGTATATTTTTATTAATTTATTCAATAAGATTCGCCTTTAAATCATAAATAAATATGTGTAATATATACCTCCAATATCAAGTGACAGGATAAAGTTTTTGTACCTTTCAAAAATACGATAAACCTAATAGAAAAATAAAACAAAACCTTGAAAATATAGAGAATAACAATGCAAATTATAGCTACCACCTGAAATCATATAATAATTTTTCGAACTAAGCATTGTTCTTTTCTGAAAATGAATGGATAAAATACTAAATTCCTCTGGCTTCAAAATTTACCAACAGAACATGTTCAGAGTTCAATTAATTGATTTTTCAATCTTATTG
This sequence comes from Spatholobus suberectus, assembly GCA_004329165.1. NCBI lineage: Eukaryota > Viridiplantae > Streptophyta > Magnoliopsida > Fabales > Fabaceae > Spatholobus > Spatholobus suberectus. The sequence goes on along the minus strand of CM014729.1, from coordinate 52,353,466 downwards.
CTTTATCGTGTAACTTTTTTTAATGAAATGACCACAATTTCAAGATCAACAATATAACAGAGATAAACATACACTTGAGTTTCTATTCTTGCTTAGAATAAAAGCTTGATTGAATAAGTCTACAACAACTTTCTAACAGTTTAACATTGTACGAAAAAGACAAATATATTTGAACCAAATCCAACATCAAACATGCCGAATTTAGTGTCCATATATAATTCTTTATGCAACAAAATTATAATATTATGTCCACTAAAACATATCAAATTCTCATGGCTTCCTGTAGACATAAGTCCTAATGCATTACAAAAAATTAAGTCCAGCAGCCTTCATATTACGCCTCCTAATTGCCATCTCAAAACTCTGAACAAGCGTGGGTTTGGCCATAGCGAGGGGTCACACGGGTGGGAGGCACATGTGCGTGGTCCCAGACAAGAGGTGGAGGTTGGAGTACTCAGAGCGAATAGGGGAGGCAAGGTTGTTGCTGGAAATCGGGGTGGGGGTGGTGGAGGAGATGATGGAGGGGTTGGTGGGGATAGACTTCATGCAAGGCTGGCCCAAAAGTAAAGCTCCTAAAGCTTAAGTTTTAGGTCCACCAACAAAAAATTATTTGTTATTAGTTTTTATAAAGCAAATAGGCCACATATATTGGTAAAAAGGCCCAACATGTAACTCTCATTTAAAGTAAAAAAGTCTCTTTCAAATTTTGCTTTAGGTCTCACTTAACGTTGGGCCAGTCCTGACTTCATGGTGGTGGATTCTAGGTGCAACAACTTCTCCAGAGTGCTCAAGCTCACAGAGTTGAGTAACAAAGGCGCGATGTTGATATGTAAGAGAGTGAACTCCACATATTGCTCCTTCTACTTTTAGATGGCAGGGTGTCCTCAAGGAGGATCATGTCGTCTTGTTCGTTCTGTGTTTCTTCCTGTAGGGAAGGGACTTGACATAGCACACATGTCGGCCAAGAGCGAGGTGGAGACTCCAGGAGAGAGATGGAGCTTGGAGGACAAGAATGGAATGGTCAATTCAAGGGAGGCCAAGGGAAATGGGGAGAAGTCAGTTCAACATTGTCCAAGTGAATGCGCGTGCAAGCTTGAAATTCATATCTAAAAATAAGATCTTTTAAATTGGTTAGGGTAGGAACCGATTTAAAAACATACTTTTTAAATCGGTTCCTTGTTGAACCGATTTAAAAAGTCAGTTCAAAAATAATCGAGTTAAAATGTTTAAGCTTTTAAATCGGTTATAGATAAATTGAGTTAAAATGTTGGTTGAAAATTCCAAAGCGTACTCACAAAAATGTTTTTATATCAATTCATTGTGAACCGAGTAAAAAAGTTGCAAAAAATTTCAAAAATGTCCCCAGATTCATATTTTAAATTGGTTCATTTTGAACTGAGTTAAATTCCTGTTTTAAAAAACGTATTTTGTATTAGTGCTAATTAAATTATGTTATTGAGTAGTAATTAATTAAATAATATATAATTTTTATTTTGAATAATTTTACATAAATTGTATTTATGTAATTAACCTACAAGACTAAATTTGCACCAAAAAAGACTAAGATTGCACAAAAAATAACTGCAAGACTAAATTGTATATAGAATAAACGATAAGTACAAATTAGAATTTATTTGAGTAATTATTAACACATATCTACTTTATCTTTTATTTTCTTTTTATTTCTATCTTCATTTTCTTCACATTACTTATTACATTTTTTACTCTCTCTTTTTTCTCTCTCTCTCTTCCCTCCACTCATTCACTCCAAAATTAGGGTGTACATTACACATTTACCTTTATATTTTACTTCTCTTGAATAACCTAAAAATTCTGGCCTGCGTTGCGGATGAAAGTGGAACTGTGGATCAATTTTATTCTTATTTTATAGTCTAACTTGTGAAAAAGTAAAGAGTTGTAACTTCTAACCATTTTCATGAATTCCTATAGATCACAAATCACGTACGTTTATTAATAGAGGTGACATGAGTAACATTTTAGCTATCCTGCTTACTCAACCTTCGTTTCACTCCTTGATCACTCATCTGCTATTTTCACAATTTTCTTTCCAATGTTACCTCCATTGAAAAGTTCAACGAAAGCAGAAGGGATGCTCTCCACACCCGATGATATATATCTTCAATCACCTTTAACTTCCCTGTACAAAGGTACCCTAATGTTTTTGCCAAAAACTCTGCGAAAACATTCATCAAGTCAGATACTAAAAATCCTCTGATGGTGATTCTCTTGAGCACAACGTGCAACATGTCTGGTGAAGCTCTCTTTCCAGCATCAGTGTACTCGGAGATTACCCCACGAACAGCCACTCTTCCAAATGCTTTCATATTAGCAACCGCTGCCTCCAGCAACTCACCCCCAACATTGTCAAAATATATATCAATTCCATCAGGGAAATACCTGCAATATAAACTATAATCTACATCACACGTAAACAATTTAAAGTACAGTTTTGAACTTCTATCTAGAAAAGGATGTATTATTTTATGATCTGCCATCACTAAGAAACCTTTTAAGAGTGGTGTTTAGATCTGTTTCTTCCTTGTCGTGGTTCTAAATTGCGGTCCACAACCACAATTGCGGTCGCAACATAAAGGTTTTTGGACTCAACACAACCGTATCACGACAGCAATTGCAGCCGCATCTGCCACGTTTTCTCACAATGTCAAGGATTGCAGTGAAATTGCAACCACGACCGCAACCGCAATTTAGAACCATGTTCCTTGTAGTTGAATGCATCATCAAATCCTAGCTTTTCTTTAAGCAATTCCACCTATGAGTGTGACAAATTACTCATGGATCCGGCTATTCAATTGAAGCCCAAGTTAGGTTCCAATTTGTAAAATTCTAAACCTTACCTTTTTCTGGCTCCCAGCGCAGCCAACAACATAGCAGCCCAATATTTTTGCATATTGACCTACCAAATTTCCAACTGATCCAGGGCCAGCTGAGACAAATACCTTTTCACCCTTCCGGGGTCTGCACCCTTCGAAAAATCCTGCATAGGCTGATAGTCCACTAAATCCTGCAATAATAGAACAGACAAAAATAATTTGCATCCTTCAAAACATGAGCAATTCCGATACAGAGCAGAAAGGGAGACTTGCTATTAAAGTGTAGTTTGGTGACTTAGTTTTATTTAAATAGGAACTAAATAAGCCGGTTTTTAATTTATTTTGTTATTTATTTTGAACTTATTAACTAACCTATTTATTATCAGTTGTCAAAACGCTCCTTCATTGTGTGTTGCCTTGATAGAATGTAAATGAATTACAGGGGTTGATGATACATACAAGGCCAATGATTCCGTTTCATTCTTATCTTTTCACCTGAGTTATATTTCAGTGACATATTGCAATTTTTTCACATCTGGAATGTATTCAGTTCAAGCCTTTCTCTTTAGTTTCATTTTTTTTATTAAAGAACAATAATTTCTTTCAATGCACATGCAGCATTTAAGAAATAAATATTACAAATTTCTATCCGTACTTTTTATCACTAAAATATTCTTTCTCGCACTAAAGTGATTGTGACAAGACGGATAAGCGGCAACAATTACCCAGAACTCCAAGATGATAGGAGAGTGGAAATTCAGGGGATTCTATTTTGTGTGTTATGCTATCTTCTTTAACCAAACTGTACTCTGCCAAAGTGAAAAATCCCATCACCAAATCATCTTTCTGAAACTTAGCATTTCCAGAAGCCACAACTTTTCCAATAGCACTAGAATCAATAGCCTGGAAAATGCCAACATAGAGCAGCACAATTTGACTACCATATCATCAGACTCAGTGCCAAATCAATTAAACAACTCTTTACAAATGATGCTTGGCATTCATTCTTCTAAAGTAACAGACTCATTCATAATGAATAAATCAACTTCTATTCAGTACCAAAATAATAACTACCTCGCCTGGGTTTATGCGCATTGCAGCGCTTATAGAACTATGGGAAGGGCTTTTGCTCTTCATGTGGTGAATCTGATACGGGTCAACAGAGATATACAGATTCTTCACGACGATATCATCAGATCCTGGCTCAACTGACAGAACAAAAGCATCGTCAGTTTTGAAGTCAAAGTTGGACACTTGGGGTGCACGGTGCACCTTTAAAATGATGCTTTATCACCATGTATTTGTTGGTCACCTCCATTTTTCACATTGCTTCTTGTTCTGCTGTTCCTGAAACTCTAGATACGTGTATGGGTACTTTCTTAGGAAAGAGAGGCCATGCAAGAATGAAAATTAAAAAGACAATGCAATGGGACTAGTAGGATTATAATAAATCAAAATAATTTTTTTTCTTTTATTATAACTTTATAAGTTTCATTTCTCTAATTTTCCTACGTAATGTTAACTTGATTTTATTGATTGTCCTACAAATGCAGTTGTTAGAGGAGTTATAGTAACATACTCTCTATCATACCTTTTTGAACACACTCTTTGTTATTAGTAGAAATTTATTGAAAACTACAAAATAATAAGTAAAGATAATTAAATAAGATTCGAGACCCTCAAAATTGTATAATTTCTATAAATTTCAATCAATAACAAAAAGTGTGATCAAAAGAATATGATAAAGAGTGTTATTAGCATTTCTCTTTCTATAATATAATTAAGATATACAACTTAAAAAGTAAGACTTTCACTCTTCTCATTTTCTCAGCTAAATATTCTCAATATTCTTTCTCTTTTCTCTATTTCTTTTCGGGTTCCCCATAGGCCATAAGTATCCTCCTTTGGAGACAATCTTATTTGAGACATTGTCGGACACTATTAATATAAGCACTTTTTTCCAACGAGGATTCAATTCTCTTCTCTTTTTTAGAAGTGCATTTGACTCGCTATTCCCATAACTAGCAAAAAAACTTCTTCTTAAATCATCTTGAATTATTCTCCTTTTATCTTTGTCGCATTTGAGGTTGTGTCGAGACAGTAAAAACTTAAAACAATAAGCTTAAAAAAATAGTAGAGTCACCATCAAAGCTTTTATTTAGAAGAACATTAGAAAACTCATTAAAAACAAAAACAAAAAGTTTTCAAAATCACATTTGGGTTTAGGATTCAATTACGTGTAGAGAAGTATTAGCACCTACAACATCCATTAAAAATCAGTTACCCTTAATTAATTAAGCAAATTGTATTAATAACTTTTTAAATATTCATCTCAACCAAAACATAGTTAAGGATTAAAAAAGGACTTTATTTATTCAATTATTTGTGTTCATTTTATTTAGATAATGATTATATTTTATTTTAGGCATAATTGCACTTTTGGTTCCCAAGTATGACCTATGTGTTAAATATTTAATGGAACCTGATGACATGGTGGCTGATTTAGCATGTTGATGTGGAGATTGCAATTTTGGTTTCACTTTTGGTCCCTAGGTTTTAGATTATATAATTTTGGTCCCCCAAGTTTCAATTTGAACCCACTACCCTGCACTCAAATATTTTGTATCTAACCACTAGACTAACTTCAATGTTGGTAATATATGTGAAACTTATATTATATATAACTTACTAAAAGGGATCAAAATTCTATATAAATTTATAACTACTACATAATATACATACTTTAATTAAATATATAAAATAGTATATTATACTTATTAACAATATATATACTTTATTACAATAAATAATAATATATTTAACAATACATTTACCATATTTACTACTAGCTAATATACTACACAAATGTTTAATTATATACTTTTTACTTATTATTAACTATTAATAAATAAAAATAAAAATATTATAAATATATTTATATATTGGATATGGTATAAATATAATTTTATAAATATTTAAAATAATTCATAATTATTATTTCAAATAATTTATTTATAATTATAATTCATAATAATTTAAAATTTTTAAAATATATATAATAACTCATCTATACATTTTTATTAATAATTATTATTTCAACTAAATTATTATGAATTATTTTAAATATTTATAAAATTATATTATATATCTATATATATATATATATATATATATACACACACACACACTAATTTATATTTGTTAATTTATTAATAGTATTAATATACTAATATATTATTATATATTCTTAATAAGTACATAAATGAACATATTAACATAATATTAATTTTAATAAATTTTATTATACTTCTACAAAAAATATAAATTGGTATAAATTATTATACATCTACATAAATTAGTAAAATAATTTATATTATTTTTAATTGACTAATAAGTATAAATTAACATAATGAATAAATCCAAGAATTGGTCTTGTGGTTCATATGTATAATAGAATTTGGTCCCCTTTTAAGTTATATATAACATAACTTTCTTATGTATAACAAAAATGGTGTTGGAGACAGGCAATGAAAGGGGATTTGGGTTTTACATCCCTTGGGTGAGCAACCTCCCTACCCCTAGGGAGCAATTGTTAGGGGAAGGAGTGATCTTGACTACTTAGTGGTTTAATGAAGGTTATTAGGATGGTGGGATGGGGTTTCGATTCCTAGCTCCTCCATTTTCTGAATTTGTTCATCAGTTTTGTCCATAACGTCAACACAGTGTGAGTAAACTTTAAGGACCCAATTAGTGTAATTACAAATGCGAAGACCCAATTTGCACATAGGTAATACTTAGAGATCAAAAGTGCAATTAAGCATATATTTTATTTTTTTAGGCTCAATAGAAGTAATCTTCTGCTCCTACGTCTCCCAATGCAATGCAGATCAAATTTACGTAGTTCTTATGAAATATTGTCTGTTTATTATTTTTATCAAATTTTAAAATTTTTGAATTGTTATTACTGATATGACCTGAAAAAATTGATAGAGGTGTCACACCGAAGTCAATTCCTTGAAACAATTAGTTTTTGTTTAAAATGATTTTGTTTTAGAGAAGAGTCTTAAGACGTTAAGCTGTCACAACTTGTGTCTCAAAGCCTTAAGATTAAGAAGATGAACATCTAATAAACCCTTTCTTTATTGAAGATTTAATTATTTATTTTATTTTTGTTAATTTATAAACACTTGATCTTAATGGTTATAAAATATTTTTATTTAATAGTGTATTACGGTTTTTTTATTATTATTGTTGAAGTTGATGATGATGATGATACTTTTATTGTTGTTGTTGTTGTTAATATGATTAAAGTCAATTACGGAAGAACTTGGATACGTCAAGTTGTCATAACTTGTGTTTTTGAAACTTCTAAGGATCAAAAAATGTCACACATAAGCAACCCTTTTTTCTATTGAAAATGTTGTTCTTATTGTGCATTTTTTTTTTTTTGTTAGATAGTAAATACTTGATTTTAATAATCATGAAATACTTTTATTTAAGATTGTATTATTTGGGGTTGACTAATATATTTTTAGGCATAAAGCGAATTTTGAAGTGAGGTGTTTTAAAAACTAATAATAATATTTTTTTACAATAATAATAATAATAATATTTTATTAAAATGATTATAGCCAATTCAGGAACATTTTATGGGTAATTTGGGGAGAATCAATATATTAATAGATAACCTATTTAATTGAAATAATGATTAATTATTTTTTAAGTGAGAGTGAGTAACAAATAAATTAAGAGCCTTATAAACAAATAAAATTGGTTTTTCCTCTAACAGGTTTGAGTCTTATTTATTTATTTTTTGTATAGACCACAGGTATCTTTCACTAGAGACAATATTGCTTGAGTCAAGTAAGATCACTATGGGCGGCAAAGCTCTCCCTCCAAGTATTTAATGCAGTTGCATACCCAGGACTCGAACTCTAGACCACTAGTTAGGTTGGAACAACTCGCAACAGTTGATCCATTGGTTAAGCTGGTTTGAGCCTCATTCGAGAAGAAAAGAAAATACACCTTAGTTATCATTACACTAGATCGGTTAATAAAAAAAAGTTGTATAAATACTAAGATTAAATAAATTTTCTGGGGCCCTAAAGCAAGGCCTTGAACCGACTTATGTTAGGTCTGAACCTAGTATTGTTATTATATATTTTTATTTTTGAAAGAACTAGAATTGGTTTAACAACTAGATTGAGCCTAGTCTTGTTATTTTGTATAGAGAGAGGTCAAGCCAAGAGTCCTAATTTATAAAAAGAAGGAAAGCCCTTAGGATAAGGCCAGAATAAGGAAATTGAATTGAGTTTCAATGGGATGAATTTAGCAAAGAATAAGCTTTCTTTTGTATATAATGATGACAATAAGGTTTAAACTTAAGACCTTGTACAAATTACACAAACCTCCACCACTAGGCCGACCCTAGTTGTAACACTCTTTCAATTTAAATATAATTCATATTAATTTAGTTATTAATTCAAGTTGATGAAAATGCAAGTAATCTTTTTTTTCGATTTTATAATAGAAATTTCTAAATTTAATTGAATTTGAAAATGGAAATAAAAGATAAAAATTGTATATATATATATATAGTATATCATGGTTTAAGTAATACATAACAGTCATAAAACAAAAGTACATCAAAAGATATATACTACCTAACCTAATATATACATCAAAAAGTCTTATACAAAGCAGTGTCAATCTACCCTATCCTTTATACAAAAAAATAATCCTATTACTAAGTCTACAAATCCTCGTCCATAGGGTAACCTCTGATTTGTCCTCAACATCACTGGGCAATTCCGTCATTCTCAATAATCGCATTCAAACATACATGGAAGAAAAACAATGGAGTGAGGTGATTTGTGCTAAAATCACTTTCACATGTATGGTAGGAATTCTACCATAAAATACAAATAAAACACAGTTGACAATAGAGGAGAATTTAATATTTATTCTAAGTTGTATCAGATTACCCTTGACTTGGTATGTATTCATACTTCCTATTAGTGAGTAATAGTTCTTAATAGAAACGAGAAGTGACTAAGAGTATGTATACCTCTTTAACATCATCACATGATACAGTCATTATCATCAATGAGGAACAAATCACAGTCAAGACATCTATTTACTCTCACACCAATCCTAAAATGCTGAGCAGTTGTCCGGATTATCGAACTTGGTCAAGTGAATATCTTGGCTCATGGGCGCTACCTGGGCCATTGGGACTTTTACCACTTGATGCCTACCTCCAAGACCTCCTCAAATGAGTCTCTGTCTTTCATTCCTTAGCATACCAAACTATAGCTTCCTTAACATAGTGTCATGTGTAACGCTCGGCCGCTTTCAGGATGAGTGACTGTCCCCACAAACCAACACAAGACTTTTCAGCATGCTTTAGCCTCACTCACATGCTTCCTGGGAAGGTTCCCAAGAGGTTTACCCATCCTAACATTGCTCCAAGTTAAGCACGCTTAACTATGGAGTTCTTAAGTAATAGGCTACCAAAAAGTAGATGCATCTTGTTGGTATAGGTAGCACTTATTAATTCCTTTAAGCTATCCCTTAGCTGTACAGTCCCATAACCTACACAGCCTCGGATCCCTCTCGTTCGGGTGTGTATTTGATTCATTCATGTACCCCTCCGCTGGAAGCCTGCCAGGAGCTGTTCATTGTCCATGCCTCATCTTTTTTGCACCGGCGATCACTCCCTGCCCTCGTCAGCGCCCGAGATGTTACATCATGCCACTGCATGTTCCTTGTTTTACATTACTCATTAACTTATTAATTTCTAATTTCTTAAATAAAGGTTCACTTTGGTCTCATTAAATTTGAGCACTAGTACACTTTTTATTAATAGCTCTGCCTTATATTACAGAGATTTGACCATACATATTATTCACATAATTCATAACTTATATTAAGACACATAATCAACATTTCAATAAAATTAAAGACATAAAATTCAAATAAAGAATGATAATTAAGAATAAATCATAAAATGGTAAAAATTTTTCATAAAAATGATTTTTGATCTTAGAAAAATAATCTAAATTTTATAATGAATTTTAAAAAAAAATCAATTTTTTTTAAAATTTAGTACTTTTGAGTAAAAAGTGACCACAAGTACTTATAGAGCACAATTAAAAGCACTAAATAAGCTTTAAAAATTATGAAAATTTTACAGATAGTCTATTGGTGTGTCTAGACCTTACTTGAATGATAAGGACTTAAACTAAAATTTTTGTAATAGTTTTCTAAAAATAAATTCATAAATAGCTCATTAAATAGTTTTGGTATATAGTTTCATGTTATGAAACTAATAGTTTATTTCTTCTACTATTTTTACTAAACTAGTTGAATTTTACTAAAATTTAGCAATATAACAATTTTATCATCTAAATATGGGCAATATGGCAACTAAAATTTTAATTATCTAAATTTGGGCAGTATAACAACTTAATAATTCTATTATAATTATTTGAATCTAAGCTGTATAACAACTTATTGATTAAACTATAGTTATTTAAATTTGAGCAGCATAACTACTAAATGAGTGTATTTTAATTATCTAAATTTGAGCAACATAACAACTTAGTAAAAATTTAAATCTAGTACTAAATATTATAATATTATCATAAAACTTGATAAACTTAAATATTGAAAGGTTTAGGAAAAAACATTTCCTACCAACATGCAAAGTAATTGAAATTTAGAACCAACCCAACTCCCTCCATTATCTCAAAGATGGTTGGCAATGTTGTTGGTGCAAAGCTCCTACGAAGATGACTTTTACTAGTTAATGAAAACTAGTAAGATTTTAGTGTAAACAATTTTTTTATCGAGGTAGACAAGGGAAGGAGAGCTTCAGCAATTTGGAGGAAGAGGAGGATGGTGAGACTTTGATCCATGGAGGGTCTATTTATAGAAGAGGAAGGGGTCTTAGGTGTCCACCTAATGACCTAAGCCATGATGCCAAAAATCAAGTTTTAATTTGTTTTTAATTTAAAATTAGGGACACATATCCTATTAGGTGGTGAATCACCCCCCTTCTAGATTGCATACGTATTGGGTGAGCTATCCCAAAGCTCTCCAATATAAATTTTATCTGTAATTAACTTAGCTAGTATCGATAAAATCGCCTAAACTTAAATAAATTAACTTGTAATATCAAAATAATTAATTTAAATACAAAACTGAACAAATGCATTAGTTTCTTTCAAAAATAAATTTTTATTTTTATTAATTTTTTTCAAATTATATATATATTTTGTATTTTTAAGCTTAAAAAATTCATATTAAATCTATTTTAATTCAATAAATACTCAAATTTTTATGAGAATTCCAAAAATTATATATTTTACCTAGAAATATACTAAAAATATTATTTTCACCATTTCTAGATGTCAAACTGATACTGGCTTAGTTTATTTGATAAATAGGGGTATTTTGGTCATTTTGCACTGAAATTTCAGAAACTTTCTAGAAATTTTTCAAAATTATATTTTAATACATAGGACATGATTTTAAACTCAAATTGATATTTTAATGTCAATTGAATTTTTTTTATCATGTTAGTTCTTAACGTTAAGAAATAAGGGCAAAATCGTCATTTTATTTTTAATTTCTCTGAGCTCTAGCTCGAGAAAATTAAAAATAACACTTAGATAGCTTTCAATATTCTGAGTTTAACAATGAGAATCATAATTTTGAAATTTCTTCCTAATTTTTTAGAATTAAATATAAAACAAATAAAAAAACAATTAATTAAATAAAAGTGAGGATGTTACACTACTTAAAGAATAAGTTTCAGCCAAACAAAACGGAATAAGAAAATGAATTAAATAACACTAGGTCAAGCCTAGGAATCTATCATATACCAAGAAAATAAAATAACAATAGCATGGTATGAAGAAAAGTGATTAATAGAGGAGCAAACATTAAAGATTGCATTTTGTTCGTTGTTGTTGCTCCACGACACGCTATGCATTGGTGATGAGTCAGAGTGTCGTGTGAGGTGAGGCTTTTTTTAGAAAATGAAGAATGAGATATGTAAGGGATATATGTAGAGGATGTATGTTGTCCTTATTTAACCCATATCCATATTTATACTAATACTTTTAAATAAATAAGGAAACTAAGGAATAGTCCTAAATAAATAAGAAAACAAGTTACAAAATATTTTTAGGTAAACGAGGAAATAAGTTATAGAATAATCATAAGTAAATCAGGTAATAAATTACAAAATAATCCTAGTTAAATAAGAAAAAAAATTAGAAAATACAAAAATTACGAAAAAATTTTAATTAAATGAGGAAAGAAGCTACATACTATAAAAAAAGGAAATTAAGAGATAATCCTAAAAATGAAGAAACAAATCACAAAATATTTATAATATTATTTGGGATGGCAGAGCACAAGAATAATAGTTTTTCTGAAACAAGGGTTCCCTCGAATCGCCAGATGACGGCCATCTAAGATGTCCTTCAAGGACAAAATGCTGGGAAGGTGTTCACTCCAAGACTACTGAGGAACCTGCTACAAATCGGAACCGTAAAATTAAAATACATTATTTCAAATTAGAAAATAGATTTTCTAAAAGATAACATTCTTTCTTAAATACATGCATTTCTTTTGAACTTTTTTTGGTTACAAAAAAAAAATGTAACTATTAGCAATACTTGCATTTATTGTTATTACTGAAAGTAGTTTTTAAAATTAAATTTACTCAAATATTATTTATATTAACTATGTTAAAGGATAAATTGAATATATTTTTTATTTTATATATTGAGAATGAAATGTTAGAAATATTTAGTTATAAAACATTGATTAATAATTTTGCAGCCCGTAAGAAAAAAAAATGAAAATTTATAGAATATATTAAATTAAACTTTAAATATAAATTTCTCCTAAAGTCTCAAAAATTTTAGACATAGCCTTGCAGACTTGTTTGTGGTCAGACTAGTTCAACTGTCTTGTCTGGTCCATTTTTAAAACAATACTACTCTTCAATAGTCTTTTTATCCATAATTATATTTATACACTCACTTTATTTCATCTTATTTTTATTCTGTTTTTTTCTTATCTTTCTTTTATTTTATCACATCACTTTTTACGTTTATTAATTTTTCTTTCTCTTTTTTCCTTTTTCTTATTTTTCTCTTCCTTCTATCTATATACAACCCTAAATGAGGTGTACGTTAACTACTGCTCGATTCATAGAGGTAAGATTTCATATTTGGTGGCTTCTAGGATGAAGAAGTCACCCAAGTGGTTTACGATGGTGCAGTAAGAAAAGTAGCTATAGTAGATAAATAAAATATTTTTTATTATTTTATTTTTAAATTTAAAAAAAAATATTTCTTTATTTTAAAAAAAAATTAACATTTTTTTATTTTTTTAAAATAAATATTTTTTTAAGAATTAATTCTGTTTTTAGTCCCTCATTTTATATCGATTTTTGTTTTTATGTTTTTAGTCCCTTATAAAATCTTTGACTAGTCTTAGTCCCTTATAAACTTTTCGTTTCATTTTTTGTCCTCACTGTTAAGTTAACCGTTAAGTGATGGAGTTGGATTTTTATTCTCAAGTTTTTGATGGTTTTATAATCACTACAAATTTTCTGGCAGTCCAAATCGCCAGAAATGTTAAACGATTCAAATTTTAAAAAAAAATAAGAGAGGATAAAAAATCTATTATTTAAAATATTTTACACTCAATAATTAATTAATTATTATGTTAACATAATTTATAATATTATTTATACTTATAATTTTATTTTATTATTATTTAAATTAACTTTATTATTATTATGTTAATTATGTTAACATAATTAATAATTTATATTATTAATTTTATACTTATAATTCTTAATAAATTATGTTATTATTTAAATTTTGATATAATTTGATAATATGTTAAAACTATCAGTTTTAAACCTAGAAACTGGAAAGGGTAATTCGAAACCTTATTTTCCTAGCGAGAGAGCCAGCGAAAAGTGGAAACAGCGCTGCCGCTATGCAGAGCGAGAGTGTGAGAGTGCAAGAAAGAGAAAGAGAAAGAGAAAGAGAAAGCAAGGGATGGAGAGGGGGAGAGAGAGAAGTGTAAGCGTGAGTGTGAGTAGAAGTGGGAAAGAGAGGCGATGCCCCACTGTGATCATGGCCGGTCGCGGCATGTGCACGGAAGAGATAACGAAAAAGAAAGGACAGAGAGGTAGTGTCATTGTTGTAAATCGCCTCCGGCGGCGATGCTCGACACTTCACAGTTGTCGGGGGCAAGGCAAAGGCTTTGTGGTTGTCAGCGCAAGGAAACAATAGTTCACAGTTTCAATTCACGGTACGTGCAGGACACTGGTTCCCTTTCTTCTTCTTTTTCTGCTCCCTCTCAATCTCTCTTTCTCTATTATGGTAGCTTATGTTGTTTCAACGATTTTTTTGAGCTTTTTGTGATGGGTTTTTTGTTTTGCCGTTTTTCCAGGTTGGCGATGGTACTGATCTAAGAACAGCTTATGGGGGTTTGGGTTTTTTTTCATTTTAATTTTAAAGTTTGAAACTTTTAGAGTTTGTGGGGTTTTTGATGATTCTTATGTGGAGTTTGTGTGTGTATTAGAAGGTAGTGGCAACTCAAAGGGTATGGGGTCCGGTGTATATGGGCTTTTGATTTGGATTTGGAATTGTGATTTGTATTTTGGCCTTGTGTTGTGATGTGGATCTGGGGTTTTGATTGTGATCTGAGATGAATTCTTGTTGTTCTGCTTATTCCAAAGTAAAAGAAATGAAACGTGGATTTGTTTCTTATTTAAGCACATGGAGACGTTGGTCTGGAATCACATTTTTTTTTTACGGTTTTACACCACTAGAAAATTTAAATCAATTATAATTGCATTTGGAAATCACAGTAGTGCATCCCACCATTTGTTTTTTTAATCTCTTAACATTCTAGCGGTCAAAAACTGTCAGAAACTTGAGAATAAAAATCCCTGCAAACATTATGTTATCATTTAATAGTTTAATTTAACAACGAGGATTAAAAACCAAATGAAAAAATTTGTAAGAGACTAAGATTAATCAAAGATTTTATGAGGGACTAAAAACAAATATTGTTATAAAATGAGGAACTAAAAATATAATTAATCATTTTTTTAAGATAAACATTTCTTATTTTTTTAAATAAATATTTTATATTTCTTTATTTATTTAAAAAATATTTAAAAAAAATAAAAAAGATAAAGAAAATTAATTTTTAAAAAATAAAAATATATTTTAAAAAATATTCATTATTTATTTTTAAAATGATATTTATTTTTTTATTAAAGAAATAATATTTGCAAGGTGGTCAACGGAGAACCACTTGTTCCATGGATTCACCAGAGCCTTCAAATTTATTGGAACCGCATAAAATTGAAAATAAATGGAAAACCGTCGCAAGCCCTCTTCGATCACATCACAGTTCGCAATAGGTAACTTTTAGTACGGGGAAGTGGCAAAGTGGTCCATGATGAACCACACCTGACCTTTTATAAGGAGTTATTTCATTTTTTGAATTTTATAGATTAGTATTAGTATTTTGGAAATTTATAATAACACTTTCCTTTTATAAATTGGTGCTTAATAATTCAAAATTTGCAACTTAGTCTTTTCTTATTTAATTTTTTTCATTAAATTATATTTTTGGTCTCTTTATTTTTTTCAATCTACAATTTTGGTCCCCCTACATTTTTTTAGACTTTAGTCTTCCTATTTTTAAAAATTTGCAATTTTGATCCTTACTTTTTTCTAGCAACATTAGTTTCCTTATTTTTAAAAATTCGTAATTTTGGTCCATTCGTCAAATTTCTTTCATTCGTTAGTAGTTTAACATTGACTTTGACGTGTCAATGTTAACTATGACTTTAACATGTCATTTAATTATTAATACGTCAGAATCAACGTTAAATTACTAATAGTCAATGCAAGATATTTGACGGAGGGACCAAAATTGCGGATTTTTAAAAATAGGGAGCTAAATGTTTTTTAAAAAAATAGGGAGACCAAAATTGTGGATTGAAAAAAATAGGGAGACCAAAAATGCAATTTAACTTTTTTTTATTATTGAAATTTATCTCCTGATACTCTAGCACCTAAATTACTGGCCTACCGACTTCATTCTGATACTTTAGCACCTAAATTATCGGCCTACGCCTACCCTTCTAATCAATGTTATTAGAACCGGACCGATCATCGACTCGGTCGAAGTATTGGGTCAATGGGTCATTAGTTGAACTAGTGGATTATTGATTGAACTGCATGAACCAGTATATAATAAATTTATGAATCTTATACTAAAGTTATGTATATATATTGTATTTGTAACTATTATATCAAAAGACCAACTTGGTGCAATGGCACAATTTGTTTTATTTATCTAAAAGGATTCAAGTTCGAACCCCATCTGTATACTTTGGTGAATTATTTTCGAAAACTTGGCCGGTTTAATTCGATTAAATGCCGAGTCAATGACGTCAACACCGGGCCACTTACATATCCGATTTGATAGACTAACCGGACCAGCTATAGGTTCAGTTTCCGGTTAAACCGGTCGGACCGACCAGTCCGGTCCGAGTTTAATAACTATGTTTATGATACTCTAACACCTAAATTACCCAACCAAATAGAAAGTCCAAGCCTTTCAATAACAATCCAGAAAGTCAATTTACAATTCTTATATCAGTGTAAAACTTGTCACGATGTGCTGTTCGCAACAAACGCATGATCTTGCGGTGGCCAGTTGCAGCGGCGCGAGGTGGAGACAAAAGCACACGGCAAGGGTTACATTGGGGATTAACTTGCAAAGCAACCAAATATCTAGGTTAAGCTTTGGGACAAATTTACAATATTTAAAACTTAATTTATGAATCAAATCTGACCGGTAGAAATCATTGATCTTATCCATTGATTAAATTAATAATATATTTGACGGTTTATATTCAACGAGCACATCACAATAATAATTACCAGCGTATGCAAAAAGAAGTTCACAATGAATACAATTGCATTACGAATAGGACGCACCAAATTTGAAATAGGAATGCAAATATCAACTACCCCATTACGAATAGGAAACTTAAATGCTATTAAATTTAATTGGACACTATAAATGGTTCGCAATGACACTTAACGATTAGAACACAAAAAAATACATATATATATAAATATATATATATATATAGTTTAATGACTATACACTGTCAATGTAAAAAGTTTTATAATGTCAACTAATTACAAATTACCGTTGTTATGACTTTTAAGGTAATTATTATAAAAGTTAATAAACTTATCATACATGATAATTTATGATTGGATGATAGTGTAAAACATGCATAGCTTATTTTCTCATATATATATATATATATATATATATATATATATAAGACATTAGCAGATAGATTAAAATATTATCAATAGTATTGTATCAAAAAAAATATATTATCGATAGTAACTCAATAATTATGGCTTAGTTAGCAATATAAACATACGCTAATTTTATGGGGAGAATTTGAATTCGATTTATTTTACTTTGATTTCTAGTACAATTTTCAAAAAGCTTTCCGAGAGGAAGAGAAATCCCTTAAACTTTACATAAATGCTCTAGAGATATCCTAAGACATTTAAATGAGTTTATACTCATTAAATAAAGTCTTGACACCATTTTTATTTTTTTTTGGCATTTGACACCAAAATTTAATTGTTAAAATTTATTGATTTCATTATTTTCCTAAAAAATCCCTAAACTCTATTTTGTACCATACCTTGGCATCAATCGAAACTAAAATTTTCATAGCTTCTCTATATGCATGTGGATGTCCCCCATGCCTTAACAAACTAAGAAAAATTTAATTCCCAATTACCTAGTTAGCACCTAACCAATTCACCAACTAAGTGTCATTTCTTCAATTACTTTTTAGAGAATCAATTTCTTATACAAGATAGTGTATCTTCCTTAGTATGCCACAAATTACCTTGGAACCAAGTTTGGGTGAGTTAACCAAATTCTTGGGCTGAAAAGGGGAGATTATTTTTAATTTTCCTTGCTTAACTTGGTGTGCAAGTTGTGTAATTTGCTAATTACTTTATTACCCATAGTTATGCCATTAGTTGTAGGACTTTGTGGTAATTTTTCAACCCCTACTTGTTCCCCAAGCTGATCGAACACCCCCCATTTATCTACCTTTCTCATTTCATTTCTTCCTTACACTAAGAGCTCTTAAGGGACTAAGTGTGTTGGTCTTCTACAATCCTTTCAAGTTTGGTCAAGTGTTAGCTTTAGTAATAGTTCTCAATTCCTTCCTTTATTTCTTCTTCCATTCTCTTTTCTATTCCTCTTTTTCTTCCTCTTAATCTTTCATTTTTTCATCTACAGTTAATTCTAATCTTTGATTATTTTTGCTTATGGAAAACTCTTTCATTGGTGATGATTTGGATTTCCAAGCTTGAAAAGTAAAGCCTTCAAGTTCATCTATTCTTCTCTCAAATTTTTCTCTTGAGTTGTACTCAAGGCAAGGTAAGGAAAGTTTACCTTAAAACTCTCTTTATTGTTGAATATGAATCTATTTGGCAATGTGTTTTTTGTTGAAAACATGCTTGTGGTGATTGACACTTGAAAAGTGGTGATTTATTTGAAGATATGCAATGTTGCTATAATATGCTTGCTGCTGTTAATGTTTTTGTCTGAACATGCTTCATTATTTTTGTGATATTTTTTCTGTGCGGTGATTAGATTTGAGTTCTGTTTGTTAGATTGAAAACTAGACTTCTTGGGCTACAAAACAGACATAAGAAGCACTCCAAAAAGTTAAGAAACGAGTACAAAAATCATGTTTTAATTTGAGCAATTAGAAACGTGATTGAACATGGGGAATTGTTTTGAAATTTTCAGATTTTGTATAAATGGTATGAGAAAACAAGTTACATAGTTAAAAACTAAACTTAGCAAGCTTTCCAGTGATCTATCTTTTGCTTTTTAATTTGTTCATTTGATATACTAAAAGTTGG
The DNA here is from genome assembly GCA_004329165.1 of Spatholobus suberectus. NCBI lineage: Eukaryota > Viridiplantae > Streptophyta > Magnoliopsida > Fabales > Fabaceae > Spatholobus > Spatholobus suberectus. The sequence continues at coordinate 52,334,574 of CM014729.1, read as the reverse complement.
TTCAAAACTGAGTAATGTGCAAGGTATTGATATGTTTTTCACTTTTAACATGTTTTTAGTAAAAAACTTGGTTCTCTTTGTAAAAATTGAACTTGAAGACGTGATACCTTTTTAGTAAATAGACTTCTGGTGCTATTATTTTGATATAAATTTTACTAAATTACATTTGATTTAAGGGAGAAAAATGTATTAAAAGTTGGGTGTTGTGTAGGGGTTCAAATCTAACCTCAGCCTATTTAAATATTTTACATAATTTTTGTAGACTTTTGTTGGAAATAAGGATTAATGTTTCTGAAAATAGACTCTTTTATCTTTAAAATGATATATAACTTGTTTCAAACAAAAATATTTTGAGTGTTAAATACTGATTTGGAAATTGACCCTATATCTAAAGGTTTTCAGTTTGCACTTTCTATCTTTTCTAAACTGATTTAAGGTCAAACTCAATAATTTTATTTTAAATTGATTTGGAGAAATTTTAGAAGAACACCTAAGTGTTCTAAACTGCTTTCCAAAATTAGAATATATTTTTTTTATAATTTTTAGATTTAATTAAATTAATGTGGGCTTATTGTGAATTTTAAAGCTTATTAAAATTTGAGAAAAAAGAGAGAGACAGAGAGACAGAGACAGAGAAAATTTCACTAAATGTAAAAAATTACCACACTTTTCTCTCTTTAAACACAAGGAGAAAACATAAGCACTCTTTCTTAAAAATTAAAAAATACAACTACTAATGACACCTTAAAAGAGAAACAATTTTTTCTCTATTAATTTTTCTCTAAGTAAATAAAATAAATATAGAAGGAAATATAGACTATTTGGGATGCACAAAAAGCTCTACTTAAGCTCCTATATATAGACTTGGTAGGGTAGCCAACAAAGTGACCCACTCAATGTGGGACTCCACTTCTAACACCTACAATGTTATATGAGATTTAAGAACTTCTACAAGTTTTTTGTCTAATGATGTAATCGTTAAGAACTTTAAATACATCTTACAATTGTCTAAAATTTCTTAAGGAGTGTTCTTATAAAAGAACTATTATGTCAATTGTTTCAATGGTGAAATTGTATAAAAATTGATTTTTAAATTTAAGAATCCCATAAACAACTCCCAATTGAGATGTCCTTAACATCATTACGGGCATCATTCCTAATGACCAATGTGGCACGCCTTCAATTTAGCACATGAACTTTATTTATTTTAACAGGCAATGTAGTGGGGATTCAAGCTTGACGCTCGGTCGAGCTACTCACGTCACATTATCACACTGTACATCTTCAAATTTTCTACATTACTACTCAAAGAAGAAACCATGAATTTGCAAACGACATGCGTGACTACGTCAGTAATCTCAATAACAATGACCGCTGTCAAGAATAATAAAGAACTTCCAAAATGCCTTTGTACAACACGTAGTCTAAAAAAATTATGGAAGGAACAATTGGAACACATTGAAGCCATGCATAAATTAAATACGCATAAAGTACAAACTCGTTCAAAATGAATAATTCATTTTAAAATTCAAATATCAGAGAACCGTTCCTCCCTAGTCTCTTTATAAAAAGTCCAGCACCTCAATCTCGTAACACACAACATTTTATACTGTTGAACCAGAGCTTTGTGTAGAAAGAACAACCGAGAACAAAGTTCCAATGGGGACAACCTGCATAACACACAAAAAAAAGATGGCGAGGAATGTGGGTTTAAATTTGATAGGGTGCTCCATCGTTGCAATAGTTTTCATAATTAGTGTGACTAAAGCAACAGAATATAAGGTTGGTGACAGCTCCGGATGGAATATTCCCACCAACGAGAGCTTCTATATAGACTAGGCTAGCACCAACAGATTCTTCGTTGGTGACACTTTTAGTAAGTTTTAATCTGCGCACATTCTCATCCTATTAATTAAAGTTCATTCACTTATTTCAACACAAAAATATAATTCATCCCTAAATTATGCACAAAAAAATGTCATTTATAAACCTACTAGGTTGGCCTAGTGGTGGGGGTTTGGGTAATATGCATGAAATCATAGGTTCTAACCTCAATGCGACCATTATACAAAAAAAAAGTCATTTATTAATAAAAAAATAAATATTAAGTGTTGGATATAATTTGTGCTAAATGGAAAGCAAATCATTAATATAAAAATATTAGGGATGTTCACAGGTCGGTTTGGGTTGGGTTTGGCCAAATCTGATACCTGAACCGATCAAAATAAATTGGGTTAGGTTGAATTGAATTTGTATAATTTTTTTATCAAACCCAAGCCGAACCAACCCGATCAATAACAAGTTGGTTTGGGCTGAGTTCATGAGTACTCGTTCTTATTTAATGACATATTAAATACACTTTTATATATAAAAAAAAGAATAATTATAAAAACTAAATTACATTTTTTAAAAATAAAAAATCATAACAAACGTTGCATTGTTCACAACGTGTGAATGATGGGTTTTATTATATAAGCCAAGGTTCAATAGCCACATCCACTGTTTTCATTAGATTGACTTGGTGGTCGATATACATATATCTATGTTTGTATATTACAATTAAAAGGAATCAATTCAATATTAAAACACTCATTATTCATAATTTTTTAAACTAAAAATATATATAAATAATAAATTTAAAAATTATTCATGTCAACGGATTAGGTTTACGGGTTTAAAAATCAACACCTATTACCCAACCTGTACATGAGTGGGTTTGAATGGGTTGGGTTGGTGCTACCTAAACATCCAAAAAATCCAAACCGAAGTGTTTGGGTTGTTTGGGTCAGTTGGGTTTATAGATACCCATACCCGTGAACATCCTTAAAAAATATTATGAGTCTATAATGCATTATATTTCACGTATTAATAGTGCATATTAATTTTATATTAACAAAATTATATATTAATTAAGGTTTCATTACTAATTTGGTCCCTTAATTTGTTTATTTTATTCAATTGAGTCCTTTTTTTTATTAAAAGGTTCAATTAGGTTCCATTATTTTCAAAAACGCTGCAATGTTGTCCTTTTCGTCCAAAATGTCGTTGTTTTTCACACCATTTAGTATAAAATTAGATGAAAAACAAAGTTGTTTTGGATGAAAAAGGTAACATTGTAGCATTTTTTAAAATAATAGGACTTAATTGAACTTTTTAATAAAAGATAGACCTAATTGAATAAAATAAATAAATTAAGAGACCAAATTAGTAATTAAATTATTTATATATATATATATATATATATATATATATATATATAATATCATTGTTGTAGTCTAAACCCACAAATTAATAATATTATTTTTATAAATGATTAGAAAGATATTTAAGGGGTTTCTTTTTAGTTTAAAGAAAATGCCATATTCCTATGTGGAATTAATTAATCTTTTATTTTGTAAATTAATTAATCATATTTGATGCTAGTGCACATAAACTGCATTAGAATTAATGTAACAATAGCTGCTTCAATGTTTTGACGTTGTGGTGGACTATGGATCAGTTTTCAACTGGACCAGAAAGCATACAATGGGAATTGTGACATAGGCTATTCATTACGACAATTGCAACACCATCGCAGTAGTTATCAAATGAGCAAGCTATGAAGGGTCGAATGTGTCGACGACGTATAAACATACTCTTCAAGAAACTGGGCCTTAATACTTCCTCTGCACTGTTGGCAATCAATGTGCAAGAGGCTAGAAGTTCAGTACCAACGTTCAATATCGACTTGGCTCCGCTGCTCCAACCTTGTCTTTCAGAATCTTATCTGCGTTTCTCTCTAGCTTGGCTGTGTTCTCTTTTACCCGCACCAGTTAAATTGTTACTTACTTTGTTATGTACTTGGAGGGCTTATATATGTAAAGCTTTTCATTCTTCTCATTCTTTAAATATTCACTATATAGATGTTATATAGCCTTATTGTGTTGTTTGCATTGCAATAAATGTTCTACCTCTACTAACAACTTATTGTAAGTTTATGTTTTAATAAAGCCCTGGCCTCAATTAATATTGGACTGATAGATCTTTATTTTTCCTGTTTTTAGTCTTATGCTTACAATTGCTTACAGATTAACAAGTCTACAATTTGCACACTACTAGACTAATATCCCATGTGGTATACGGATAAGTGTATAATTTACAAAATTTTATTTACTATAATTTTTCAACGTATTTTTCCATTATATTTTTAATTTACAAAATATATGTTCGTAAATATTATATAAATATTTACAAATATATATATATATATATATATATATATATATATATTATAATTTTAATTCATATGAAAGTGTCCTTTAAAAATATTAGTTTCATAAATATATTTACATTTGTATATAACTTATATATATACACAATTTTAATAATTTTGTATATCATTTATAATTTGAGATTGACATTAGTATTATTACATAATTTAATTATATCATTTATATATGCATTGTTATTGCTGGTAGATATGTTTTTAACATTGTAGGACTTTGTCATCTTGACTCATCCATATATATATAGGGATGTATCAAGTGAGAGGAGTATTATGAGAAATGAAAACTATAAACATAAATCATTAGAGTTCTCATGACTAACGTTTAATCTTAACCATCCACGTATAGTTATATGACCCATATGTGTGTGTGTGTGTATTTTAGGTTTTAGTTTAGTCCTTTAAGTTTTAAAAGTTTCACTTTGGCCCCTTATAATGTCTTTATTAGACCAAATTGGTCCTTCCGTTAGTTTTTGGCACTAATTGTGTCAATTTTGGCTCACATGGCATCTCTCACAGTTTGCCACATGTCACCAGGTTGACCAAATTAGTGTGATAAACTAGTGGAATGATCAATTTAAACTAACAGAGAAACTTTAAAGGACCAAAGTGAAACTTTTTAAACTTAAGGGACCAAACTGAAACATAAAATGTAAATAAATGACCAAAATTTTATTTTAGCCTATATGTGTGTGTGTTTGTTATGAAATTAGAACAAATTTTGCTTAAGATTTTTTAATTTGAATACGCAACCCTAAGATGGCCACCTTTGATGAGAAAGAATGTCTTTTGTAGTGCCAATAGTCATTAAGACATGTAAAATATGCAATGACTTTGGTGGTTACCACAAATCAATTATGGTAGCATATTTTTTCTCAGCAACATTGATTGTTGTTATATCTTGATTTTTCTTAATAACAAAAGTTGTGGCCAAAATTACCATTTCTTAACTTACCTCATTACAAAATTTTATACAAATATTAAATTTATTTTAATAACGATTATATTATTTTTTAAAATTAATAATAATTAAATAATTTAATTATAATACCTAGTTAAAATTAGATCAAATTAAAACTTTAGAATTATATAATTGTTTATTTACAAATGACAATATTGTTAATGCAAATATATATATACATATGTATATGTATGTATACATATGTATATGTATACATACGTATGTATATGTATGTATACATATGTATGTATACATACATATACATACGTATGTATACATATACATATGTATATATATATATATATCAACAAAATATAAACACAACATATATAAATATAACTAAATATCATAAAATATTGTTTACATATTTAATGTGTAAAGTTCTTGTTTTCCTAAAATGAAACTAACATATATAGTAAACAAATAACTAAAAAGTACTACCACAACATCAATTCTTCTTTTAGCTTTACTTTGAATATCCTTTTGTATAGTAGTTGAATCACCACTAGTTGACTTGCAATTTTATCACAAACAAAATTTTTAGTTTAACATGCTTATTCTTATGCAATTAATAAATGAAAGGGAAGTAAATTAAAGTTAATACACACATACATAAACACACACGTGAGTGTATGTGTGTGCATGTGTGCAGTTAAACACAGGCCAACCAATTAAGACAAATCATAATGGAATAACATCATAGAATAAGGATCAACTCCACAATGATGAAAAGTTGGTAAAGGAGAAGCCCTTATATATTCTTCCCCACTTACATAAAATAAACCTTCTCACTTTGACCAAACCCACTAACTATAATAAAGAATGAAAAAGTAAAAGACACAAGTTAACAAAAAATAAAAATTTACCATACCTACATGAAATTCACTGTAAAGTAAGTTCCCCTTAAAAACAAGAGACATTTCCCAAATCCCATTGGTTAACATTAAAACTTGGACATTTGAGTTTTGAAAGAGGGCCAAATCAACCAATTACAAGTAAGACAAAAAAACTTTAACTCATCCTACTATCCAAAAACGTGATTTTCTTGAGGCACCACAGTTATATGAAATTCAAGGTTTGAAACTCTACACTTAGGCATTTAATACTAGCTTTGAAATAAAGCAAGTGAAGTTCCCCCTAAATTGGGGCAAACAACAGTAGAGTTAGCATAGCATAGCATGTCCATATCACTGAATAACATTTGTGAACTAACCTATAATGAATAATGTCTATCTAATCATGTCTCTATATAGATAGTTAACATAACATCAATAAGGCTCCCTATGGATATATATCGCCTATATATATAGCTTGTATTAAAGCAAAGGAAATTTAATGATCACTCCTTTTAGGTATCAAAGCTATCAAAGCATTCATTATACCAAATTAAGAATATGCTAAATATTAAAGAAATATTAGAATAAAGTGTATATCATCATATCAAACAAAATATTAGAGCACTTCATAATGAGTATCAAACTAAGTATCACAACATTTTAATAAGATATATAACAATGTAAAACATATTATTAGAGTTATAAGAGATATAAACTTAGAAGCAGTTATAATAGTAAAAATAAAGAGAAAAGCTTTCAACTATAAATCCAAAACACAATTTTATAGTAAATGATAAAAAGAAATTAATAAAGAAATTAGAAACATTTTGATCAAAAAGCATATCAAATTTAAAAACCTTCCAAGAGGTTAAACAAACTCTACACTTCTCATCCAAAAACAAAATGGTTGTACATTATATAGCTAACAGGATTCGAGAGCTAAATCCAACCTCGTTGTGGTGTGTAACACCCTAGGCGAGCATTACCTTAGCTATGCCTAGATTGCTAGGATGTGGAAACTTTGAATATAAAAACATCAAAGACCAAACGGAAATTAAACATAATTCTAATATAAAACCTATTACCAACTCTTGGCAAAAGGTGCTACACATCACGTAAAAGAAAGATATATGAAACTAAACAAAAACTCATATGCATTGGGAGGTACAGAACTCAAACATCTTCTCCACTCTCTACAAGTGACACCAAGCTCCTCCTTAAAGATATCCATTTGCTGAACCTAAAAAAGATATAAACTAAAAGAAGTGGGGCAAATCGTCTCGATGAGTGCTACGAGAACTCTATAGGCAACTGACTCTTCTATCCTAGAAATCTTTTTTTATACTCTCATGAGTAACCTCTCACTAACTTCTGCCCCCCAAATCTTTGCCTTTTGTACTTATTCTTTTAACCATACTCAACTTTGGGTTTAATACTCTTTAATGGGCCTAAACCCAAGTTTATTGACCCATACTAGTCCCGCACATTAGACAACTATTTTTTTATCACTGGGATGAGAACTTAATTTTTTCTATTCCTTTCCTAGACATCTCACTTCCTATGACACTAAAAGAGGACTGCCCTTTCCTTTCCTTAACCTTCTCTTTACTTGCCTTTCAAGACTTATACATGAATTTTCCTTGGAAAAACACCTTGCATACCCCTTAGGTAGCAACTTTTATAAACTACGTCCTCACTAAGCATATAGGTTCCCTCGATTTGGCTTAACTCAACTCAATTATAACTAGGCATACACATCCACTTACACCCAACAGGGCCTAAACCCCAAGTTTATTGACCCATACTAGTCCCGCACATTAGACAACTATTTTTTTATCACTGGGATGAGAACTTAATTTTTTCTATTCCTTTCCTAGACATCTCACTTCCTATGACACTAAAAGAGGACTGCCCTTTCCTTTCCTTAACCTTCTCTTTACTTGCCTTTTCAAGACTTATACATGAATTTTCCTTGGAAAAACACCTTGCATACCCCTTAGGTAGCAACTTTTATAAACTACGTCCTCACTAAGCATATAGGTTCCCTCGATTTGGCTTAACTCAACTCAATTATAACTAGGCATACACATCCACTTACACCCAACAGGGTCATCAAACATGCCTCACATATGCATTCACATCATTCATCTTATAGTTTCATCTCATAGGTTTCCTTTCGATCTCGTACTTATATCTCACTTCGACTCGAGCGATCTATGGTCTTGTACTTATATTCCGCTCTAACCTGAGTGGTTGAACCCCTTTCCATTGTTGAAGTGGTTCCCGAACTTTCCTTCTAAAGTCTTAGTGTTTCCTTACACAGGGTTCATCGTTATACGCACACAACACAACATGATTCCCAATCACAAGGATAATATAACAACTACCCAATCATCCATACAAACATAGCAATACATCAAACAATGTTACACATACAAGAAAAGCAATTAAAGAACGCATCAAACAATACAACTTCTTCCTTGGAGCTAGAATAGCTATCTGCTGTCTAGAGGACCTTGCTTAGTGATAGCCCTTGGTTGCTCAGCATCACTCCACTCCACTGTCAGACTAGCTCTCTAGAAGCACTCTCATTCGCAAGCCTAAGGTCTTGCTTAACGAATCCTAATGCTGCTCTCTAAAGTCTCACTCTTGCTTAGCAAGAACCTACCTCACCTAGCGAGAGGCCACTATGTTATAAATCCAGAAGTTCAGGCTTCTTGCTTAGCAAGTCTCCCACTCGTTGAGCAAGCACTCATCTCGAACCCATAAATTCAAACTTCGTTGAGTGAGCCTAGTGCTCGCTTAGCGAATCTAGGATTCAGTAGTTTGCAGCCCTTCACAAATCTGCATCCCTACGATCATACTTGGCACCCAAATAGTCCAAAGCATACCAAATCATTCCTAAACACTTGCATTATCTTTCTAACCAAATAAACTACCCAATAACCCCTCAATCATACAAATCTCTCAAAAATTCATAAGTATCCTTCTTAGGGTTCAAGAGGGGAAAAGGGAAAAACATAAATCAAAATGGTTAGAGAAGATACAGGGGGGAGTACTTACCTCTAAGGGTTGTCCAGATCTGAGCTCTAGGCCGGTTCTCTAGTCTTCTCCTCCTCTTCCTCCTTTCCTCCTTTTCTCTTCCTTTCTCTTTTCTTTTCTCCTTCTCTCTAACTCTCCCTTCCTTCTTCTATTTAAATTGTGTGTGTGTGTGTTATAGGTCACAGAGTCCCGTTTGGGGTCTTATTTTCTTATTCCTACATATCATAGTATAAGAATAAATATTATTAATACCTATAGGCATCATTAACTATTAATTATATTCTTATTTCTATTGTGAAAAATTAGGGATGTTACATTTCTTATCTCCTTAAAAGATTTTTGTCCTTGAAAATCGAAACCCAACTATATCCTTATTTCCCCATTCGTCTCTTCTTCCAATGTTCTGACAAATCATATTCTTGGAGGTTGGTTTAACTAAAACAATTCCGAACTTAATCCTCCGTCTTTTATCTTAACCCTTACTAGAAGAACTCATATTCTTAGGGTTGTAATAAGTTCTTTAAGATCTTACGTTAAAACTAGGTCTTAGTTGGATAATAATAGTTGTGAATGAGGTAGAGAAAGAGTGAATCCCCACATAGCTTAATAGAAAGGTATAAGACAAATAAAAGAGAACAAAATGACGGTATTAAGGTGAGTGTTAAGGGAGGGTCAAAAGTATTTTAGAATGTCTGTGACCTTAGACTTGACCTATAGAGAACAACCTTAAATATTAAAAGAAAGAAAAGTAAAATCTAAACATGAAGGGTTTAAATACTAGAGAGCATTTTGGATAAGAAAGAGTTCTTAGGTTGAGAATGAGATAGTAAACTAATATAACAATCAGGAGAATGAGAGAGTAGTTAACACAGAAAGTATTGAAGATTAAAAGGCGTAAATTAGACCGTAGGTATGGTGAATTATGAGAGACCTAGTGAGTTTAAAGCCATAAAAGATAAATGATGAGGGTTGTTCGAATAGAAGAGTCTAACCTAGTCGTAGAGTCCTTAGAACACTCACTGAGACATTATGTCTCATTCCTTTAAGTTTCCCATTTTTCAGGATACAGGTGAAGACATATGTAGATGGAGCTTGGAGTCACGTGCAATATGTTTTTTGTACAATACCTTTGGGTGATAGATGAGTTATATTTGGCATGTATGTTTTTTTTATTGTATTGTTCGTATAAAATATTTAATTATATTTATGAGTAGCATTTGGATGTTGTTTCTACCTTTTTAAGTCTATTTTTTTTTAAAATCTAGACCTAGTTACGGTAATGCCCTTAGGGTGTTACAATGAGGACCTATAAGCCTAATTTGATATCTTGTTATTGGGATAAGGTAGATTGACACCACTCTATATAGGATCTTTTTAATGTATATATTGGGTTAGGTAGTGTTTATCTCTTGATGTCTTTTTTTTAGTTGTTTTCTTTTATGATTGATATGTATTACAAAATCATGATATATATATATATATATATTTTGTGTGTGTGTGTGTACAGGCTGTATCTTCTATCTTTTACTCCCATTTTCAAATTCTATTAAATTTAGAAAAATTTTATTATAAAAATTGCAAAAATCTTACTCACATTTCCATCAACTCAAACTTAATAATTAAATAAGTACCGGGTATGTTCAATGTGAACAGGTGTCACAGTGGCTCCTTACCTTTTCCTTTACTTTTGTTTCTCTTAGGTCTCTCAGGTTGGTGGCATCTTGAACTCTCCCTTTTCTTAGGGTCTGGCTTTTGTTGCACACTCCCTATTTCCCTTTGAGGTTCCTCACAACCTAGAAGGTATCTCTCATAGAATACTTCCTTAAAGTTTTCCCACTCTAAGGGTATTCTTGAAAAGTTCATCTTGTCCCTCATACTTCTCCACCAAAACTCTACCTCATCCCCTAGCAAGAATATGACATAGGCTACTCGTTGCATTGTAGAGCAGGTATTCTATCAAAGATTCTCTCTATCTCCCTTAGCCATAATCTCGCCTCTACATAATTATAGCCCTTAAAAGCTGGTGGTTTATTCCTTTAGAATTCAACAAATCCTAAACTCAAGGTTTCTACAGTTGGCTCCCTTCGAGTACACTCTACCCTTTCCAAGGTTCTCCAATTAAGGTTTAATGGATTGGTTGAGTTTGGTTCTAAGGGGTTCAAGTACAACTACCCATGGCCTTAGGTTTCCCTCGCCATACTCTTTGCTTATAGTGCATAAAGTATTGAGGTGATCAGTCTCAATATTCCATGACAAAGCAACTAGGATTGATGACATAACAAATAGCCCAAAAACACTCATTTTAGGGCAACTAAACTAATCCATAGTCCAATTTGAATCAAATTGCTTTGATACCAAAATGTAACACCTAGGCGGGCATAGATCCATACGAGTCATATGATAACTTAGGTCAAACCTTAAAGACACTGCATTTAGTATATTGATTGATTTTTTGGTCGTGAATATCTTGTTTATTTGATATCATGATAATCGCTGATAATTATAATGTATTTTTCCTTGTTATTTTGTTAGATTGTTGGATGTGACTATTATTAATATGATGTTACTTACTAAATCAATTTGATATCTTATTGTATGTATTATGTTTCATATATAATAATTAAAAAAGGAGGATTTTCCATATCTACCACACTGTGTATGGCTGAAATTGTCATAGTTTGAAATATTTTAGTTAAATTTTCTATTGACATTGAGTTTTACTCATTTTTGGGGTTTTTTGACAATTCCATATTTCAGATGTAGCGTTGGATGCTAGATAGCATTTCAAAATGCTTGATAACTTCCCTAATGAAGAATGTCTTTCAATCAGAATGGTCTTTTAGTAGGTCCACCTAAATATCTAAGTTAGGTATATATAAGAGTTTTGTATTTTAAAGTCCACCTAAATAATTATATTCTTATTTTGTTTATTACAATATAATTGGTTATCCATACTTTATTTTGATTAATATGTTGTTTATGAATAGTAATGTAAATTTTGATGTGATATACTTTTAAAGAACATTTTATATTTATAGTTTTGAAATGAAGTCTCTCATTTTCTATTTTTAAGTAATGGTGATGATTCTGAATAAAAGTGAGTAATATCCTTATTTTTTAAGGATGTTACAAATATGATGTAAAATTTATAGAATGTGTGTGTGTGTGTGTGTGTGTGTGTGTGTGTGTGTCTGACTTTAACTCATGTCTTTTAAAAATATTAGTTTTATAAATATATTTGCATTTGTTTATAACTTAGATATATACACAATTTTAATAATTTTGTATATCATTTATAACTTGAGATTGACATTAGTATTATTACATAATTTAAATATATAATTTATATATATGCATTGTTAATGCTAATAGATATGTGCTCTTAACGTTGTAGGACTTTGTTATCCACATATATATACGAATGTATCAAGTGAGAGGAGTATTATGAGAAATAAAAACTATAAATATAAATCATTAGAGTTCTCATAGCTAACGTTTAATCTTGACTATCCACGCATAGTTATATGGCCCAAATTTATAGTTTTCATTTCTCATAATAAGAAGAGTTCTCACTTGATATGCCTCATATATATATTTATGTTATAATATTAGAATAAATTTTGCTTAAGATTGCTTAATTTAAATATGTGATACGAACCTCGAACGGCCACCAAGAACCAAGCCAACTATGAAACAATAAGAACCAAATTGTAAATTGTTGAAGTATTCATTTTCATTGGTGATGACCTTTTTAACTTGTTTTGGCTGTAACTTAAACTATGGTTATCCGATTGATGTGCACTACTAGAAATGTTTGATTTAAAGACAAAATTTAGAGACACAATTACTTATGTCTCTATCAACAACAGAAACAGAGATAGATTTCAGCAAGTATAGACGAAACAAAAATTTTGTATTTTAGAGACGATATTTTGAGACGAGAAGTTTGTCTCTAATATATTTTGTCCTTAAGTTTATCTTTAAATGGTCTAAACACTATTAGAGACGAATTTTTGAGATAGAACTAGTTTGTGTCTAATAAATGTTAAATAAATCCGTCTCTAAATCCATTTCTAGTTATCAATTTGATGGATTTAAAATTTTCAATATATTAAAGACAAAAATAATTCCATCTCTAAATCTCCTTGTAAATTGAAATAACAAAATTTAATTATCATATCATTTTTAATCATTCAATCAAAATCAAAGTCCCTTACAATTAGTTTGTAGTATGTTTTTCTTAAAAACACAATGACTTGATATTATTATTTATATTATAATATGATAGATTAAGAAAAGATATGCATGTATCACTACAACATTAAAGGTTTTTCATAACAACATTTGTCATTGACAAATCTGAAATGTCACTAGGAAAATAACTTTTGCCAACAAAAAAATTGTCATTGCAAGTTGCTAAAAGAAATACTCTATTGCGAAAAGTTTTGCAATGATATTTGATGTCATCGCCACTACTTATGCATTAATAGTAATAATTATCGCTATCATTTTGACACATTTGTTGCTACCATAATTAATTTATGGTAACCACTAAAGTCATTGCCATATTTTACATATCTTAATGACTATTGTTGCTACAATAGATATTCTTTCTTATTAAACTATTTACAAGTTTTTGGAGTCCTTTTGAAGTTTTTATGAGTCTGAAAATGAATTTACAACCAAAATTGTTTTTGGGGTTAAGGAAAATGATTCTAAAAATGGTTCGTGGACTTTTCTTTGTAAAATGCATCTTCGCTCCTCTCATCTCAGCCTTTGATAAAAGGAAAGACGTAATAATTCATCATGCAACATAGCATCTATAGATCACAGCTACCTTTCAGGGAGCTTGAATCTTATATGGAACCCTAAGCCCAAAGGGCAAAAAGCCTCATACACAACTTCACAGTCACATAAAGACCATTATATTGTGCACACTCTAATTGGATCCTTTTAAACACCCATAGGGTGAAATATCTTCTTACAGAGTTCACAAAATTGCCTATTACAAGGTTCACGGCACCAAAATATCTAAATATGGGTACCTTCATGCATCACATGCACTAAATGAAAGACATAGTGACTGACTGGATAGTAGGTCATGCATTGCATGCATTCTGAATGACACCTCTGTTAAGACTTGGTTATGATCTATTGTGCTCATGATGCCTGTGTTGTCTTGTTTGGTTGTCTGATTTTCTAATTGTTGTATAATTGTGACTCGTACATGCTATGCATTATGATATGGTGATGTTATGCTTACTTGGACTAAACTAATGGATGCTTAGACTAAAGGACCATGATCGTGCTAGCATGTTATAATTCCCTATTGATATTCCTTGACTCATGAATGAACTGATTATACTCGTAGTGTTGCCCAAGTTATGTTTGTGCTTATGTATTTATGTGGGTCACTACCAATGATGGTGGTATACCCTTTTGAGATTGTTATGCTCCTCTGTTATGATATATGTGTCTATTATCTCACCCCCTTGTTTCTGTTTTTTGGTTGTGGCCTTGCTTGTCATCAACCAGAGAATGGACGAATGACAAGAAACGACGATCACCCTAGGAGATGGATGGAAAGCAAAATATAGAGAGTAAGAAGATGGAGTTGCTATCGAGGATACCTTATCTAGTGGGGTCATCCCCAGGCAAAAAGTCATAGGTAGTGTTGTGTCTAGGACTGTTTCACCAGTGGTAGAAAGGTTAGTCCCCTCAATGTCTGATAACCCTTATATGTACCAATCTCAGGCTCCAGTCAGCAATTATAGGGTAGTATCACCTCCTATTGTGACTACCCAAGTGACTGTGCCGGTGATGGGCCTTGTTCCTTAGTAACCATATATACCCCCAAACCTTAGACCCAAGGGAAGTAGGATGAGAATGACTAATAGGAAGTCAACTATTCCCCATGAGTTTACCTCCTCTAGCACTGCTAGTCCCAAGAGAGTATTTAGAGACACCATTAAGTTTGTGGCTCGGATAGGAGCTGGTAAGAATGATAGTACGAGTAATAGGGATTCCTCTGATGTTTCCCCTTATGTTAGTGACATTAGCATGTTCCATCATGCGAGTCAAGGTGGCCACCTTCCTAACCAATAAGGTTAGTGGTCTGGGTGACAATTCTTGGTTGATTGGGGTTAGTCAAAAGTATCGATGGGTCTTGTTAGTGTTGTTGATTGTTGGGATAGGATTTAATAGTTTCATCGATTTCCTATATTTTTTACTTTTAGACTTTTGCTCTTGGTTCTATAAACCTGATATTTATTTATTTATCATCTTTATTCATACATGGAACCTTTTCTTTATGAGCAATTAAGATTTCTATATTTCCTACTCCCAATACCCCGTATTCAACTGGTATCAAGTATTGACAGACAACAGCTTTACATTTTAAAGCCTTTTCTTTACATTTTGTGTAATTGAATTGTATACTCGCCTGCTTTATATACATACATACATACATACATACATACATACATATTAGTATGTTGGTTTATTCGTTATGTTTCAATTAGTAGTTTTTTTCGTTAGCTTTCTGTTAGAGAGGTAGGTTAGTTCTAATGAACTATTGTAAAGGGGCTTATATAAGCCATTCTTCTAATCAATAAAGTGACTTCTTCTTTTCACTCTAATAGTCTTCCTAATAGCTAGTATCAGAGCTCCACAAGGGGCCTAATACAAAAACTGCAGTTTCTTCTATGTGAGAGAAGGAAAAAGAGAAACGTGAGATAATTTGAGAATCATGGCAGAAGGGACTAATTTTGTCCAACTTGCGAGTTCAAGGTTTGATGGTCACTGTGACCATTAGGCAATGCTTATGGAGAATTTCCTTCGATAAAAAGAGTATTGGAGTTTGGTGGAGAAGAGGATTCCCTCATTACTAGATGGGGCAAACCAAGAACAGCTAAAGAATGTTAAAGACAACAAGCTAAAGGATTTGAAGGTGAAAAACTATCTATTCCAGGCTATAGATAGAAGCATTATGGAGACTATCCTCAACAAGTATACTGCGAAAAACATATGGGATTCTATGAGGCAAAAGTATAAAGGATCTACAAAGGTTAGGAGAGCTCAGTTGCAAGCTTTAAGGAGGGAATTTGAGATTATTGGAATGAAGGAAGGGGAAACTATAAATGAGTACTTTGCAAGAACTCTCGCTATTGTGAATAAGATGAAGACCCACGGCGAGAAGATGGACTAGCTTACGATTATTAAAAAGATCCTTAGATATATAACAGTAAGGTTTGATTACGTGGTGTGTTCAATTGAGGAGTCAAACAATGTGACCACTATGTCTATTGATAAGCTTCAGAGTAGTCTTCTGGTGCATGAACATAGAATGAAAGGGCACAAAGAAGAGAGCAAGCCTTGAAAGCCATAAATGTTGGAAGAATAGTAGGAAGAGGAAGGGGTCGTGGAATCTGTGAAGCTTGGAGATAATTCAAGAATCATGCTTATGGGGAAAAGGAATGTCAAGCTGAAAATTAATGGGATAACTCAAGTAATTATTGATGTGTATTACATCCCTAAGTTGAAAAAAAATCTTCTGAGTATTGGTCAGCTTCAACAAAAAGGCTTGATCATTGTCTTTAAGCAAGACATGTGCAAGGTATATGACACTAAAAGAGGTCTTATCATGTCCAGTAAGATGTCAGCTAATAGAATGTTTAATATTGCTGCCCCTACGATTTCCCCTCTTGCTTACAAATATTGGGTGAAGACAGCACTCATTTGTGGCATTGTAGATATGGTCATCTTAGCATCAAAGGTTTGAAAGCTTTAGCACATAAAGAGGTGGTCAGAGGGCTACCAAAACTTAAGGAATCATTTAATGTTTATACTATCTGCATGGTTGGAAAGCAGCACAGGGAAGCTATTCCAAAGAAGAGTTCCTGGAAAGCCTATCAAACCTGAATAGCAACAAGAGGTATTTTGTTACTTTCACTGATGATTATAGTAGAAAAACATGGGTTTATTTCTTGTTCGAAAAATCCACTATTTTTTATGTCTTTAAGAAGTTTAAGATCATGGTTGAGAAGGAATATGGAAATATCATATGCTGTTTGAGAACAGATATAGGTGGCGAGTTTACTTCCTTTGAGTTTGATAATTTTTGCAATGCTAATGGTATTAAGAGATAACTCACTGCTGCGTACACCCCACAGCAAAATGCAGTGGCAGAGAGGAAGAATAGAACGGTAATGAATATAATGAGAAGCATGTTGTTAGAAAAGGATGTTTCTAAGGAATTTTTTCCAGAAGCAGTGAATTGGTCAATATATACGCTTAATAGAAGTCCAACTCTAGCAGTCAAGGCTTGGAGTGGAATTAAGCCTTCAGTCCATCACTTTCGGATATTTGCATGCATTGCACATGTTCATGTACCAGATACTCAAAGAAAGAAATTAGACAATAAGAGCATCAAGTGTGTGCTTTTAGGAGTGAGTGAGGAGTCTAAGGCATACAGACTCTATGATCCAGTTTCCAGAAAAGTGATTACTAGCAGAGATGTTGTATTTGCCGAAACAGAAAAATGGAAATGGATGAAAGGAAAGGTAGAAGAGAAAAATGATATAATTCAATGTGACAATAATGATTAAAATGAAGATGAAGAGAGTGAAGTTGAGATTGAAAACACTCAAAATTTGAGTTCTGATATGGTAACAAAATTGATTAGGTCACATTTGTTGGGGATACACCAAACCCAACTAAAGAGAGGAATAGAAGGCAACTGGCTTGGTTAGATGATTTTGTAACCACTGATGAAGTGTATATTAATGATGAGGTACATAATTTGGCCATTTTTGGTCCCTCTGAAGATTTTGCTATTTAAGAAGGGGCAATAAAGCATAGTGTGTGGAGAAAGGCTATAGACATCGAGATTTGTGCTATTGAAAGAAATAAAACTTGGGAGCTGACATCACTTCCTTTTGTTGCTAAGAAAATAGGGGTGAAATGGGTTTATAAAACAAAATACAATAAGGATGGAAAAGTGGAGAAGCATAAAGCTAGACATGTGGCAAAAAGGTATTCCCAAAATCATGGAATTGATTATAATAAAGTCTTAGTTCCTGTGGCTAGGTGGGATACAATTAGAACAATTCTGGCTCTTGCTGTTATCAAAGGGTGGAATGTTTTCCAGCTGGATGTTAAAAGTGCTTTCTTGTATAGAGAATTGAATGAAGTTGTTTTTATTGACCAGCCTCAAGGATATTAGAAACAAGGTGAAAAGGATAAGGTGTACAAGCTCAAAAAGGCTTTGTATGGCCTTAGGTAGGCCCCTCAGGCATGGTGCAGTAGGATTAAGTCTTACTTTAACAAGGAAGGCTTTGAGAAATGCCCTCAAGAACACACACTGTTTGTTAAGACAAGAAGTGAGGATAAATTGTTGATTGTGAGCCTTTATGTCAATGATCTCATCTTCACTGAGAATGACACGGGAATGTTTAAAAAAATTCAAGGAGTTAATGAAGAGAGAATTCAACATAATTGATCTTGGCAGGTTGAGATATTTCTTGGGCATAGAGGTGATTCAAAATGCTAAAGGAATATTCATTTGTCAACACAAATATGATAAGGAAGTATTGGAGAGGTTTGGTACGGAAAAAAGTAATATGGTAGGTAATCCTATTATGCTAGGATGCAAGATGTCTAAAGATGAAGGTGGGAAGGCAATGGATGCCACAACATATAAATAGATGGTGGGGAGTCTTATGTATCTAACTGCTACCA
This sequence comes from Spatholobus suberectus, assembly GCA_004329165.1. Classification (NCBI taxonomy): domain Eukaryota; kingdom Viridiplantae; phylum Streptophyta; class Magnoliopsida; order Fabales; family Fabaceae; genus Spatholobus; species Spatholobus suberectus. The sequence continues at coordinate 52,315,733 of CM014729.1, read as the reverse complement.
GACTTGATCTCATGTTTGCTATATGCTTGATCAGCAGATATATAGAGAGACCAACATAGATACATTTGGTTGTTGCCAAAAGAATACTCAGATATTTGAAGGGAACAATGGAGCACGAAATTTTGTAAAGAAAGAGTGAAGGAGAAAATCTAATAGCCTACTCTGGTAGTGGTTATGTAGGGTATATAAATGATAGAAAGAGCACCTCTGGATATGTTTTTATGCTTCGGTCAGGAGTGATTTCTTACTCTTCAAAGAAGCAGCCAGTGGTGATTTTGTCAACCATTAAAGCTGAATTTATAACTGTAGCCTTATGTGCTTGTCAAGGGATATGGTTAAGAAGAATTTTGGATAAGCTTGAGCATGCTCAAAGGAAGTCCACTACTGTCTTTTGTGATAACAATTCCACTATCAAGTTGTCTAGAAACCCTGTTTTGCAAGGGAGAAGCAAACATATAAATGTGAGATTTTACTTTCTTCGTGATCTCAATAGAGATGGAACTATTGAATTGGCATATTGCAACTTATAGGAGCAGTTATCAAACATCATGACCACGCCTTTGAAATTGGAGTCTTTCTTAAGGCTTAGGGACAGGTTAAGGCATGTGTAAGATGTATGATTAAACTGTTTGCATAATGCAATTCAGTTTAAAGGAGGATATGTTAATATGTTGGTTTGTTTGTTACGTTTCAATCAGTAGTTTCCTCCGTTAGCTTTCAGTTAAAGGGATGGGTTAGTTCTATCAAACTGTTGTAAAAAGGCTTATATAAGCCATTCTTCTGATCAATAAAGTGACTTCTTCTTTCACTCTAACAGTCTTCTGATCAATGCGCACACACACACACACATATATATATACATACACATACGTACATACATACATATATATATACACACACACACATACACACATATATGTATGTATGTACGTATACATACATACATTCATATATATATATATACGCGCGTGTGTGTGTGTGTGTATAAAGTGTCTATCAGGTACCTACAGACGCGATTACAATATGTGGCCAACCTTTTATGTTTTCCCTTTGCAAGGGTGCTGAAATGTATTTTCCTGTAAAAGGTTCCATGCTTTATAAAATGACGACACATGTTTACAATCACGTGAAAAATTTACCCATATTTTCATCAACTTGAATTAAATAAAGTTTCAAATTCTACGTTTTAAATGAATTTTAGTTAAATTTTAATCCCAACAAGCTGGGTCCTTATAAACTACACACCACAACACCAGGGCATACAAAAATCCTAGCCTCCTATGGAATTACACATCTGAACATCCCCAAGCTTTCGCATCCAGCTAACAAACAATTATTCCCTTGACACCTTTAGTGTCAAAAAGCTCAAGACACATGCATGTATGCATGACATCACAATTCATCAAAAAAATATGGACCTTGATGGCAACAAATGTCTACTTACCATCAAACCATGATAAGATTTATTCACCATTTCCAACATTTCAAAATGCCATCAAGTCCATACAACAAATCATTATCAACTTTATCACGCCAACATGCAAGATACAACATCAAACTCCATCAATCTCAACTAAGTTTCACCTTTAATAAATATAATATGGATAAATTTAAATTCATAAAATAATTTATATCCTTAAAATTAGCATAATTCTAATTTTCATATCAAAATAAATCAAATTTTATTAAACATAGTTATTCTAAAAATAGGTAACAAATCCTTTAAGAAAACCTAAAAAATATTTTAAAAAGTATTTCATTGAAAATAAATTTACCAAATTTACCAAATAAATTTTAAAAACATTGAAACTCATTTTTAAACATAAAAATTCAGTTTTACAACAAAACAAACCCATGTAAAAAGTTTCAAGTATCAAATACACCAATTAACATAAAATTAGGGAAAAAGATTGAAAACTTAGGTTAAAATGGGAAACAATTTTTTTTAGAATCAGTGGCTCAATTTGATCCTCAAGTTAAATAACTAAACAGTTTTTATAAAATGTGATCCACATCTTATTGGAAACATATTTTGTCTATTTTCTAAAACATTTAGAATCACTTTAAACAAAAATCTACAAAAAATAGTTACAAAAATTACATGCCAACAAGGTCAGATTGAAACACTAGATGACTAGTAAAACTGTTTTCATTTTTTTCGGTCATTTTAGAATATTTAGTAGCAAAACAAAATGTTTTCTAATAGCACATTCAATAAAATTTCCATATTGATTAAGATCATCAAAACCATAGATCTACATGATTTATAGTGATTTTTGAAAGAAAACGGTTCTACAAAATAGTTTCAGCTAAAATCAGTGCACAACCATCAGTTTCCAAAAATCAAGAAAAATAGTAAATAGCTATAAAAATAAGTACACTATATATCAAATGGAAGCTTAGGAAATGTAGTTTTCATTCGTTAGTTTCAACAAACAACCATCCAGAAATTCCAAAATTATAGAAAAGCACACATACTTCAGATTCAGGTTTTCAAATTGCAAGTTTAATTTTCAATAGGCATATTTTTTTCATTTCTGAATTTTTTTTCTTGTGATTCCTGAGCCCATTATGAAGCATTTTAAGTCTAGTTTCATGCCAAAAAAAAGCACTCAAATCTAGCAACTGCAACTCAAGTTATAAGCAAAATAGTGAAAGGTGTTAGTTCTACAAACCAAAACAACAACATAAGCACAATGGCACACTTCACCAAAACAACACATATTTCATCAAAATACCAACTTTAAACATCATCACCAAAATTTTAAAGAAAAAGAACACTTAAAAACAATAGCATACACCAAAGAGCACACAAAAAAGGTTAGCTTTCCTTACTTCCAAAGATTAAGCAAACTAGAGCTTTTGGGAAGAAAACCACAAGGTGGTTAGTTCTCTTTGACCTTTGGCATAAACAAGCTTTAACAACATCCACACATGGATCATCCAAGACACTAAACAATCTTAGGTTAGTTTTTAAACAAGGAAGACAAGGGAGATCAAGAGGGGGAAGAAGAGATTTTTAAAGAAAATAGAATAGGAAGAAGAAAGGAACAAAGGGAAGGACTTACCAAAAACCTTTTCCTTTCTCTCTTCTCTTCACACACACGACCAACTTTGAACACTTAGGAAAAAAAAAAAAAAGAAATGCCAGTAGGAAAGAGAGGAAGAGGTTCACAGCCATGGCTTTAAAAATAGGGGGAAAGGATTTGAAATTACAAGGTCTTTACTTAAATGGGAAAAAAAGGGGAAAATTGTAAAAGGTAGAATCAACTCCTTAATGTAACACCAGGGTTTTCCTAATGTGTGATTTAGCAGTTTAATAATTGAAAGTGGAATTAAATTTAGTTTTCTAATGAAAAGTTAATAAATAAATTGTAGATGTGTGTTTGTTGTCTTATGTTGTGTTAGCTTGGAAATTTCGGTTTGAATTATAGAATTTAAGAAAATGTTGTTTGAGCCAAATGTCTTTGTCGATTATATTTTAGTTGGTTTAGTGAGTAGTCATCATTTTTGGGTTAGTTTGGGCCTTAAAGTGTCAGAAAGAGAGAATTGGGCCTTGGTGAGCCCAATACCCTTCCTGAGACTCTTATAAAACCTTGAGAACCCCTTTCTATCTCATTTGTTAGAAAGGACACTCTCCACCCTCTCTAGACTCTCTCAAATCTGCTTTTCCCAATTTTTAAAGAGTGGAACAAGGATTCCACAGCAGAACCCCACTCCCTTGGCTTATGTGGAGTTGCATCTTCTCAAATTGGTGAGTTCTTCCCCTTCTCTCTTGTTTTTCGTGGGAAATCTATTGGGGATATAGGGAAACTTTGATTAAATCTAAGTGTACTACTAAATATTGATGGATTTTGGGTGTGGGTGTTGTGATTATAGAGATCTCCCTTTGATTTGGTTCAAGAATTCCATTCTCCATTTCTCTCCACTTCCATTAATTCAAAATTCGGAGACTCCAAGAGGTAAGGGAAGCTAACCAATCGTTGTTTTGGCTTGATATCTGTAATTATATTGATTTTTTACCTTGGATTGGTTGAAATCTAAGTGTGTGTGGTGTTGTGGTGAAAATCATGATGAAAACGGGTTTGGGATGAGATTTTGGTGTTTTGTTATTTTGTAATCGATTAGAAAGGTATTAATTGTAACTAGGAGTGTTTTGGTGTGCTTGGTATTGATTGTTATGTCAAAAATGACCTTGGGTCATCTTCTTGTGAACTGTAGAGATCGCAGTTGTCGTTGAGCGCTAGTTTGTTGGCACTGAGCATGGGATGACAGAATGCTGTCTGATAGGTTGGCGCTGAGCGACATAATTCTAGTGTTGAGCGATGCAGCGCTAAGCGACAAAAGGCCTGATTCTCTCTGTTGTAGTGGCACTAAGCGTCGGTTTTATGGTGTTGAGTGTGGACCTATCAGGGTTGAATCCAAGGAAAAAATGATGGGGTGTTGATTGCCAAGGGTTTAATGTTAGGTGCAACCCTTTGGAACATTAGGGAAATGTTTTAGCTTCAAAAGAAAGATATGTTCATCTTGTTGCTTAGTTTATAAGGTTATTGTGTTGTTGCGTAAATTGATATACATGAGCTTTGTTGTTGGTTTATAATGTGTTGCTCTAAAGGATTTGAGAATCTTGATATGTTGTTAAAGTGGAAAGTTGCTAAGATAGGACCTTCACTTGTTATTGAGAGGATTTGTTGGTGAAATCCTAAAGAGGTATAGGTTGCTCAGGTAGGGCCTAACCTGTTTGCCATGTTAGGTGTTGAATTGACCCTACATAGGTTTATTGGTTGTTGTTGACCATGTGAGGTGCTGATTTGAACCCACATATTGTTATTGTTAAACTTTATTAAATTGTTGTTGTTCAAATTTATTAAATCATTAATGTTAGACTAATGGTGGATGGTGTTGTACATGCATTCATGCATGAGTTTGCAATGGTGACTACGTTATAAGCAGGCACGTAAGTTGGTTGGTTGATAGGAGTTGAGGCTCAGACTGACCTCCAACCTAGTGTCGAAAAAGTCAGTGGGGGTCATTGCACCTAGGAGCTAGGGATAGGTAGACAGGCAATTCCACAGGAGGCCAAAGTCGTTACAAGCTTTGTGTCGTGGTAAGCCACTACTTACTTATATCTATCCTAGTTAACCGCTTGATTCTATCCATAGATCACAATTACGATGTTCTCCAATAGCAGTGGATGGCACTATGTTAAGGAACATGTTTATGCTGGTCGCTCAAAATGTTGAAAATCTTTCAAGATTAGTGTCTTCATGCATTGGCATGGTGGATGGTGAAATTGATCTATAATGTGGTCATGTATCATGGATGTGTCTGTATAGCTCTATATATGTATACATATGAATGCGAATGACGATATTATATTATGGTGATTGAGGTGTATGTTCCCTTTGTGATGGACAACTGTGATTCTATTGTTATCTATTTTCTTTTGATTATATTTCATGTTGTTTTATGTAAGCTTACCCTTGCACTATTTTGCATATGTGGTTCGTGCTTATGATGATTAGGTAGTTGACGTGGGAGCAGATGGCGAACCTTCTGTTTTTCAGCTTTTCAGAGTTGATGGCGGAGCTGTCGACTTAGAGACGAGGAAATGTGATGAATCACATTCTTGCTTTTATTGTTCTTTTGATAGAGGTCTTACTTTTGAGATTTGATGTATAGCTTAACCAACTTTAGGGAGTGTGTTTTGTATCCCCTCTCCCTTGTTGATGTATATTTTGGGTTATGGTGTTGACACATGTGTTTTCTAAATCCTTGATTTGTATATATATTGCACAGTTCATCTTAGTTGAGACAGATGGTCTCTTGTGTATATGTACATTATGATAATGATGTTTAGTTGTATGTTAATTAAGGTGATGTTTCTTTAAAAAAAAGAATAGGTAATTTATATTTGTATATATTAACAAAATAGAAAGAAGGGTAATGTTGTCCAGTAGCGACAATGGGTCGTTACACTTAATCATTAAGGAGTTGGAAATAAATCAACATAGCTTCTTAGAGAAGCCAAGAGTTGGACGACCATATGGAGGGACAAGGCACAAAAACTAATTTTTGTACTGATAATTAAGTGTACTTAGTGTAGATCAATTGTCAAATCAGAGGTACTTTAAGTGTACTTCTAGTTAGGTAATTTGGTTAGATTAGAACTAGGTTAGTTTGGTTGGGAAAACTAATTGGTCTCCTTGGCTTAGTTCATTTGGATGTGTATTTTAAGGAGGAGAAGGGGAAATTTCAAATTCCAACACTAATAAAGAAAACACAGCTAAAACCAGGAATTTGTCAGGCAAGACTTAAGGTTGACATCAAAACTAATTGAAATAAATTAATTAGAATTAGAATTTTAATGAGTTTTTGACTCACTAAAATATCTCAAGGTGATATTCAATTGTCACTATACTAGTCAAGCAGTCAGTTCCCCTTTTTCTGACAAATTTCTAGACAAATTGGATTCGACTAGAATAAAACAAACCTTGTAGTTTAATCTTTCAATAAGAAAAGCCATCAACCTAAATTGAATCCAATCGTAGTAAATTTAAAATTAATTATAATTAAATTTTATTGATCCTATACTGCTCATCAAATTTTTTAGATAATCTCTGCTTTGCTAGTATCAACACAAGTTAGATTCCTATAAAAATCTCTACAGAAACTCAGCTAGGAACGAACGTATTTTAATTATCTACTTTTTTCATTGGAAATAAAATTTAATTTCTCTTTTTTAATTACTCAATCATTTAATCATAGATTAGCAAGAAATAGATCTTACACTTCTAATCTTCGCAGTGTACCTCTCACTGCTAGAATTTGAACAGACTAAATTTTGTAGGAAACTCTACAAAAATTTACACATCAACCAACTACTTATTTTTTAATTATTAATTTAAAATGAATTTAAAGTTAATTTCCCTTTTCAATTTATCGAACCACTTATTCACATATTATAAAAGGCGAATATTACACAACTCACACCAACATCTTAAATACCATGAAATACTTTAGCAATTATTAAAAAGATTTAGCTCTCAAATGGCCAAACAAACATTAAACCCAATAAGGATCAACATCTACTAAATGCATTTTAAAAAATATATATATACAAAACAGTAAATACCCAAGCCCTGATGTCACAGTCCTATCATAGCTTACAAAACCTAAAGAAAACTATAAACAACTTCGAATGAGACCAACGCCTCCACTTTAAGACTCTTCCTCAGGGCCTTACTAGACATCACCTGTAAATCATGAACATAGGCAGAAAACACAAAAAACAAAGGAATGAGATACATCTCACATCATTCTCAATGTATGACAATGGAAACAGGTAACACATATGTTCACATACAACAAAATAACATTAACTATAGAAGTCTGGTTTACATATAGTAAAGTGCACATGCAATGTAATGCTACTTACTTATACTTCTCATGCACATGTGGTACCAATCAAAGTTCTTAAAAGTAGTCTAGGAGTATATGCACGACCATAAGAAGAGCTATTAGAGTACTGATGCCTTCGGATTTCACACTCTCAACTAGAATGATATTCCCTAGTGACTAGTTAAGGTTACCTAGCTTTGTCAATATGCTCCAACTCCATGGGATTAGCATGGCCCATTGGAGTTTCCACACCAAGTATCATCACCCCCAAGGTCAAGACTCCACCATCCAAATTCACACATACTTTCCTTTATCATAATACTCAAATGATATGATGCATGGTTTCATACAAAGTTCTCAGGGTCCCATTGGACATTTCCCAAATAAGGTCCTGCCTTTCTTAGGTTAGGCCCCTCATCATCTCAATTTTCATCAATTATTAACATACATTTCACAACATTTAGGCACCTCAAGGCATGACAATTACATATATTACATGAGGCAAAACACGCTTTAAACATTAGACATTAGCTTTAACCCACGCTTTGTATCATACATTCACTTAGTGAGATTAGGTCTAGCTCAATGACACACACTGCTTACTTAGTGAGGATACTTCTTGCTACACGGCACAACCTCTAGGGACTTACCTTGCTCTTTGTTCAATTTTCACTAAGCGAAGCTACATTCTTACTAAGCAAATCCACTCTAAGGATTCACTCCTACTCTTTGTCTAACTTTTTGCTTAGTGAGACACAATTTAGCTAAGCAAATTTCACTATAGGGACATGTCATTCTCTCTGTCTCATTTTTCACTAAGTAAGAAGGCTTCTTGCTTAATGAAAATTCTTTCTAAGACTTACGCTGGTCTCTATACCGTCTCCTGCTCGGCGAGACTCACTCTCGCTAAGCGAGAGGCGACGAACAAAACGTCACAAATTAGGGTTCTACAAACCCATATGCTTCCCCAACAATTCCCACATAGTCCTAATTATTTTAAAGGGATTCTCAAGTAATTCTTAACATGTTTTTACTCATTACACAGCAAAGCACAAGAATTCAACCGCAATTCAACTTTATATTACAAATCGCCAATAATCCCAAATTCAAGAACACAAAGGGGGAACTCAAGAACTATTTAATTATGCAGTCCAATCATATAATTAAAGCCTAACATAAAAAGATTAGGAAAAATCGCTTTCCCTTATAGACAATCATACAAACACAAACAATTAGGGTCTAGGTCCAACCCCTTTAACCATGACTAAAGCCAAACCCATGAGTGAGATATTCTCACTCCCCCTTACCTCGAAAGAAGCAATCTCTAGCAAGAGAATCAGAGTGATGTGACGGTGTTCCCTTGTTTCTCACTCCATCGCTACGACGACTCTAACGGCATAGTTCGAAAAGAGGCAAAAAGAGAGAAAGAGGTTTGTGTTTTAAGGAACCCAAGGCAACTTTACAAGGAAGCTTGGGCTTATGAAGGCAAGCCTAACATAAGGGTCTACAAAACTTTAAAAGCATTTTAATTACAAAACTCCATTCTAAGGCTAACATTTTTTTCCCCCAAAATATCATTTTATTAAAACAGAGCAAAATAGAATATGGTAATAATAATAAAAATAATAATATAAAAGAAAACATTAGGATGTTACAACATACATGACAATAAAGGCAAAGAAAACCACATAAGTCATGATAACCATTATGCAATTAAGCTCAATTAAGAAAAACAGATCCATATAAGAGAAATTGATTGGAATTGAGAATCCATGAGAAGGGGAAAAATTTACCTGATTGAAAAAGATAAGATGAAATCCAGGTGTAAGGCGAGAGAGGAAGTAAGAAAGCAACTAGAGAGAGAGAAACACAATAATGAAAGAGAAAAAGTGATGCAGCGAGAAAGAGCTCGATAGAGATGAATGCGAGCGAGCAAGCGAGAATGACACAGTGAGAAAGAAAGAAATTCCCAAACTCTTTTGAAATCTTTTTTAATATTCGCCTTTCAAGTTTCAATCTGTATTGAAGGTAAAATAATTAAATATAAAAAGGTAAGTGACAAAAAATAGTAATATTTATTAGTAGAAACGTTAAAAAAATGTGTAAATTAGGTAAATCGATAACATTTATAGTTAGAAATGTTCCAAAACAAATATAACTAAGGTAATTTGTAACATTTATTGTTAAAAATGTTTTAAAAAAATATAATTTAAGTAAATTGGTAACATTTTACCACCTATTAGTAAAAAATGTCGGGAAATGTCTAATATGTAGTAGTGTAAAGATATAAGCAAAATCACACTTTTTAACCCAACCAGTGAGGAGCAGAAATCCAATATACTTGCCTAAATTATTAGTATGATGATACCAAATAACAAAGGAAAACTTGGAAATCTTGGAGCGAGGAACGTTCTTGGTGGCACAAAATTAGGACTTTTAACCAATCATCATATGATCCTGATTAGGAGTCATACTGTTTTTATGGATCGTCCTTGAGTTGATTATCTTATAACAAGAATTATAGAAATAAAAGAAAATAAGAAAGTAGAAGATAAGACTTGTGCAAACAAATAAAAGAATTAAAGTAAATAGCACACAAAAAGTAAGCAAGAGAATCAAAATGACAAAATGGAAAAAGACAAGAAAATGGAAATGATAGATAAAATAAAGAAAGCAGAATAGAAAAGAAGGTGGAAGAAGGCGCCACACTCTATGGAGAGTGATAAACCAAGTGAGGATTCACTACGAAGGTGTGGAAACCTTTGATAAGAACTAAGAAGGTTAAATCTAAGAACCCAAAAAAAGAGCCAATACTCAACTCACAATCACAAATGAGCAAACTTTAATATTATTCAACTCTGTCAAATAAGAGGGATTACATCTCTATTTATAGAGGTTATTCCAAGGAGTCTAACCCTAATTCTAAAGAAACATAAGCAAAGGCCCAAGAAAGCTTAAGGCTCAAATTACAACTTAAATTAAATTCAAAAGAAACCTAATCTGGGATGAAACTTAGGTTCCTAATTGTCATCAAACTAGCCCATTTATTACAATTAAAATAGGTCCAAAAACATTTAAACAAAATGAAATAAAATTCAAGTTGTAAGCCCATGGTTGGTGCATTATTATGTCCCCTAGGTTAGGCTTTCTTTCACTTAAATCAAGTGCACCACCATCTTGGGTTATCTTCTCCCACTTTGGGCTTGAGCTTGTAGTGTGTTGATCACCTCTAAATGCTTTTTATATCTCTTTATTCTTCCCTTCATAGGAATTCCTAGCCCAATCATAGGATCTTCTTTTTTAGCTTTTGCCTTCTTAGGTCTTTTTGGCCCAATTAAGTGGTCCTTCCTTCATTGATCTTCATCAAATCACCTTTAACCCATAAACCAAACAAAATGTTTGAAGCACATCTTTAACTAAGGCCTTGTTTGGATAAGCTTCTCCATAAACACATATAGGAGAAAAAAATAGGAAGAAAAAATTAAACAAGCTTTTGCCATAAGCTAAAATTAGCTTATGTATAAATTAAAATCAACTTTTTGGAAAAGTTAAAATCACTTAGCTTCTAAAAAAATGATTTTAACTCTTGCATAAGCTAATTTTACTTTTTTTAAGAAGCTTGTTTCACTTTTCCTTCTTATTTTCTTCTTCTATAAGTACTTGTGGAGAAGCTTATACAAATAGGGCCTAATCTTACTTGAGAAGTTTTAGCTTGTGTAAATAAAAGACAATCATCCGTGGAGAAGAGATGAGAAAGAAGAGAAGCTATCTTGGAAATTTTTATAGGAAGCCACTTTTTGTCCTTGAAGTTTCTCTTGGATGAGCAAAGCCAATTTTTTTCGTTCATAGCACAAACAAATAAGGACACATAGAATCACCGTGCCTTAAGCCCTTATTAGGGGTAAAAGTATCCAATTTCTCAATGTTTCACTTCAAAGCCAAAGATGAAGATGTTGTATAGTTCATAATAAGATTAACAATATGGGGAGGAAAGCCAAATTCAGCAAAAGTAAGCTTCATAAAGTTCCCATCCACCTGATCATAGGCCTTCTCAAAATCAATTTTAAATAGGAGAAATCCTATTTTTCCTTTTTTCTTGTGTATCTGATGAATGATTTCTTAAGCAATAACAACATTATTTGAAGTTCCTCTATCAGGGATGAAGCTACTTTGTAGTGGACCAATAATGGATCTAATCGAGGCTTGGGTCTTTTGACCAAAACCTTAGAAATGAGCTTAAATAGCACATTACAAAGGCTAATAAGATGAAAATTGTAAGGACCTAGCTTGTTGGGATTAGAATTTAACTAATATTCATTTGGAATTAGGAAAATAAAACTTTCTTTAATTCAAGTTGATGAACACATGGGTAAAGTTTTTGCGTTTAATGTAAACATGTGTTACCATTTTGTGAAACATGAAACCTATAATAAGAAATCAGTTCACAATATCCTCATATAGGGGAAACATAAAAGGTCATCACATATAGTGACCGTGTCTACAAGTACTTGATAAACAATTGATATATTTATAAATACAATTCAGCCTAGGCAAGTAGGCAAGTATAAAAACTCAATATATAAAACATAAATAGAATACTTTAAAACATAAATTAAAGGCTTTAAATCTTGAGGCCTCTGTCCATTAGTACCTGATAACAATTGTTCACGAGGTATTGGGAGAGGGAATTACAAAAAATTTTAAAACATCATAAATAAGTTCCGTACATGAATCCATACATAAAAGAAAGATATTAGGTTTAAATGATCCAAGAGTGAATACTAAAAATAAGGGTATAGTTATCGAAATGAAACTAGAAGATCCTAACCCAACTACAGACATCGGAACATGACCCACAAACACCTTTGATTAACCCCAACCATCTAGTACTACAAAGCCCATCACTAACGCTGCTAGCTAAGAGGGTGACTACTTTAACCCATATGGTAAGACATGCTCGGGTTATTGTCATTAGGGGAGTCACTAGAGGAGCCTTTATCACTCTCAATACCATCCCGATCTTCACCCATCTGGGCTGCATACTCAGTGGAGGCATATGTGAAAGCATTGCCTTCTTGGTAGTCATGCAAGTTCTGCCACCCCTAAGCCTAATGGCTGAAGGGTCATGTTGCCCACCAAGGGCATAGCCTCTACCCTGCCTTATTGTCGCAACAGTGACCACTGGGATCACTACGACTCTCCCTTTATCTTTAAACACTGGCTCCCTCAATGCCGAGGCAACATAGGCTATATAAGAGGAAGGGCTAAAGGCCCAAAATGGTAAGTCTTACTATCCACTGACATGGACAGATGTAAATCATACATAACCAGAGTTGCCTAACTAGGATCGTTGTTGTCAATATCACCATGCCAAAAGTTCATTATGCCTAAAAAGACATTCTGGTAGTTTCCTCCATTGAGTTGCTCACTATGCTCCATTCACTCTTCATCCCCCGGGGTGATCCACATATGACAATGTTTGTCTATCCTCTACTTAGTGACAAGTATGGCTATAACCAAGAAACAAAGGCAAAAGGGTGAATAACAGACATAGATAACATATCAATAGAACATGACAAGCTCAAGGGGTATGCCACCATCATTGGCGGTGACCCACACAAATACATAAGCACAATCATAATCTAGGTAGCACTACATCTACTATCAATCCATGTATGAACTAGAAAGCATTAATAAAGAGATACAACAAGCTAACACAAAGCATGGTCCCTTATTCTAGTCATCCATCAATTCAAGCAATCATAACATCTTTATATCAAAGCGCATAACATGTTCACACCACATTCAAAAAAATCAAATAGTCAGACAAGCAATATAAGCATCATGAACACAACCAAGGTTCATAGGGGTTAGTCATCAAGGATGCATGAAATGCATGGCCAGCTATCCAATCATAAATCTTTCATTTAATGCACATGATACATAAGGGTACCTATATTCAGATATTATGGCACCGTGAACCCCGTAATAGGCAATTATGCAACTTCGTACAAAGTCGTTTCACCTTATGGGTGTTTAAGAGGATCTAGTCAAAGTGTTCACAATTTAATAGTCCCTATGGGACGATGGGCCACTGTATAAGGCTTTTTGCCCTTTGGGCTTAAGAATCTATATAGGATTTAAGCTCCCCAAAGGGTAGCAACGATCCATAGATGCCATGATGCATGATAAATTATTAAGTCTTTCCATTTATCAGATGCTGAGATAAAAGGAGAAGAGATGGATTTTTATAGAGAAAAGCCCACAAACCTTCTTTTTAGAATCATTTACCTCAACCCCGAAAACTATTATGCTTATAAATTTATTTTCAAACTTAAAAGATTCCAAGGACACCAAAATCACTTAATTGCCACAAGCGATTCAAAGAGATGTTTTCAATTCAAAGCTCATTTTGAGGGTAAATTCCATATAACGCCAATGTGTCAAAGTATGTAAGGGACATTCGGACTTTGCACATGAATTTAAACATCGACCTTATTAAAAAAGGTAACTTTATGAAATCAAGTCAAAACCAAATTGAGTTTAAATAAGGAAAATCAAGAATGAGTTTTAAATGATAAGTTGGGGGAGGAAAATATCAAGACGAACCCAGATATAGTAGTTTTGGCCAAATTTTAGAAATGGCTTTCCCAAGAACCAATTTCGAGCCCATATGATCCACTTTCAAAAGATATAGGCATAGTGGCACTAAGATCCATTTAGAAATCAATTGAATACAGACCCCAGTAAATCAATACCATCTCCTTCATCATCTTCAGGTAATTTCATAACATTATGCGATATTACGTCATTGGGATGAAACCAACCGGGGTATTCATATTATATTCTCATATATTAGGAATATGTTGTAGCAACTAATTCATCATGACTAACATATATGATTCATCCACATTTAGCAATGCCTTTAAACATACACAATCCATCATTTACAGTGCAAATAGAATAAGTCATACAATTTTAAGTTGGCATATATTCATATAAGACATGAACCATACTCACTATACACCAAGGCATCCTAAGGAAGGCATTACTAGCCATATACAAGTCACACATAAGCATGGGAACCTCAAAACAATAAGCTGCCCAACATATTTTGTCACCAAAACCAACATGAGTCAAAAAATCAGTTAAATTCACATAGACCTCTGATTGAGGTGGGACCAGTTTTGTTTGAAACAAGTCAAATCTCATGAAAAATGAGATTCCAACAATTTTTTCATAATTCAATTTGGATTTACAATTTGTCCTAGACTTGGACATGGATATAGGCTTAGAAGAGGATAATTCCATTCACCCTTTGGGTATAGGAAACCAGGGGAATTGACCCCAATACAAAGATCCACCATTATACCTCATAATTTGGTGAAAATAGTAGCAAAACCTCTAGTTGTCCTATCCAGAAACAAATTTGACATGCCTCAAGAAAATATTCATCAAATATTTTAGAAGACTCCAAAAATTATGGACCACAGGGGTTAGACATAAGACACTTAGAGCTAGATGCCTACCAAAGGGTTTTAACTAATTATTGTAACAACCCACTGTCTTTACTGTACAATGCTACCCTCCTTGGAATTTGTTAATATATATAAATTACCCATCTCTTTTTTATTTATTTTTTTTACAAAGAAAAACCACCTTGATTAACATACAACTAACAACATTATCAACGTGTACATATACATAAGAGACCATCTATCTCAACCAAGATCAAGTGTGTAATATATATATATATATATATATATATATATACACGAATTGAAGATTTATAAAACATGTGTGTCCATGCCATAACCAAAATATACATCACTAAAGGAGAGGGGATATAAAACACACTTCATAAAGCTGGTCAAGCTATACATTGAATCCAAAAAGTAAAATAACTATCAAAAGAACAACAAAAGCGAGACTGTGATTCATCACATCTCTTTGTCTGTAAGTCGGTAACTCCACCATCAACTCTGAACAACTAGATCAACGGAAGGCTCACCATCTGCTCCAACTTCAATGATGTGATCATCACAAGCACGAACCACACATGCAAAATAGCACAAAGGTAAGCTTACTTGAAACAACATAACATACAATATAAAAGGAAGTAATATGAAGTCTCCTACTCTTACATCAACAAGTAAACATACACATCCACCCTATGAATCAACACCTTCATTCCAACACATACATACATAGAATTTACATGCAAATTCATAATACATGACCACATCATAAAACATAAATATCAATCACCATGTTAATGCATGATGACACTACTATCGAGATATTCACAACATTTTGAGCGACTAGCACATACATATTCCTTAACATAACACCATCCATAGCTATTAGGGAACACCGTAGCTTTGATCTATGGATAAAATCAAGTGGTTGATTAGGATAGATATATGTGGGTAGTGACTCACCACGACACAAGGCTTGCAATCACCTTAGTACCCAGTGGAATTGCTCGTCTACCTATCCCTCAGGTCTTAGGTGCAATGACCCCCACTGACCTTTCCGACACTAGGTTGGAGGTTCATCTAAGTCTCAGATCCTATCAACCAACCAACTTACGTGTCTACTCATAATGCAATCACCACTGTGGACTTATGCATGAATGCATGTACAACACCATCCAACATCAACGATTTAATAAAATTTAACAGCAATAATTTAATCAAAATTCAACAATAACACCATGTAGGCACAATACAGCACCCCACAAGGTCAATAACCACCAATAACCCCATGCAGGCTCAATTCAACACCTAACATGGTGAACAGGTTAGGCCCTACCTGAGCAGCCTATACCTCTTTAATATTTCACAAATGAATTCTCTCAACAATAAGTAAAGGTTCTATCTAAGCAATTTCCACTTCAACAACATATCCAACAATCAACAACAATTTGAAAACCAAAACCCTTTTTAAAACCCATTTGAAACACCCAACTCATCTTGAATTATACATTTGATATCTTTAAGGATTAAAATTCATAAATCTATAATCATTTAGAAGATTGATAAATCTTAAGATTCATAAAACCCTTCAGAATAATTCAATTCCTTAGTTTAAGGAAATCATATTTAAACTAGACATCTTTCCATCATTCCCAAATAGAACTTTTGAAAATGCATAATAGCCTTTTTATATATAAATGTATATAATATATCAAAATATGAAGCGATAAATTTAAATTCTAAAATAACATATGAAATTCTGAAATAATAAATTAAATACGGTACTAATAGATTATCTCCTGTAATAACAGATTAAACTAGTTAGAAAATGGACCAGAATTCATTTACTGATAGAGATAATCGATTATGAATCTTCATAATCGATTATTTTAGAACTAGTGTTAGGAAAACAACTCCTGAAGTGCGAATAATTGATTATTAGCTTCCATAATCGATTATTCCAAAGTCAAAATCACGAAAGCAGCTTTTGGAACTCGCAAATAATCGATTATGAGGCTTCCATAATCGATTATCTATGACAGAGTTGCTAAAAACTTGGTTTTTCTGCAAAAAAACTCAATCTCCACCATAATACAGATCCAAATTTCGACTCAATAAGAGTTCCAACATCATCAATCAACCTCAACAAAGCTCATATGCTTTAGATTTTCCAATAAAATCAATGTTTCATCACCAAAATCACATATTTCCCCAAAAACCCATTTTCATCCAAAATACCATACATGGCAACATCCACAGAGATTCAACCATTTCCAAAGCATAAAATCAACATACCAACAATCACTAACACATAACAACCAATTAGTAAGCTTCCCTTACCTCTTAGAGTCTTCGAAATTTGGATTAGTGGAAGAGTAGAAATAGAGAAAGGGAAACATTGAGCCAAATCAAAGGAAGATCTCTACAATCACAATACCCACACCTAAATCCATCAATATTCAATAATAAACTTATATTCAATCGAAGTTTTCCCACACCCCCAACAGAAACCCACGAAAATCAAGAGAGAAAGGGGAAGAACTCACTGGTTTAAGAAGACGCAACTTCCAAACAAGCCAAGGGAATGGGGTTTTGCTGTGGAATTCTTGCTCCACTCTTTAGAAATTGGGGGAAGCAAATTAGAGAGAGTTAGAAGTAGCCTAGATAGTGTGGAGAGTGTCTTGTGTAACAAATGGGATAAAAAAGGGGTCTTGCCTCTTTAAAAAGGCTTATGGGCCCTAAGATGGAGCTTGGGCTTACTAAGGCCCAAACTGACTCGAAATCATGACTCCTCATTAAACCAACTAAAATGTCACCAGTAGAGATAATTGGCTCAAAAAACATTTTCTCAAATTTCCACAATTCAAACCAGAGTTTCCAAGACAACACAATATAAAACTACTGACACACATCTACAATTTATTCATTACCTTTTAATTACAAAACTAAATTTAATTTCCACTTTTAATTATTAAATCATTGAATCACACATTAGGAAAACACTAGTGTTACAATTATAATATGACAGCTCGCACAAGGCTCTTAAACATAGTGTAGGTGTTGTCCAAAATTTTCAATAGGCATACTTAACATAGTTTAAGGCTCCTAGCTTCAAGTAGCCTTAGGCAAGGCTTGACACATGGCCATGGACATATCTAAACCCTTCTAAAGTGTGTGGGTACGGGGGAATGAACCCCACAACAAATTTGGCCCCTTGGTCGTCTCATATGGACTTAAACACGAATCTATCCTGCATGTAAGTGGATTGAACCTGACTCGCCAAAATATTTGGCAAATATTCTAAGAACCAAAGAAAAATACGAGACCACTTCGGGTTGGTTCCTCAAGGGTAGATTACATGAAATCAACAAAACAAGGCAAAAACCATAGAAATTTTAGTATTTAGATAATGAATCACACAAAGTTTCTTAACCTTCCAATTATGGCCTATAGAGTGGCTCAATGAGCCGTTCTATCTTATATCTACGTAGCACTTTGGGGGTTCTTTTTGAATCTCTGTGGCTCAAACTCAAATATACAAAATAGTAAAAACTACATCCATCCACAAATCATCAAAACATAGTGCAAGTCACATAAGTGCATAAAGATAATTTTAACGACTTGAAGTTATAAGTTGTTAGGAGCAAGGTGTTCCTAACTGACTCTACATGTCTACTATGAGTAGATTATCTTACTATCCCTTTACCTCAAGTGGTGAGAAGTTTGTTGGTTGTGATCTGGTATACACTCGCATATCTTGTTGTTTCACCTTTGATCTTGCGATTGGTGTCGTTTTCTCCTCAATTGTCGGATTGATAATTAGGACCTACCAAAACAAAGCTAGTGAAGTGTAAATCACAAAAAAGCCATTGTGTGTGGCATTCAAAGGTTCGAAGGCCTATATGAAAAGCTCAAAAGGTGCGCCCAAAGGAAAGAAAAACTAAGGGGTTTCGTAACGTCAACTTACAACAGGTTTCCACACTACGATATGGCTACTCTGACACAATTCGGGCTTTTTAGAACAAGCAATAAGCACTTCCTTTAGCTCGGAGAAAACTCAAATTTAGAGGGGGGGAGGGCTTACTTGCAAAAAGGTTTATGGGCACCTTAGGGGTGGCTCGTGGAGGAGGTGGTGGTGGCTTGTAGTGGTGAGGTGACCTCGCAGTGATGAAGGAAAGACTGAGGGGAGAGAAGCTCGTGTGGGTGGTGGACTGGGTGTGGTTGTCGTTAGTGGTGAGGAGAGACTCGTGTGGTGATGACTTAGGCTTGTGATGGTGGTCTCATGGAGGAGGTGGTGCTGCATGCTGGAGGCAAGGGAAAGAAGAAGGAGTTGAGAAAGGAAATAGAGCATGTGGGTTAGTGGTGTAACACCCCTACCTTAATTTTTAACTATTATTTTTAATATTTGACAATTTAATTTTAAAAGATCAGGAAAATTTTTCAAAATTTTGTTCTCCAACATTGCTCTCAAAATTTCAAGAGCTATCTAATTGTGATTTTTAATAATTTTTCTGAGCTGGAGCCCAAAGAAATTAGAAAATAACGATTTTGCCTTTATTTCTCAACATTAAGGACAGACATGAGAAAAAATTTTAATTGACCTTAAAATGTTAATTTAAGCTTAGAATCATATTATATGTATTAAAATATAATTTTGAAAATTTATGGAATTCTAATATAAAATGACCAAAATAACCCTAGTTGTCTGTTAAGTTTAGCAAGTATTGCTTTGACATCCAGAAATGATGAAAATGACAATCCTAGGTCTTTTATAGGTAGACTATTTAATTTCAAAATTTTCGTAAAAATTTTGGTATATATTGAATTAAAATAGATTTTTTTATGAATTTTCTAGCTTAAAAATACAAAATATATATGCATAATTTGAAATAAATTAATAAAAAATTAAAATTAATTATTAAAAACTTATTTTTTGATGAAAAATAATGTATTTGTCTAGTTTCACATTGAATTGCATTATTTTGATATTAAAAACTAATTTTTTCAAATTTAAGCAATTTTATCGATATTGGTTAATTTACCTATAGATAAAAATTACATAGAAGGAGCCTTGGGATAGCACATACCACACGTCCCCAGCCTAGTGTTGATTCACCTCCCTATGTTTGAATATGTGTCCCTAAAATGAATTAAAAAGAAAAATAATATTAGAATTTTTACATAATATATGACATAAGCATTTGGGCACCTAAGCTCGTTTCTCTTCCATAAATACCCTAGAGTTGAATCAAAATTTCATCATCCTCACTATCTAAAGCTAGCTGAAACCTCCATTAGAATTTCTCTCTCTAGAATTATTTTTTTTACTTGTTTTTATGTTAAAATTTTGCTAGTTTTCAACTAGTAAAATTTCTCCTCCTAGAAGCTTTGCACCAACAATTCCATCCTCTTTATCAACCACCTTTGAGGTAATGGGGGGAGTGTGATTAGTTCTAAATTATAGTCACTTTGCATGTTGGTAGGAAAGGTTTTCCCCTAAACCTTTCAATGCATAACTTTACTATGTTATAATGTTTTGATGCTAGAATTTAATTTTTAGTAAGTTGTTATACTGCTCAATTTTGTAATTAAAATATATTTACTAAGTAGTTATGATGCTTAATTTTAGATAATTAAATTTCACTTACTAAGTTATTACTCTGTTCAAATTTAAATAATTAAATTATACTTATTAAGTTGTTACTCTACTCAAATTTAGATAATTCAATTATACTTATTAAATTGTTATTATGTCCAAATTTAGATGATTAAATTATAATTACTAAGTGATTATTCTGCTAAGATTTTGGTAATAAAATTATGATTTAGGGATTGTCTAAATTATTATTGTGCAATTTCTGTAATATAAGGCAAAATGTTGATTGTATTGGTGCTTAGATATGTTAAGACCAAGAAAAATCTCTGCTTAAAGATAATAATGAATAATGAGATGTTAGTTAGTGAGTAATGTAAAGCGAGGGATATGTAGTACCCTGCTAAGGAAGTTACAGTTTGGTATGCTAAGAAATAAAAGGCAGGGACTCACTTGCAAAAGTCTTGGGGGTAGGCATCGAGTGGTAAAGGTCCCAATGGCTAGGGTAGCGGCCGTGAGCCGAGATATTCGCTTGACCAAGCTTGATAACCCTGACAACTACTCGGCATTCCAAGATGGGTGTGAAGGTATAGCTCTATAAATAGACGTCCTAACTATTATTTTATTTCTCAATGATGATGAGGAATATACCATGTGATGATGTTGAGAGAGGTATATGTACTCCCATTCACTTCCCAAGTTCTGTTGAGAACTATTACTCACTAATAGAAAGTATGGATCTATACCTAGTCAAGGGTAGTATAATACAACTTAGAATAACCTTAGGTTCTCCTCCATTGTCAGTTGTGTTTTATCTTTATTTTATGGTAGAATTTTTACCGTACATGTGAAAATAACTTTAGAAAGACTTAGTTTATAGTATTTTTTTTATGAGGGATAGGGTAGATGGACACTGCTCTGTATAGAATCTTTTTGATATATATATTGGGTTAGGTAGTGCTTATCTTTTGATGTATTTTCAGTCTTTATGTATTTTATGACTGTCATATATTATCAAATCATGATGTAGAGTTTTATAACCTATATTTATACATAGTCTTTTTCTCTTTCATCTTTTACTACCATTTTCAAATTCTATTAAGATTAAAAGTTTTCTATTAAAAGAGTCAAAAAAATTTTACTCACAAAAATTTAAATAATTAAATTACTATGGACTATAATTAAATGAATAAGTGTTACAGGTGGAGGGGTTAATGTGAACGAAAAAAGAAAAAGTAAGAGGAAAGAATAGATTTGGGATGGCTGGTGTGGTGCGGTGCCTTAAGGTGAGAAACCGAGAGTAAAGGGGGTTTCCATTTGTAGAAATGAAGGGGTATGTCTCATGTCTTATATATAGAGAAAGGAAGGGGCACAGTGTGATTATGTGTGGTTTAGGACTTCTAAGTATGTTTAAAGGTTGATGTTGGGTTTTGGTTTAAAGGTGTTGGTCCTATAGTAAAAGTGAGTAGGTTGAAAATGTCTAAAGAAATTAATAATTTAAACTCATGATAGTTATTTTTAAACTTTGATAACCATAGGGAATTACTTTAGCTCTGGTGAAACTCCAGACATGCCAAATCCCTTCACTAGTAGTTAGAGAGCGATTTCACTAACTATAGCCATAACATAGCTGAGCACTCTATATGTTTATACATGTAATTAATTAAAACTTCTTATAGTACAACATATATATTAAAAATTGTAAATATAATTAAAATACTTGTTTTGAGAAAACTTAATTTCTAAAACCGTATAACAACTTGATTAAATTTAAAGAGATCTACTTTCAAAAGTTTATATGTTCAAACTCATAAATCAAGTGCTATATAGAACTCTTTATTTTAAAAGAGCATTTCCAAAATAATTGTTTTAGTTCAAAACTCACTTAATAAGCATAACCATAGAAGAAACAGATCCATAGTTTATATGACATAAAATAGTTGCTATAGTAATTATAGCTTACTACAACTATATAAAGGAGACTTGAAGAAAGCTCAACCATTGATTGAAACTTGAACATCACAATAATCATTAGATCTAATCAAATTTAATGGATACAATTATGTTAATGAAGAATTTAATTGCTTTCATTAAAGCTATTTATTATACAATTTTCATAGTTTTATGTTAATAAGATATATTTCAAAAGTAAAAGAGATAAAAAAAAGTTAGTTAAATAAATATAATAATAATAATAATAATAATAATAATATTTTTTGTAAAACATAGTAATAAAATTAAATATTATAAATATGTGATTAAATTTAAAATAATTTATGATATTTTAATTGAATTAATTATTAAGGATATAAATTAAAAAATAAATTACTATGTATCTACATAAGTCAATTTTATTTTTTTAATTTGTTACTTTAAAATATATTTTTGAGCAATAATAATTAAAAATTAAGATTTTATACACTTAAACCTATGCATTAATATGATATTTAATGCTATTAAATATTATTTAATGTTATATTTATATATTTAAAAATTTATTAGGAAATAAAAAGTAATTATTTCTAAATTTAATAAAGATATATATACTTTAAAAATTTATATCTGTTATTATTTAAAAAATTAGTTTATAAAATATTATTTAAAAGAGAAAAATATGAATTTATATATATATATATATAAGTTTTTTTTTACCTAAACTAGATGTATATAAGTCATTTTAAATATTTGCATTTAATATAGTTGTATTAGTCTTTCAAACTTTGTATTAAATTAAAATTATAAAAAAAAGAAGCTAATTTTAGTGGGTGGGTTTTGAAATTTAAAGTTACAAAATAAATTGAAAATTCATTTTTTTCTTTAATGGATAATTTTTTTTTTTTAAAGCTCAATATATCATTTTCAAGTCTAATTAATTCTCTAATTCAGTTCGTAAAATTTAATAAATGCTTGAATCATCATCTTGCATTTATTCTCTCTTATATATTCTTCTACTGAGGCCAACTAGTAGGTGTATTTCTTTGTTCTTTGTATTTTCATTTGTTTAACTTTCTTTTCTTGACTTTACATTTTCTTTCCTTGATTTTGCTCTTGCTCTTTGATAGAAAGATAATTTTTGTTAACATGTCTTAATTAACTTGCAGCAATAACACTTTTTGAAAAGATAAAGAAAGAATGTTCTTACAACAATGCATCATCCAATGAATTTGGCGATGGATACAAAGTGAAAATTAAGAATCAATATTAGATATATCATCTTATTTTGTATCTTTTATTTTTTATTTTTTTGTTCTTTTTACATGTATCATCTTTGTGTGTTTCTTTTCTCATTTTACTGTTATGTTATTTTATGTTTGGTTATTATTGTTCAAGCTTTTCATATATGTTTTTGTATTTTTCTTTTCAATATTATATTGTAAATAATGTATATAATTAGAGATTAATGACTATACATTATTAGTGTAAAATTTTTTACTATTAACCAATTTGAAATTACTGTTGGTATGACATTTAAGGTAGTTATTACAAAAGTCAACAAACTTACCATACATAATGGGTTATGATTGGATGACAGTATAAAACTGCTTTACATTTCAGTGCACAACCTATTTTCTCATATAATGATAGTCATTCTCATTTTAAGCAATAAAAAATCAATAATCTAACTTTTACTTTATTTCTTTAACTCACAATTTCTTTTTTTCATTTAATAGGACATAAACGAGAGCATATTATTGTTACAACATTATTTCTGATTCATTAATTTCTCTTCTTTATTATATTTTTTTTATGTAATTCACTTAACATAATTTAATGAATTTTATATAGTTAAATTATCTCATTAATTTTTTTTTATTTTTTCTACTTAATTTGATTGCCTAATTAAATTTGTACACATATTATTTATATAGTTTATTATTTACTTCAATATTTATTAATTGTTTCAAATAAATTATGATATAAAAAATTAATTGCTTTCATAAAATAAATTAATTGTAGACTAATCTCTCTCTCTAAGGTTTACTTTTAATAAAGAATTAAATTGATTACATTGATGATAATTATTACAAAATTTTAATAATTAAAAGTTAATAATAATAATAATCATAAATAGAGTCTTTTTAAATTCGTAAGGGTCAATTTTAACATTATAATTTTTTATTTTTATAAATGGAAATCTTAATAATAATAATAATAATATAATGGTAGTAATAGTAGTAGTAGGTGTACTTAATTGTATTTCATAACTTCCCCTCAATATATATAACATTTTGAAAAATGATAATTAAATTGATGCAAAAGTCTCACATGTATTTTTTTAGGTAAATTATGTTAAATAATATATTAAATTGATCAATTAAATAGTATATAATTTATAACGTTGATTCAATTTAAATATAATTAATATAAAAATAAGAAAATAATAATAATTAAATATAATAATATATTTCTTTCATAGCGGTCAATTATAAGTTATCATGATTTTTTATTCTTGTAAATTCAGACATTAAAGAATAATAAATACACATTATATACCATAAATATAAAACAATTGTAGAGTATGCAATAATAGTGCAGTTATTATTATTAATGACATTGTCATTTTGAATTCACTTAGAACGAGGAAAAAATTATAACAATATAAAAAGAAATATGTAATGATATTAAAAAAATTAGTAACACACAAATAATTCTTATAGATAAATAATCCTTATAATAGTTAAATTATAAGATATAAAGTCTAAAACTTATAATAATCCTTATAGATAAATAATTTTAAAAAGTAGCAAATAATGAAATTAAAATTAAATAACAAAGAACAACAACAATAATAATAAACAAATCTCATTACACTGATTGAGAGTGTTCAATTCATCTTGCGTTTAAGTTAACTAACTCAAAATTTTAACAATATCACATAATTAAAATTAATATCTTCTAAATAATTAAAAATATAATTTTAAAATAATTAACAAATATACATATTTAAAATAATCATATTGTTTCAACAAATTTAAAATCAATTTTAATTTTTACAACAAATATATTTAATATTATTAATTATATACACACAAAATTAAGTACGTTTTAACTAGGGATGGCAATGGGTAGGGTCTGGGTAGGGTATTATAGTACCCATTCTCATACTCGTGTTTGAAAAAAATACCCGTACCCGCCCCCATACCTGCACGGGTAACAATTTTAATCCCCATCCCCATATCCGCTGGGTAGTTATATACCCATACTCGCACCCACTACCCACACATTACTAATGTATAAAGTCAATAAATAAATAAAAATATTAATTGGAAAAATTACTATAACTAAATTAAAATTTTACTCTTAAATCATTCTCACATAACCTTAAATCATTCAAACTTGTCCTTAATTCTTCCAAATATAACATTTAAAGTATCCAAACATAATATTAAAAGCATTGAAACATAACCTTATATCATTCAAAAATATGTCAAAACCAAACAACATTAAAAACATAGTCATTTAACATAATCAATCCTAAATTTAGTGTTCCAATTTTTTAACATAATCACTAAAAACTCAAATATCATGTACTAGTACTTTCCAAGACCTGCCAAAAATAATATTTTTATACTAATTAGCTTATAATTATATTTTATAAATTCAAAAGAACACAAATAGA
Source organism: Spatholobus suberectus (assembly GCA_004329165.1). Classification (NCBI taxonomy): domain Eukaryota; kingdom Viridiplantae; phylum Streptophyta; class Magnoliopsida; order Fabales; family Fabaceae; genus Spatholobus; species Spatholobus suberectus. The sequence goes on along the minus strand of CM014729.1, from coordinate 52,289,641 downwards.
TAAGTTATTTTACCTCATCATCAGAATCAGTTTCCGGATATTTATGCAAATGCTTATCTCTCAAGTCTAGATATTGCTTTGGTCCAGTAATACCAATAGAAACTAGAACATGACAAGAAGACTAAGGATTAGACTATGGAAAAAAATTAAAAATATCGATAAAAGCTAGAACAAATTTAATTGAATAAATAGAATAATGCAATGTTTATTGCCTTCTTGCTTATGTTTCAACCAACTTTGTGCACACATAAGTGCCTCCAAAGCATCCTCATGAAGCCTAGAACGATGAGGGCTCAACAACCTACCTCCTGTGCTAAAAGCAGATTATGAAGCAACTGTTGAAATTAGGATAGCCAAAACATCCCTGGAAATTTTTTGCAATGTTGGATACTTGATACCATTTGTTTTCCACCATCCAAGAATGTCAAAGGTTGCACTCCTAGGCAACACCTTCTCTTCCAAGTAGAGATCTATCTTAGACTTTGATTGTGTCTCATTTGTATCATTGACAAATGAGTCATAATCACTAAGAAAATTGCTAACATTAAGATTATCCAAATTTGACTTGTTATCATTCACATGTGAAGTTAAATTTTCCACTGTCGCTGTAGTCTTAGCTTCATAATCTTCAAACAATGAATAGCACGATTTCTTAATATTGTTAATTTCAATTGAAGCTAAACTTCCATAAAGCTTGGGAAAAAAAAAACTCTAACAATTTCAATTTGTATCTTGGATCCAAGATAATAGCAATCCCTATAATTCCATGAATAACAAACCAATATTTCTCAAATTTAGCAACCATTTTTGAAGCCATATTTCTAGTAGCCTCAATTGAGCAAAGCTACCACTGTTACAAAGAGAGCTTTATTTCACACATCAAAGGGAAGAAAACATTTGTCGTTAGATATTGTGTCCCAAAAAACATTTCAGTTACACCATTAAAGACTTCCAACCTATTACAAATTTCCTTTGCAATTTCCCACTCATCTGTTGTAGGCAAACATGTAAATAAACGCTCTCTTGTTTTCAAACGAATAAAAACATCTTTGTAGGCCAATGCAACAAGAAGCATACGATAAGTAGAATTCCATCTAGTTTTGCAATCAAGAATAAGTTTCTTTGTGATAGAAACTTTGATTTGGCATGCTACTTCCCTAAAGCTTTGTTCTCTTTTAGGCGAAGCTGTCCAAAAGGCAACACTATCCCTAACCTTCTCTATGCCATCTCCAAGAACACCCAACCCATCTTGAGCAATTAAATTTAGAATATGTGCACAACATCTCATGTGAAATAATTGACCATCAAGTATAAGAGAAGAGCACTCAAGCTTGTTTAACAGCAACCCAACAAGAGAATCATTAGTGTTACAATTATCCAGAGTGATGGTGGACAACTTTCTATCAATATTCCAATCAATCATGCATTCTATCAACACTTTAGAAAGAGCATCAGTCGTATGTGGACATTCTACATACACAAACCTATCATGCAAAATAATATATTAAATAATAATACAATGCAAAATACCACATGCAATTGAAATTAAAAAATAATAACTAAAATTCATACCTTAAGATGCGACTTTGCAATTCCTAATCATCATCAATGTAATGACCTGTGATGGCCATATACCCTCTCTTTTGATTGCTAGCTGTCCACAAGTCTGTTGTTAAAGCAATTATACTCCCAATTCTTTCCAAAGTTCTCATAATGTCCCGCTTTTCATGTTGATACATCTTCTTAATATCACTCTTTACCGTGTTTCGACTAGAAAGCTTAAACAATGGTTGTAGACCTTCAGAATATATTTTGAACCCCAAATGTTCTACTAGTGAAAGAGGATACTCATGAACTATTATCATAGAGCCAAGGTCTCTTCTAGATTACTCTGGATCAAAATTGTAGTTATTCAAATAAGTAGATGATCCATCTGCCTTCTTTTGTTCTTTCAACAAGAATGATTGTCTTATATCCCTATATGGCCTTCTTTTACAGGTTTGAAAGTGTTTATGTAAATGAGTTGTTCCATCAGATCTCCTGCTTGTCATATACTTGTTACAATAATTGCACACTGCTTTTTCTTCTCCATTAACTATTTTTTTCTTGAAGTGATTCCAAACAACAGATATCTTTCTTTTTTTCCCGTCCTTAATTATTTCAACTTCCTCACCATCTACAACAAGTGAAGGGGTATAAGTTTCTGATGGAGATTGATCCTTCATATCATAACTGCTAGTAGGATTATTAGGTGCAGTTTCAAGTTGTGTAGGAGCAATAGACATAATAGGAGATGAACTACTTGTAGATTCCTTTGAAGCAGGCACCTCAAGTGGAGTTTCCATCTATGATAATTTACATGAAAAAAATAACCAAAGATTTTAATACAATAGCACAATATAGTTTATAAAACTGAATATAAATACATTCCAATACAATTTATACAATAGCACTTCAAATGATTGAATATATATATATATATATATATATATATATAACAGGGCAATGTAGTTTAAGAAATGTGACAGGGGATGAAAAATGAAAATTATAAAGAGCTACCTATGTGAAATGTGACAGGGCAATAACATCCTTGTGACTGAGGGCAATCTAATTTTGACATAGTGGTGATAAAATACAAAAAAATGCTTAGGGAATTTAGCGTTACTGTAAAATTCAGGAAACATAATGCAGACATCATTCATTAAAAAATCCTAAAATGATTTAACAAACATAAAATTGAAGTCAACTGGACCTGGACTCTTATTCCCCATCACAGTTCTTTATCATGGCTTCTACCTCCTCAGCTATAAAAGGAACAATTAGCTACTAAATAGAGTTGAGTTCTAATTTACCAATCTCCTCGACTTAACACAAGAATGAACAAAAAAATTATTGTGACATCCTTCCTTCAGCCATCTACATCTTCACTTTTAAAAAATAATTCCTTTTTTGTTTTTAAGAAGCTACCATAATTGATAAATTGTTCTACTTCTTCGGATGAAAGCTCTTCATTTTTCAAATCCAGTATTTTTATTTCCTCTATTAGTAGCTAGCTTTTCTTTTTCATTGCGCCAAAACTCTCCTTACTCCACTTCCTCAGCTAATTTTAAAATCTTCAATTTTGCTTTTATTACTAAACCTCTCCATCTCTATCTACTATGTAAAAAACATCTCTACCCACTCCACTTTCAGCCAAATAACTTCCTTTTATTTCTCTAGATGAGCAGACAGCGTTAAAGTCACCCACCGCACAACACAACCCTTCCCCAAAACCATTTCTTGATATCCTCCTATAGCTGCATTTTTGCAGCAAGATTATATGGAAAATAAACATTAACAATGAAACATCTAATTGGTGTCTCCCCTCAATCCAAACTACAACAAGATAAATTTTGAAAATAAATTAATATTTCACCTGGGTTGCTGGTTGTGGGACTGTTGGTGACCCCTGTGTAAGTCGTGTGACACTGTGACGTTACGACGCTGCAACATGAAGTTTGTGACGCAAGGTGGGTGAGGCCGAGCACAAATTTGAGGGGCTTCCAGAAGTTGGAATGGGTAAACAAAAGGAGATAATGTGCAAGTTGGAGGCTTGGAGTCTGTAGGCGTGGAGGAAGCTCAAGTCGAGAGCGTAAAAAGCAAATAGGAAATAGAGGAGAAAGTTTTACGTTTTAGGGTTCAATCAAATTCAAAGGTTATATGTTTTACTTATTAAAATAATAATTAATAAATTTATAATTATAATTATAATCAGATTCAGAGTTTTTAAGTTTAATTATAATATATATATATATATATATATATATATATATATATATTATAATTAAATTTTTATATATATTAATGGCTGCAGGTATAGGGCAAGGTGGGTATTATAGTACCCATACCCGCATTCATCCCCATGAAATTTTGTGGGTAATTACCCATTCCCATTGAGCGGGTAATTCTCCCCCCGTCGCAGATATTTTTTGTACGTACCCCGTAGGGTCTGGGTACAATTGTCATCCCTAGTTTTAACATAACTTCTATAATAACAAAAATGAACATTCAAATTTAAATACTTATATATTCATACGTATTATGCTTATTTTCACTTTGAATTTATTCATTTCATATAGGTATTACTACACTATCATTACTTGAATAAAGAATAAATCATAATAAATTTTAATAGACTTAATATTGTTGAACACAACATCTACTTAATTAAAAATATAGTTAATCATCTTTCTCATTTTTAAAGTAATTATACTTAATTTACTATTAAATATTTTAAAAATTATTAATTTTATTTATGTACATATACTTTAAAAATAATTATAAATACAAATATAAAAAATATATAATTTAAACAAACACTTGCAATGCACGGGTTTAAAATCTAGTACTTATAAAAGATAGCCCTAATTTTAAAAGCTACACTTATACAACATAAGCTAACAAAACGAGAGTATCCATAAGTTGGTATACATATCTTTAATTTAGTGAAACTAAGCATTAACAGCTTAAAACTATCACGATATAATTTTCTCAACCCATAAGCCATTGCTCCTCTCATATATATATATATATATAATTCAAAACCATAATGATCTTTATTCAAAAGCCTTTTGTAATCTAATGTAATGGTCCAAATGGGTAGTTTGAAGCTAAGCAAAATATATGTATACAAGTATAAAAGAAATCATAATAATTCAGAAACCCATTTTATGATTCTTGAAAACATAGCTAAACTCATTGGTGAAAACACGAAAACTAGGGTTACAACATGTATGTGTATGTACCTATACAAGCTTGTAATGATACAAGCCCTAGCGGCTAACTAGTACTTGTCCCTTAGTAGGGCACAAGGCACTTGGTCAAGATTCTCTTCCTAGGGTTAAAACTTGGGATGTTACAAAAACCATTAAAACTTGATGGAGGATCTACTTTAGGAATATCAACTATAAGGATCTCAAATAGTTTTTAATTAATGATACTTGATTCAAAAGCTGAAGTTATCAATTCCCAAATGTAACGCCTTTTGTTATAGTAACAATGCGAAGTAAAATATGTATAAAAAAATAAATCAAAATAGAACTTTTAAAGATGAAGAATTTTAAAGGAATACCTTGATAATATTAAAATAATGGATTCAATAAACCTTTATATATAAGAAATCGAAATATTCCAAACCTTGGCATCTACTTCACATGACAACCAAAGCCACTATCATTAACAATATACACAACATTAATCAATCAATTCAATGGCGTCCCATTATTGTGTGGAGATATACTTCTTCCTTGAAGAAAGTTATCTTAATCTCATATAGGCATGTAAGCCATTCACATGGAGCACTAGCTTAATCTCATGTTGGCATAAAGCCAATTATTTGGAGCACCTACTCAATCTCATATGGGCATTGTTGTGGGCATTTAACCAATCATATGGAGCATATAACTTAATCCCATGGCATCAAACAATGACACCCATCACAAGTACATTATCATCCATAGCATGGTTAAATTGATCGTTGTCAAAATCTATTACACAATGGTTTGCAAACATCACGTATCCATCAAACATGGTTCATCTTAATCAATCACATTGTGTAATTAATTACAACCTAGTATAATCGATTAAAATAGTAACCATGGATCAAAATCCACTTGGTGTGTAATCGATTATAACTAAGCATAAGTGTGTTGCTTAGCAACTTCTTACCTAGGCAAAACTAAACTTTGTAAAGGTAAACTCCTTCTTATACAAAACATTTCCAAAAATCAGGATGTTGCACCAAACTTCCTTTGCAACCATAGGCTAGTATGTTTTGAAGAAAATTATTTGGAAACCACCAATACCTAAATCCTTATAAGGGCTCGTTAAAAACACAACTTCCTTGACTTCATCTAATGTTACAAGATTGAGAAGGGTTGAACACGCCTCTTGATCCAATTAAGGAATTATACGTAACTGCAAGTAATTTGGTTGCAATAATAATTAGATTGAAAAAGATTTTTGAAAAAAGATTTAACCTCCCTTTTTAGAATTTCTTTATCATCACACCAAATGCCATCAATATTGAGCCCACACACTTTATTTCTTCTCCTCCTAATAATTATTTGAGTATGGAAACTTTTGGTATTTCTATTCCTAAACTTCACCCAATTCTTTCTAGACTTTTGAAACCAAAGAACTTCCTCTTGAGCTAAAACTTGAGTATATAGCCGCTGAAGATTTTTCTCAAGTTCGATGAGACTTGCAAAAGGAAAAATATCCAACTAATGTTGAACACCTCCAATACGAGCCTCTAATTGTCGTTTCCTCCTAAAAATATTACCAAAAATCTCATTAATGAAAACTTTAGTTGTTTCGGTGGTTTGTTATTTGGAGAAGGAAATGAAAATGTAAATAGTAGAACCTATAGTTTTCTTTTCTTTTCTTGCGATAGTATCTTTATTGTCTTTTATTTCTCTTTCTTACTTCTCACAAGAAAAAAAATCTCACATCTCATTTTTTTTAGGTATGGTAATTTTGAAAAATTTATTTAAAAAAGCTTAGTCAAGGACAAACTTATTATTTTGGAAAATTTGTTCTTTTTACTTTTTTCTTTAACCAAATTAAGGAAAAAAAATTATACCTTTCCTTTCCTTTCATTTTCTCTTTATTCACACAACTAAAAATTTATCTATTTTTTAAATTTGTAAAAATTTTCTTCTCATTTTTTTTAAGTGTAAAAGTTGATGGTTGGTGCGGATTTTGGGTTAAAGTTTTTTCAATTTTTTATTCACTGAATAAACAAAGCGGGGGTTGTGGTTTATAGGGTTTAAAGCTGCCAGTAACGCTTGCCCTTCACCCCGATCTGCAATCCTCACCGAAACCTCGCTCATTTCATTTCCCGCCCTGGTGCCCTTAAGCGAACGCTCTTCTTTCTCTTTCTGCGTTCTACTTCTAGCATTAGGGTTTCACCAGTGACTGGCACAAAAATGGTGTCTCCGAAGCAGCTCCTTGGCACCATCGAATCAGCGCTTCTCGGCGCTTCGCCTCCGACGGCGGCGCAACGCGTCGAACTCTTGCACGCTCTTCGCACTTCTCTCACCTCCTTCCAATCCCTTCTCTCCTATCCAGTACACCATTCACTCTCATTTTTTGTTACTCTTTTTCTTGCTTTCAATTTCAAATCAAAATCACACGCTATTTTATTTTATTTTGATTTTGTTCTTTAGCCCCCAAAGTCCTCTGATCGAAGTCAAGTTCAGTCAAGGTCAGCTAGGCTTCCTGATTCTCCTCCTATTTCACTTGACGACCAGGATGTGCACATTGTAAGTTACCATTTTTCACTTTTTCTACGCTTTTTAGCATTTAACATGGTTTGTGTATAGTAGTAGTCTGGGCCACACGCACAGTTTGGTTGCTTATGTTTTTCTATCTAATATAATAAAAAATTTGTGTATTACGTGAATGCTTGTTCTATGAATGGCACTTTAGTTTGACCATAAGAACTGCGAAGTAAGAGAGTCAATTTCCTAATTTTAATTGTAAAACTTGGATTGGGAGAACGGAGCAAATGATGGTAAAACTAGGCTTCTGATAGCTATGCACATGTGTATTTTATTTCCAATATAGGCTTTCCTAGAACAAAATGAAACCCCTTATGATGAGATTTCACTTTAACTACTTCAATCTATGCCTTATTTTTACCAAGTGTTTCATTGAATTCATATAATTGTACTTGTTATCCCCCAAATGAATTTATTATGTTTGACCCTTGGGTTGCACAGGCACACATGCACATGCTCACATCTGCATAAAATATGATGCTTAGTGCACGATTGATAATAGAAATCAAAAATTGTTCTTTATCTTTGCATGCCTATATATGCCTATATAATGGAAATCAAACAATTGTTCTTTTTCTTTACATGCCTATATAATGGAAATCAAACAGTATATGTAAGTATATGTATATGTATGTATGTGTGCATATATGTGCCAAAGACGCCTCTAATGCCTTAGGTAACTTTATGGAGATCGATTTTCATTGGTGATAAAGAATGATAATATGAATCAATTAGGAGTTCGATGATTGGGATCCCTTAGTGCTTTGAGATTCTTGGGTTTGTGTATTCGAGCTTTTCATTGTTCTTAACACTCCTCTCTTTAAGCGTGTGTTTGGTTCAAAATTATTTCCTTGGAAATAACCGCTTTTTATTTTCTAAAGCTCTCTCTGGATTTTGGTAAAAAAGTAATTATTTCTTTAAAATAAGTTGAACCAAACATGCGCTAATTCTTTGGCAAGTCAAATAAGATTTTTCACGTCTATATTGATGGGATTGATAATAAATTATTAAGGCAAGTTAAGTTCTTTGAGTCTAATATTTTCTACCTGCAACATGCAGCAATTTTTCCGATTTCAAGTTTGAAGGGCCTAAGTCATTTTAATCTCAACGTCAAATAGCATGTTGATACCATGAGAAATGATGTGTCATGACTCAAAGTAAAAGGCAAATGGTCCCTCAAGGCCCTAGGTGCTTTAAACACCTTGAGCAAGAGGTGCCAAACCAAGAAACAGAGCATGCCACAAGTAGACCAAGTTTCCAAATTGAAAGATAAGTAAAATTAAACTATCCTGGAAAATGCTGAAATACATACTGAAGAATAGAAGGCAAATTAAAAATAAAAAATGTGCCTGTTAGTTCAAGTGGTGGATGAGATGTTTTGCTCCTCTGTTTTACTTAGCCTGAATTTTTGAATGACTCCTAGCTTCCACTGTCTTTTAAATTTATACCTGAGACTTTTCATGGCTGGGCTTTGCCAAATCCACTGTTTTAAGTCATGTGCTCGCGTGGGGTGCATCTTCTGTGAGGCCCAACTGCAGAAGCGCCCTGAAGGCATGAGAAGTGTGTGGCTGTGTGCCTCACCTAAGGGGCAGCACCTTGACCAGCAGAAGGTGCTGCGCCCTTTTCTTCTCCTGCCTTAGCACTTAAGGCTAACTTCACTAGATGTATTATAGTTATACAATAGTTTTTATCTTTTGTTATATGGTATGCGTTTTGGTATTTTTTCTTTTTTTGACAACTTTTGTATATTTAATCATTGAAATTTGGCCCCTTTTTTTTGTCTTTAAATGGCTATTTTCCTAGGCATCTTTTGTCTTTAGGATTCATTGATGAAGACTTGCAATTTTATTAATATTATTCTTGCCACTAATAAGTGATAACATTGTTTATGTTGGCAATATGTGTTCTCATTGTGGTGTGGAGTGTTATTGTGGTTTCATTTCCCTTTCCTTTTTCTAACATCTGCTTTTATGACACGTAGGCACTCAAGTTGAGTGATGATCTCCATCTCAATGAAGTAGATTGTGTTCGTTTGCTTGTATCAGCTAATCAAGAGGTAGATTTCAGTTGTTCCTTTATATACGTAAATACACATACATGAACACACAGACTTTCGCATTAGCAATGAAACCCCCATGGTCTGGATGCATAAACTTTTTAATTTTATTTTGATTCTTGATTGCATGATAGTTAGTAAAGAAAATAGTTTTCTAAACAAATTTCTGAAAATTAAGCGAGTGAAAATATTAAAGGCGGTTTAGTTTAGAGATGGGTTAGTTTTAGTTGTGGTGATTTGGTGGATTTTTTTCAGTTTTTATCAGAGTAGAGACCATGAATGATATTGTCAATGCACGCACATCTTTTGTATTTAATTACTTGTTTTGGCTTTATCTATAGTGGGGCTTAATGGGAAGGGAGCCCCTGGAAATTTTACGGCTTGCAGCAGGACTCTGGTATACAGAGAGAAGAGATTTGATAACATCCCTCCATTTGCTCTTAAGGGTATTTCTTGCTGTCCAAGACATCATTCAAATTCATTTGGCCATTAGTTTAGTTCTTTAGTTTTTGGTTAATAGCTTTGTATTGTTTTCATGACAGGCTGTGGTGCTAGATCAGGGACTGCAAGATGATATATTGGTAGACATTCAGAAGTATCTGGAAGATCTTATCAGTTCTGGACTTAGACAGCGGTTGATTTCTCTTATAAAGGTTTGCATTGTAATGAGTTATTATATTGCTCTGTACCTTCCAGATTAAATTCTGATTTAGGGCAAAATCTCTTAAAAGTGGTATTATTTATTGCCAGTCACAAGGAGGGGCAAGCTATTATCAAAGAGTTTACTAGATGTTCCTTCATATAGTGGCTGTAACATATTGTACCCTGTTTTGTGGCTTACATTGATTAAGCTGTTTAAAAATTGACATGATTGGTCTTAATAATTAATATTTATATATTGGTAGAAATTTATTTTTTAAAATTCTGTGTGTTTATAAACTGGCAGGTTATATTGGTTATTGACAGGCTCCATGTTGGCTGGCAATTAACCTAAACATATCTTTTGTATTTTGTAACAAATTGAGTCAATCTCAATGGTCCTGCTTGTATTATATGCATGTTCATAATTCTTGATGTTGTCTGATACACAATTTTGTGTCAGGCACACTTGTTTTGGTTACTTTGCCCTGATGCACTCTGTGAATAACTTATATAAGTATCTCTCAAAGAAACATGATTGATAAACTATATGATCTTGAAAGCATAGCATTGCCAAGTTATCACTCCATTGAAATCTGTGGTTGTTCATTTTTCTAATCTTCACTAGAATATCTAATTTATGTTGTTACGTGTACATGTAACTTTTGGATTAACCTTGAACCTAAATATATCTTTTCTTAAGAATTTGCTTTCTGAATGTAGGAACTCAATAGAGAAGAACCTTCTGGTTTGGGTGGTCCTCAGTGTGAGAGTTACATTCTTGATTCAAGAGGTTCTCTTGTGGAGAGGCAGGCAGTGGTCTCTAGAGAAAGACTTATTCTGGGACATTGTCTTGTCCTTTCGATTCTAGTTGTTCGGACAAGTATGTTTAGTGGTTTTTCATTATGCTGAAGTTCTATGTGGTTGACTATTGAATTTTTGACAGATTATGCTTCTTGAATACTTGATTAATATCATGATGGAAGTTCTTTGACAATCTCTCTTTTCAGGTCCAAAGGATGTAAAAGATATTCTTTCCGTTTTGAAAGATAGTGCTTCTGAAGTTAGTGAGAGCAATACCACTGTAAAACATCAGGTGCATTTTTATATTCTTGCTGAGCTAAATTTTGTAAAATTTTGTATTTTGGTGGATAATTAGAGTTATGGTTTTTAAATCGTAATTTCATAAGCATTAAAAGAGTCCAACAAATGTCACATAGTAAGAAGTTATGCAAGCTATAAACTTTAGAGTACCGATTAACGTACACCATGTGGTTAAGCATGTGTGTAAATATGGTTAACTTTGTTTCACAAGTGTTTAAAAGTAACTGAATGTGATTGTATACAATTATCTATATGTGGTTAATACTAACCACTTTTAAGGCACATTTAACCATTATTCGACATTTCAATAACTTTATGACACTATTAACCACTTGTGAGGCAAAGTTAACTACAATTAGACATTGCAATAATCTCATGATACTATTAACCATATCTCACAACAAGATAACCATAGTTACACATGTAGTTAATCACATGTGACGATCAATAACCTAATCATTATTCATGACATTACTAACCACTTAGGCAAAGTTAATCACCATTAGACATTTCAATAACCTCATGACACTATTAACCACGTATAGATAATTGTATACAATCATGTTCATTTACTCTTAACCACTTGTGAGACAAAGTTAACTATATTTATACATGTAATTAACCACATGTCCAAGTGGACTCTGGGTGTACAATTCCCTGGTGGACATTCCTCTTTTTCCTAAACATCTTGCTCTTTTTGGGTTTCGTTCTGTGTGGTTAGGTGCACTGTCTAGCATGCTGGACCTCATATTGTTCTTTGGTGTTAACTTTATTTGTCATTTCAAACAAGCATTTCCCTTAGAAGAAAGGTACAAATAGAGGCATGCTTTTGCAGTTCTGCCATTCCTGAGATATCTTTTACTAATAAGATGGAAAATGTATTCTATGATTGTTATCTTCATTCTCTAAATCTATTCAATAAAGCCAATGATGTGAAAATAAAGAACTTTTGTCTGCTTTTCTATAATTAAAAGAAATTTGGTGCAAAGATGGGGAAAGGAAAGAAGGAAGAGAGGATAGCTGCAAATGAAAGAATATGAGCAACTTGGAAGTATATTAATCTTAGCTAACAGATTCCTTAGCTGGGTACATAATTATTTTTTGTAAAAAAAGTGAGCAAACCAATAATATACCCTTGGCTACCTGTCTAATTCATCGATCAAAATATTTTATATTTTGTTCAAAATTAACAGTTACATTGGTGTGGTGAAAAATGAATAACTTCTTTGTTATGTGTATTTTTTTGTTGATTTTATTTTATTATTTTTTTATGAGAAAATGATAAGTTTAATTTCTGAAACAGTGAAACTTGGATATTTTGAAGTGTACATGCTTCCACTCAAGCATCAAGCTGCACTTGCTTTTTTTTTTCCCCTGACTTAGGTGTCTTCTGCTCTTTAAAATGTGTTGCTTGCTTATAATTTTCACTTTGTTTTTGCAGATTACCTTTTGTCTTCTGTTTGCCCTTGTGATTGCATTTGTTTCAGATGGTTTGAGTACAGTGCCTGACAAAGCATCTGTCCTTTCTTCTGATACTTCCTTTAGACATGAATTTCATGAACTTGTAAGATGAAAGATAATTGCTTTTTTTTCTGTATTAATTCTTTATAAATATTTAGTATTAATTTTGGATGACATTGATGTCCTTTCATGCTTTAAGGTAATGACTACTGGAAATGATCCAATTGTTGAGGGCTTCATTGGTGGCATAAGGCTTGCTTGGGTGGTACATTTGATGTTAATACAAGATGGTGCTGCAGCAAGAGAGACTATTTCAAATGGTTCATCAAATGAACTGGGTTATCTTAGTCAATGCTTGGAAGTCATTTTCTCAAATAATGTTTTTCAGTTTTTACTTGATAAAGTTCTTCATACTGCTGCCTACCAGGTTCATTTCCATGCCCCATTTTTTTTTTCTTTTTGATAAAATAATATATTCATTGAGAAAGAGAATAATATTACAAGAACATTGGAGGACAAGGGATCCTTCATGAGGTAAAAAGGGAAAATAAAGCAAAAAAAAAAAAGTGAAAACTTGAATGCAGCAAAGCTGTCCAATCCCTCTGCATATCTGTTAATGAAACACGTGTAAAAGTAAATCTGTTTTAACTTCTGAAAGACTAGCTCTTTGATTAGGTAAATGGAAAGGTATTTTCTCAAGTGTATATTAAATGAGTTATATGTAATTTTTTAGTTTTCTAGCAAAAAATTGCTCACTCTTTCCTCAAGCACTTAATAAGGTCTTTACAATTTACAAATTTCAATGTTATCATAATCCTTTGTTTCTTTTTTCTGCTGATATTTTGTTGAATTTATATGGTTTAGGTATGAAGGAGGAGAAAGAGAGAGGAAAGAAATAAGAATTACAAAATTATATTTATTTTGTTGTTGTCTGATAGTGTATATAATATACTGTGTGATACTGTGCACCTGTAATCTGTTACATAATTGTACCTAACTAACTGACAGTTAGTTAGAAGGCTTGCTCAGCAAGCTTTAGAGACTTGCTCAGCAAGCTTCACCTTAGCTTCTTAGGCAAGTTTACTGTAAATATATAAGTACTGACTCTTGTAAACAAATGACTTTCGAGACAGAATAAAATTCTTTTCACAGTTTCAATATAGTTTTCTCTCGAGTGCTTAGTTTCTTCATTGTCAAGGATATGTTATGAAAGGAAAAACATCAATTCCTGTTCTTTTACTAGACTCTTAATTCTGCTTATCAAAAAAAAAACCTAGACTCTTAATCCTAATTAACTAAGGATACATATCATGAAACATGAGGAAATATGAAAATGAATTCTTAGAGATCACCTAAGATACTCCAAAGATACAGTGTTGATAGTATGAGGTATTTGTGGGTGTTATTGAAATTAACCAGCTATGTGCTAATCATTTACATTATCCAAATTAGTTTTTATAATAATTCATATTCTGATCTTTGTGAGGGTGTAGATCCATATTTGGAAAGTTGTCTTGAATGGGATTATTGTTTTGAATTCATTTTTGTTTTCACTTCTATAAACCAAAATATTAAGATTCTTAAGTAGTATATTACAAATAATTCCATATATGTCTAGATTTGAATTTGAATGTTCAATATCTCTTATAGTTATAGTAGAACTATTGTTATTATGTATTTACTGTAGCCTTTCATGAGTCATGACTATACTTTGTTGATATACTATTGAGACAGCTGCTTGTTGTCTTACAGACTGAAGATGAAGATATGATCTACATGTGCAATGCTTATCTGCACAAGTTGATTACGTGCTTCTTGTCTAACCCTCTTGCAAGAGACAAGGTCAATTGATTTTTCCCACTCCTACATATAGAACAAGCTGATTTGGTTGATTGAGTGCACAAATTTGGCTAGGATTTGATTTGGGTTCTCAAACTACTTGATCATTGTTAATCACTGTATTTAAGCCTCTTATCTCTTCTCTTACATAGCAGTTGAATCACCAAATTATTGTCTGAGATGTCATGATGGAAGGTTTATGTGTTATTTCTAACTTCAATATCTCTTCTCCTTACCTCCATATATATGTTGGCTAAATTTCAGTTGCATTTTTGTTTCATTCATTCAAAATAAATGGAATTTGATATTTGAAAGGTTTTTTTTTTCTCATTTTTCATTGGGTTGTTCCTCATTTTTGTACCTGGTTTCAATATATGAACAATGAAATGCCCAATAGCTCACTTTTCAATTCTTTTCAGGTTTAGAATGTGATGGTTAGAAAGTTAGGATGATTGAGGACTATATTTTGTACACTTAGCCTGAATATAATATGATTATTGGATATCACCTGCAGCATTTAGCTCTTTCATATTTTGTCTCTTTCCAATGCATTTTATTAATATTAGATGTTTGACTTTGATTCTATTTTTTCCACGTTAAGGTTGGTATTTTTGTTGCAAATCATTATTAAATATTCATTTCTATTCATATAGTCAAATTTAGTTCTCTCAGTTGCATTGAATTTGTTTCAAATTAGTGAAATTGTAAATACATTTGGCAGAAATTATTTCGTTTTAATAATTATTGCAAAATATATTTTTTCCTACTCTGGTGTATCCTTTGTCCTAAAAATATTTAATTTTGTGCTTATCTTTATCTTTATGCATATACATTTTGCAGATAAAAGAATCCAAGGAGCGGATTATGAGTGTGCTTAGTCCATACCGAGTTGTTGGATCACATGATTTTGAACATGACAGTAATTCAAGTTCTCTACATGGCACTGAGATGGGTCCTTTACCATTTAATTCAATCTTGGACTTTGTGAGCAAAATTTATCAGGTCAGTTTGACCAAATGGCAGCAAAATATATGAAATTTTCTATTCTTATATTAAGCAATCAATGCAAGTTTTGAATAGATCTGAAGATTCAAATGGTTGATGCCAGTTATTGAGTTTTTGCTGTTGTTAAATGATGGGTAAAATATGTTTTTGGTCCCTCTAAAATTTGTCAAATTTGGTTTTAGTCCCTCTAAAATTTTTTGTTCTATTTTGGTCCTTCTAATTTGAAAATGTACCATTTTTAGTCCTCAAAATAACATTTAATAGCGGTTATAAAGCGCTATCTAAACCACTTTGAGGACCAAAGGTGGTGTATTTTCAAATTAAAGGGACCAAAATAGGACAAAAAATTTTAGAGGGACTAAAACCGAATTTGACAAATTTTAGAGGGGCCAAAAACATATTTTACCCTTAAATGATCCTTTTTCCAAATTACGCTTCTATATATTTGCTGTTTATAAAAAAATCTGTATAAGCTATGTGGTTGAACATTGGTAGGGTTTTGTATGCATTATTTTTTAAGGCTAATCACATTAAAGTCATGTGCTTGGCTGGTTTTTAAGATTAAGGCTTTTGCTTGCTATCATGACCTTTAATTTTATGTTAAGTTATCAGAAAGAACCAGAGCTCTTGTTGGGCAATGATGTGTTGTGGACATTTGTAAATTTTGCTGGAGAGGACCATACGAATTTCCAAACACTTGTTGCATTCTTGAATATGCTGAGCACCTTGGTAAGGAAAGGAATTTTTTTGAATATCTGAACTTTGATATCTTAATCTTGCTGTGTGACCTTTCTTATACCCTTGCATTTTGGGACACTGCTTTCTAGGCTTGTAGTCAAGAAGGTGCTTCAAGGGTTTATGAATTGCTGCAAGGTAAAGCATTCCGCTCAATTGGATGGAGCACTTTATTTGAATGCTTAACCATTTACAATGAGAAATTCAAACAGTCTCTTCAAACTGCTGGAGCAATGTTGCCTGAAATTCAGGAGGGGGATGCGAAAGCCCTTGTGGCATACTTAAATGTTCTAAAGAAGGTTTAATTTTACTTTATGCCAGCTTATACTGAACCCCTTGTGTTTTCACCTATGCTTAAGCTTGTTCTTGCTTAAATAAAAGTTGATTCATTAAGTTCTGTGTGAAGAAGGGAAAATGTTCAGTCTTTGGTTTAAGTTAATTTATGCGGTGTCTAATGTTTCATTGTTGTATGAGACTTTGCCTTTTCGTTTTTTATCCAATTGAAAGGAACAATGCTTTTTTACTGTGAATTTATTGTATATTCAGGTTGTGGAAAATGGGAACCCAACAGAAAGGAAAACCTGGTTTCCTGATATTGAACCACTGTTCAAGCTTCTTAGTTACGAAAATGTACCCCCTTATCTTAAGGTATGATGACTTTATCACGATGTTCTTACTATAAGGGTGGAAGTATGATTAGATTCTTGATTTTGTTGAGAGCTTGGACTTCCAAAAAGTGTTTACACTGTTTTTTCTAAACAAGATACTTGTTAATATAGGGTGCTCTAAGGAATGCAATAGCCACATTTATTCAGGTCTCTCCAGTACTGAAGGATAGCATCTGGACCTATCTTGAGCAATATGATCTGCCAGTAGTTGTTGGGCTTGACATCCAGAACAGTCCACAATCTGTGGGTACACAGGTTGGTATATCAGTCTGATGAATAAGTAATTTCTTATCACCACCTTAGAAATTATTTCCAACAAAACTGTAAAGAACCAACTCTTCTAGAAGCTTAAGCTGTTAGGTGCAGGCTGAATGACTTATACTTTATATCTTTAACCCTCTCATGTTCAAAGACTTTGAGCTTGAACTGCAGACAAAGCACTTTCAGAGCATAACTTGTGTGGAAAAGTAATTATTTATGAGGAATGGGGTTGACCTCACCAATCCTGATCACTTGGTCAAACAGGCTTTGATTCCATATCAAGAATCAACTTTCCTAATTTAAGTTGTTAGGTGCAGGGACATCACATGCATGATTGAATTCGTTTGAAATGTTAGTATGGATAAAAAATGATCCTTTTTTAATCAGTTTATTTTAAATTTTTTAAGATCATTTCGTTAGATAATAGATATGTTACATTTTTGTTTTGCCAGCTTCCTGAGAGAGTTGGGTCTGTCAATATCTGTTAGTTATTATTAGTTAGTTAGTTAGTTGTTGATATCTTTTAGTTTGTTGGGCTGAGAGAGAAAAAAATTAAGGCAGATTGTCAATAAATAAGAAGGGAGGTTGAGAGAGAGATCATCTTATCATTTGTGAGAGAATTGGGGCCTTTGGGCATTGGGAGGTGTAGACCGTTGAAGTTCTGCAGTGTGTGTGTTCTATTCCATAAATTGGGGAGTTCTCCCTATTCTTTCTAGTAAAGATACCAGGTTTCTATCAGAGAGCTCTTGAAAAAAATAGTTTATTTCCTAGGAAATAAGTTTTTCCAAACATGTGCCAAAGCTTAAAATGATAAGTGATTTGTATGTTATAAAGTGCCTATCATTTAATTTGTTCTTTACTCTTTCCTGATTACTTAGAAGTAAGGGTGTTTACAGGTTGGGTTGGATCGGGGTGATTTTAGTTAATTTTGACTGCAATCCTAACCAAACCAACTCGACTTAGAGTGGGTTTATATCGCATCGGTTAGTTGTGTCTATTAAAAAAACTGAAAAAAAAAACTCTACCCTCAAAATGATTTATTATTATTATTTTTAGATGTGTGTGTGTTTATTGGGTTCATCAGGTTGACCAGATTAAAAGATGACAAGCTTGATACCCAACCTGATCTGACTGAGTTTGGCATTTTAAAACCAATTTTAACCAAAACCCCGAACTAATCAATTCATTTTGCCTCAGGTTGGGTTGGCTTGATTGGGTCTACCAAACCTGTGGACACCCTTATTTAGAAGTCTTGTATAATAGTGTGATGCCAACACTATAAGAGTTATAATTATGTAATACGATGCATGTAGTTATCTTGATTGCTCATAAGTCATAGCCTCATGTCTCCTTGCCTGGGGATATCTGTTGCAATCCCCAAATTACTTTTGTTGATTGTTATCTTTTTCATACATTTGCACAGCATAGTGCTTATTTTAAATTTCATTTTGTATTTTTTGTTACCAACTGAGCTGCAAAAGCATTGCCATATGTAATGTAATACTACTTGTGGGGACTGATTCAAATTTCGAACTTCTTTAGGCTATATCAAGAGTATTAAAAAGCTAGAAACTATTCTTTTCTTCTATTTGTTTACCATCATGTCCTAGTGTTTCTTGAGGTTTATGTGCATATTGGAAAGCTAGAATTTTTTTTATACTATTTGTCTACTTTTTTTTTTGCTTTTTATTTTGATTTGAACTGTAGTACTACAAACTAACAATAAAAGATATTAAAAAATTAATCTATATACTAGAAAAATAGACACTGGTCATAAATAGGGTTCATCCTCCTTTCTTAATTTATTTTTAATTTATCTTTCTTGTAAGCTTTATCATTCTATTCATATGCTTCCTCCATTTTTTTTCACATTTCTCCTTCTGTCTTTTGTCTTCACAATCATTTACTTTATCTTTCTCTCATGCCTAAGTGAACTTGTAAATCTGACAGGTTTATGATATGCAATTTGAATTGAACGAAATTGAAGCAAGGAGAGAACAATATCCTTCAACTATATCTTTCCTTAATTTAATAAATGCTCTTATTGCAGAAGAAAGAGATTTGTCTGATAGAGGGCGAAGGTACTGGACACTATATATTTCAAATCTTTGTTGGAGTTTTTTTAATTCATGTTTTTTTCTTGCTTGTGCTCTAAAGTCTTAAAAACTATTATTTTTCAGATTTATTGGAATCTTTAGGTTCATCTATGATCATGTTTTTGGGCCATTTCCTCAGAGAGCCTATGCGGATCCCTGTGAAAAATGGCAGTTGGTTGGTGCCTGCCTCAAACATTTTCACATGTGAGTGTTTCTGTTTCTGTGTTTTGAGAAATAATTAGTTTTTGTCTCTGTTGTCTTTTGGATATTGTTCATATTGATTATTGGATTGATTGTTTTTTCTAATCACATTTATTTGAGTTGCATTGAAAGGCTAGCAGGACTTTCTTTCTATCTTTAAATTGATTGAAACTGATCTCTATAATTCAAAACTATGAGCAAGCTCTAGTACGAGCTGTTGATTATAAATAGAGAATGTTATTTGATGAACTTAAAATTGCAGGGTATTAAGCATGTATGACATCAAGGATGAGGACTACGAGGGTGTAGTTGATCAGTCACGACTTTCAACAACTAAAGAATCATCACCCCTTCAGACACAGCTCCCAGTTTTAGAGTTGCTGAAAGTATGTGTTTGTAGTTTTCTTGTTCCGGTGTACTAAGCATGTGGGCATGTGTTATGTTACATATAAATGTTATTCTAATACATGAATCAGAATAGTGAGAATTGTGTATTGCATTACATGATCTGTACAACATATATATTGACAACAGAATCAATCCCTTAGGTTTGGGGATTAGGATAAGCTATCTAAGGATACTGGGAAAGAATCAAGGAATACAAAATCAAAACTGAATAATGGCTGAATAATATCTCAACACTAATGATTATCATCCTTGATTTTGAATTTGTCTGCTGTATGTTATGTTATAATGGATCTCATAACATTGTGAGATTTATGGATCGATACTAATGCAGTTATACTTAATGAGCAACTATCAGCATTACAAATTTATTAGGCTGTTGTGAGTTTTATTAGCTATCAATATCAAATTTCCCTCCAATTGTAGCATTGATATGTCAATCAAATTCATGTATTGTATTCTAGTTTTCAATGTTTAAATTTACTAGCTACTTTGATATTAAATAATTTGGTTGGTTTCAGGATTTCATGAGTGGAAAGACTGCCTTTCGGAACATAATGAGTATTCTTCTGCCAGGGGTGAATTCCATTATTGCTGAACGCAGTAGTCAATTATATGGGCAGCTTTTAGAGAATGCAGTGCAACTTTCTCTGGAAATTATAATCCTTGTCCTTGATAAAGATTTACTTCTTTCTGATTATTGGCGTCCTCTATACCAGGTAACTCTTTCAATTTTCTGAACAATAGTCATCACTTTGTTTTCATATAATATATTTATATGTGTGTGTGTGTGTGTGAGAGAGAGAGAGAGAGAGAGAGAGGGAGAGAGAGAGAGAGACAGAAATAAGAAATGAAGAGAATTTCCTGAATTGGCTTGAGTGATTGAGTCAACCAACATTGTTTCAATTTATAGGTAGGAGGATTACAAGATAATAAATGAGAAATACAATTCACAAGATAAAAATTAAAATACCACTATTTCCTGTGATACATTGAACTAATTCTGATTGGCTATTAGTATGATTCATTTCTCAACAATAATCTTCCTGCTTCCATTTCCAACACTCCCCCTCAAGTTGGTAAATAGGCATTTTCCATTCCTAGCTTGGACACTATTCTTTCAAAAAGTGGGCTGCTCAATCTTGTGATGAAGATATTTGCAAGTTGTCTTGTGAGGGCACATACAGAGTACAAATTAATTTGCAATTGAGCTTTTCTTTGATAAAATGTCTGTCCACCTCAATGTGTTTAGTTCGATCATGTTAACAAGATGATGAGCAATGTTGATCGCTGACTTATTATCACAATAGAGCTTCATAGGTGATAGGCCCATCCCATTTAATCTTCGAATCTTCTAAAATAATCTTGAGCCAATGTATTTCACAAATACCATGTGCCATAGCCTGAAACTCAACTTCAACGCTAGATCGAGGCTCTGCATTTTACCTTTTACTCTTGCAAGTTACAAGATTTCCTGAGAAAAGTACAGTACCTTGTAGTGGATCTCTGGTCAATAATGGACCCTACATAATCAGCATTAGTATAAGTGATAAGGACTTGGGTATTATGGGGTGCCTAAGTCCAACATTGAGTAGTATGGGATGCTTGGTGGAGTATTTAAGTGGTTGGTTCTCCCCCCTTAACTAGCTTTTAAGGGAGGGTTCCGTAAGTGCTTGGGTTCTTATTATTGGTATCAGAGCTGGTTGTCTATGTCTGGAAAAGGGCTACCTATGGAGAGGTTGATCGGAAAGGCTGAGTGAAGCGTTGTAGTTGTAGAGTGTAGCTGCTGAGACGTTGGCTCTTAGGGGCGGTGCTATGATAGGGACTTGGGTATTATGGGATGCCTAAGTCCCACGCCAAGTACTATACGATGCTTGGTGGGATATTTAAGTGCTTGGTTCACCCCCTTAAATAGCTAGCTTTTAAGGGAGGGGGATATTGGATAGGTAAATGAATCTCCCAACCAAACGCTGATTGATGGGATATGGGATCTTGGGCCTTAGCTTGATCATTGGGCTGAATAGGACAATCCAAGCCTAAAAGAAATTGAGGGTCTAGAAGGTTTATACCACAAGGCAACATGATGGCTAAGAGAGATGAAGTAATTAGGAAGCAGACGTGTCATGTTTGTTATGTAGGGGGAAGGCTACAGGTATGTAGGGAGAAGGGTTAGTAAGTGAGGTAGTTTTTTACTGAAAGAAAGTATAATTGAGAGTCTGTTGGAGGAGACATAGGGTCTGGTTGATACCTTTTCTTTTTTAATGAGCTCCTTATTCATTTTACAATATCAATCAGTGTTTTTAGAATCGGACCGGTCATTGACTTGGTTGAGGTACTGGGTCACTAGGTTACTGGTTGAACTGGCTGGTCACTAATTGAACTGCATGAATCGGTGTAATTAATGTGAAAGTTAGAATATTGTATATATATTATTTTTCGCATATAATTATTAAGCAACCGTGGTAGCATAGTGGTAAGCAATTGTGCAAAAGGCTTCAACGACAGTGGGTTCGAATCTTGGGGCAAGATTTTTGTATTTTCATTAAATCAGGCTTGTATGAGACAACACCTTTACACATGTGACGACATGTCAGTACAACAGCAGTAACTTTTGACCTTGGGCCACGCACAACATCATTCAACTTTATCACTGACACCTTGGGCTGCAAGCTACGCATCAGCTTTCCACCTTGGGCCATGCGGGACATTAGTCACCATTGGTCTGCTTGGCACCGAATTTCACCTGTTTAATCCGGTTTGAAACCGGTATAATGATGTCAGAACCGAGTTACTTATGTTTCTGATCCAAAAAGTAGCTCAACTCGGTCATATGCTCGGTTTTCAATTCGACCGGTTCAACCAGCCGGGTTGAGACGGGTTTTAAAACACTGATATCAATACATACTTTCCTTTTAGTTTTTAGTGTTCTATCACTGGTACATCCCCTTATTCACCATTGCACCTTCATCTACATTGCCCATCTTATGGCTCAGGTCTTTATGAGTACTTACAGGCTTACAAGCTGCCTTAATTGTTTTCAGGAGCAAAGTTGTGATATATTTTTGTTGAGATATGAAAATACCTTTCCTAGAGTGGGCCACCTCAATTCCCAAAAAAATATTTCAGCCTCAGAAGAGTTTTTATTTCAAACTTCCTTGCTAAATGCTGACTCAAGACTCGTTCCTTCCAATCACTTCTAGTCACAATGATGTCATCTACTTATATTAACAGCATTGTCACTCCCTTTGAAGTTGAGTGTTTAATGAGCAATGTCAATGTGTGATCTTCATTACTTTGCTTGTACCCTAGGCTTGTCATAACCTTCGTGAACCTTCCAAACCATGCTTGGGGTGATTGTTTCAACTCATTTAAAGCCTTTTTCAACCTACAAACAGAATTGTGAGCAATGCCTTTTCCATATCCTGGTGGGACCTCTTTATAAATTTCCTTCGCAAGTTCTCCATATAAGAAAGCAATCTTCACATCAAATTGTTGTAATTCCTAGCAATGATTTGCAGCAAGGAGTAATATTGTTGGATTGTATTCATCTTTGCAACTGGAGTGAAGGTCTTTAAATCAATCCCATTGGCTTGTGTGAATCCCTTAGTAACCAGTCTTGCTTTGTACTTTTCAATTGATCCATCTACCTTATTTGTTACTATATATATCCATTTATATAAACAATTGGCTTCTTTCTTTCTGGTAAAACAACCAAATGAGAGGTAATTTAGAGAGGACATACTGGCTTTTGGGTGCATTTTTTGTTTCTTTTCTGTGGAAGGTGGGAGGTCAAGGTTATCTTCAGCTTCTGGGGTTTCTATTTCATTTTGAGGGGCTGAGAAATTATCATGTAAACCTGGAAAAATCAGAATTTACCTGATTTGAAGGAGTTGGATTAATGAGGAATTGATGAGTATGCAACACAACATACAAGCAGGATGGTTAAAATGGAGAAAGACCTTGGGGGTTATTTGTGATGACAAAGTACCTACCAAAAAAGCCAAGCTTTATTGTACTCCTATACATGTTGCTATACTCTATGATAGTGAGTGTTGAGCTTTAAAGGGATAACAAAAGAAAAAAGGTGAGAGTAGCAAAAATGAGAATGTTAAGATGGATGTGTGGCCACACAAGAAAGAACAAGATACGAAATGATTCTATAAAGGAGATATTGTTGTAGCACTGATTGAGGAAAAGATGACAAAAAATCAGTTCAAGTGGTTTGGACATGTACAAAGAAGGCTACTAGAAGCATTAGTGAGGAGAGTAGATTGCATGGTTTTTAGTCCTGTGAAAAAGAGGAGAGAGTCCAAAAGGGCATTGGGGGAAATTGTTAAGAGGGAACTCATAGTAAATAACATTGTAGTTAGTATCGCTCGATACACAATACGATTCATGCGTTTCGATACAATTGGTTGGGCTAGCAATGCGAATCGTGAGGCGTCTCGTTTTTGGTTCTGTGTTGCACGTCAAATTGCATGAATTGTGTGAGAATTGCATGAATCACGTTCTCAAGCTGAATTGCGCGACACCTTTTTGCTCCTCCAACGACCATCGTGTCGCACTTGTCATGGTTGGAGTAGTGCTTTTCACTGCCAAAATTGCGAAAAATGGTGCCTAGAGTGGGCAAATCGAGTCACACTGCATTGTTCCAGTTATGGCTGCTCTTGGGTAGTGGGTCAGAGAAAAGAGATGACCTAATTCACAACCATTACCCTAAACGACAGTGTATTAGGTATTTTTTTACTTTAGCAACTTTTGTGTTTTGCCAAAGATCGTGTTTCAACTTTGGACCATCAATTTTATTTATAGGGACTCTTTTATTCATATAAGACTTTCTAATCTTTTTTAATCAAGTTTTATTTTCTAATCAAATTTAAATAAAGATATTTTATAATCAAGATAATTTGGAAACTAAATAAAATTATTTTGAAGCTTATGAGTCACTTTGGTAGATATTTGACTTCATAATACTATATATATATATATGATCCGTTGACACCAAGTGTAAGTCTAAAGACTTAACACCAATTCTAAACCGTTAATATAGGTTAATCCTATAGTTTATAACATTTTAATAAATATAGTAATTTTGACATATTTTGTGTCAATCAATTATTTAATTTTAATCAATCAATCAAATCATTTGATTTGATTTAATTGATTCTTTGATTGATTTAACTTTTTGCTTTAATTATTTATGAAAATTATTAACAAAATTAACATTTTGTATTTTTTATAATACAGTATATATTTATTTTTCTCTTTTTATGATCTACATAACAAATAAAATATATATTTTTATGATTCATTCAGAATCAATAAAATTTTTAGTTGCTTTTGCTTTAATAGATTTAGAAAAAGAAAATTAATAATAGAATGTGTTGAAAATCAGAATAAAATATTCTGAATTTATTGTAGTTTATAGGCATGTAATCATTGATTTAGAGGAAACTAAATATTCTCTATTTATGTATCATTAATGTAATAAGCCTATATAAACTCGTTTCCGTTGTGTTTTCAGACACACGGTTTCAGTCAAATATGTCTCTGTTTTTTCTTTTTCAATATGGTATCTAGAACCTAACAGAGGCATCTCAAGGACCGTGCCTACCCGGTGGACCCACTGTCCCTGGAGACAAAAATAAATTTTTTTTTGGCGAACCGTGTACGTCTCCGGTTCGCCCCCTGTTCTAGCGCCGTCGTCTATTTTTTCGGTGTCTTCTCCTGCCACCGCCACCGATCGCCGCCGCTGTTCCGACGACTTTTCCGGCCGCCGCTGCTTCTCCGGCGACTTTTTTGGCAACCGACCACTGGGTCCGGATCGCCGTCCGCCGATCTACACAAATCCGTTGACGGCGCCGGCATTCGACGATCCACGCGCGCTCACGCGCCCTTCTTCTTTGCGCCAAACAGCGCTTCTCGCCGGTGCGTGGCGGCGCGTGGAGGCTCCTTTCCGACCGCGACTCCGGCGTCGGCGTCGCCAGACCCAGCCGACCTCACCCTCCGAGTTTCATCTCCATCCGATTAGTTTTGGACTGCCCCCTGTTCTCTACCCGCAAGTTCGGTACTGTTCATCTGTTGGCTATTTTGACAATTTTTACCCATCGCCATGGCGTCTTCTGGCTCCTCCATTCCACCTAAGGCAGAAACTACTCAGCTTGCTGATCAACCCCGGGCTACCGCGGCGACTTATGAGGATTTTGTCAAATGGTTTGAGACTCGCCAGACCCCTGGCACCACTGCTTCTGTTGCACAAACCGGTAATTCTATTGCTTACATCTCCACATCTCCTTCCCTGGGTCCTTGGGTGCTTGACTCTGGTGCTTCTGACCATATTTCTGGTAATCGCTCCCTTTTCTCTTCTCTGTCTACATCTGGTTATTTACCCACAATTACATCTGCCAATGGTTCTCAAACAAAGTCCAGTGGTATTGGCATCGCACATCCCCTACCCTCCCTAACTGTCGAGTCTGTGTTATATGTCCTTGATTGTCCTTTTAACCTACTTTCTGTTCATCGTCTTACCCAATCCCATGACTTTGTCATTACCTTTACTAAAAATTCTGTTACCTTGCAGGACCGGACTTCGGGACGGATGATTGGTGTCGGATGTGAGTCTCATGGCCTCTATTATCTCTCTACGCCTCCGCAAGCATGCTCAACCACTATCTCTCCTGGCGACCATCCACGCTCAACTGGGACATCCTGGTTTGCCAAAGCTTCAAAAGATGGTACCCAGTCTCTCTAAAATTTCTAGTCTGCACTGTGAGTCTTGTCAATTAGGAAAACACACTCGTGCTACATTCCATGATAGAGTCAATAAACGGGCTATGTCCCCATTTGCCTTAATCCATTCTGATGTTTGGGGCCCCTCTCGTATTGTTACCCCCTCTGGTTTTAGGTATTTTGTAACCTTTATTGATGATTTTTCCCGTTGTACTTGGTTATGTCTAATGAAAACCAGATCCGAACTCTTTTCCCTTGTTGAGAAGTTTTATCATGAGATCAAAACCCAATTTGGTATTCCTATACGCTCTATTCGTAGTGATAATGCTCGTGAATATTTGTCTCATCAGTTTCAGCACTTTATGGCATCCAAGGGCATTCTCCATCAAACATCCTGTGCCCACACTCCTCAACAAAATGGAGTGGCTGAACGCAAAAATAGACATCTTATTGAAACTACTCGGACTCTTCTCCTCCATGGTCATGTTCCCCCACGCTTTTGGAGTGATGCTGTACTCACAGCCTGTTATCTCATCAATCGCATGCCATCCTCTGTCCTGAATGACCAGGTTTCCCATTCGATCCTTTTTCCTCACTCACCCCTTCATGCTCTTCCTCCTCGGATCTTCGGCTCTACCTGTTTTGTCCATAACCTAACTCCAGGTCTCGACAAACTCTCCGCCAAGGCCATCAAATGTGTCTTCTTGGGTTACCATCGCTCGCAAAAAGGATATCGCTGCTACTCTCCTACCCTTCAACGGTATTTTCTTTCCGCCGATGTTTCCTTTTTTGAGTCTATCCTTTATTTTGAGTCTGCTTCCTTCCCTCCCGATACGTGTCTGTCTGCTCCTCCTGGTACCCCTACTCGTGTCCCCCTTCCGTTTGTCTCTTTGGATGCCCCTATGGTGAATCACGATGTTCCAGCGGAGCCTCCGGCCGTGCGACCTCTTCAGACATATCACCGTCGCCAACGACCTGTTGCCATTCCTCCGCTTGCACCTGCACCTGCACCTGCACCTGCTTCCACAGATATAATAGAGGCCCTGTCAGACCCTTCCCCGGCCCCATCTTCTCTACCGGATCCGGGCTTGCCCCCTGCCACTAATTGGCCCATTGCTCTACGAAAAGGTATTCGTTCTACTCGCAACCCGTCTCCCCATTATGTTAACCTTAGTTATCACCGTCTTTCTCCTTTGCATTATACCTGCCTCTCTTCTTTGTCTTCTGTGTCTATTCCTCACTCTCCAGGTGAAGCCTTATCTCACCCTGACTGGCGGCAAGCAATGATTGACGAAATGTGTGCTCTTCAGAGCAGTGGTACTTGGGATTTGGTTCCTCTTCCCATGGGCAAGTCCGCTGTTGGGTGTCGTTGGCTATACACTCTTAAGGTTGGCCCTAACGGGACCATTGATCGTTTCAAGGCTCGTCTAGTGGCTAAAGGATACACACAAGTGTATGGGCAGGACTACACTGATACTTTCTCTCCGGTCGCCAAAATGGCGTCTGTTCGCCTCTTATTCTCTATGGCTGCCATTCGCCATTGGCCCCTCTTCCAACTTGATATCAAAAATGCCTTCCTGCATGGCGATCTTGATGAAGAAGTCTACATGGAGCAACCTCCCGGGTTTGTTGCTCAGGGGGAGTCCTCTACTATGGTATGCCGGCTTCGTAGATCCCTATATGGACTTAAGCAGTTCCCTCGAGCGTGGTTTGGCCGCTTTCATACCGTTGTACAGCAGTTCGGTTTGACTCGCAGTGAAGCCGACCACTCTGTCTTTTATCGCCATTCACCTCAGGGATGCATATATCTTATTGTTTATGTGGACGACATCGTCATTACGGGCAGTGATCAGCATGGCATTCTCCGTTTGAAACAGTACCTCTCCCAACAATTCCAGACTAAAGACCTTGGTAAGCTTCGGTATTTCCTAGGCATCGAAGTTGCTCAATCCAAGGATGGTTTGGTGATCTCTCAAAGGAAATACGCTCTTGATATCCTAGAAGAAACTGGACTATTAAATGCCAAGCCAATAGACACTCCTATGGATCCTAATGCCAGACTGCTACCAAATCAGGGGGAGCCCTTATCAGATCCTGGGAGATATAGGAGATTGGTTGGAAAGCTGAACTATCTCACAGTCACTCGTCCAGATATTGTCTTTGCTGTCAGTATGGTAAGCCAGTTCTTAAACTCTCCTTGTCAGGATCATTGGGATGCAGTAATTCGAATACTCAAATACATTAAGAGTGCTCCTGGTAAAGGCCTCATTTATGAAGATAGGGGACACACTCAGATAGTTGGGTACTCAGATGCCGATTGGGCTGGTTCACCCAGTGATAGGCGATCCACCTCTGGGTATTGTGTGTTGGTTGGAGGAAACTTGATATCTTGGAAAAGTAAGAAGCAAAATGTTGTAGCAAGATCTAGTGCTGAAGCAGAATACAGGGCCATGGCTTTAGTAACTTGTGAACTCATATGGTTGAAGCAACTTCTCAGGGAACTCAAGTTTGAAGAGTCCACGAAAATAACGCTGATTTGTGACAATCAAGCGGCTTTGCATATTGCATCCAATCCTGTCTTCCACGAACGAACCAAACATATTGAGGTTGATTGCCATTTTATCAGGGAGAAGATCGAGTCGGGGGACATTACCACGAGCTTCATCAACTCTAGTGACCAGCTAGCAGATATCTTCACCAAGTCTTTAAGGGGACCAAGAGTTGACTATATATGTACCAAGCTGGGTGCATATGATTTATATGCTCCAGCTTGAGGGGGAGTGTTGAAAATCAGAATAAAATATTCTGAATTTATTGTAGTTTATAGGCATGTAATCATTGATTTAGAGGAAACTAAATATTCTCTATTTATGTATCATTAATGTAATAAGCCTATATAAACTCGTTTCCGTTGTGTATTCAGACACACGGTTTCAATCAAATATGTCTCTGTTTTCTCTTTTTCAATAGAATGTTACAAATTGATTATTTTTTTAGTAGGTTGAAATTGGTTATGTTAAAATCATAATAAATGATATTTTTATCATGAATGTTTATTTTTCATTATTTATATAATCAGTATACATAGTTAAATATATTCTGATTTATTAATAATTAATTCCCTTTTCATTGATATTTATTTTACCAAAATTTAAAATTAATTATGAGAAAATAAAATTTGAAAATGAAAAGTTTTAAATAATGTATATTTACTGAAATATATTATTAGTTAAGCATGAAAAATTAAAATAAATAAGTACTAAGTTAATGCTTTACATTAAAACGTATAAAATAAAGAATACAAGATAACAAAAGTGAGCCAAATTATATTATGTTTTTACATTAAAACATATAAAATAAAGAAGAAAGCTTAAAATAGTAATTATATTATATTTTTATTTTTCTCTATTTTGAATAAAATTATCCAAATTTTTAATAAACTTTTTCTTCATTTTTTAAATATTTTGTTAATTTTAGTAAAAATAGAGAAAAATAAAAAATATAATGTAATTACTATTTAAGATTATTTATAAATTTCTTTAATCTTGTATTTCTTATTTTATATGTTGCAGTGTAAAAGCATTAAGTTAGGAGAATTTCATATGTTTTAGAAGCATTTGGTTATTTTGCATTCTTTGTTTTATAAGTTTTAATATAAAGTAATTTTATTAAAAATAGAGAAAATTAAAAAATATATTTTGTTTGTTATGTAAATCATAAATAGAGAAAAATAAATATATACTTTACTTTAAGACTAATTTGTAAAAAATATTATTTTTTAATAATTTTGATAAATAATTAAAGTAGAAATTTAAAATCAAACAATCAATTAAATCAAATAAAATGATTTAATTGATTAATTAAAGTTAACTAATTAATTATCGCAAAATATATTAACCTATATTAACGGTTTAGATTTGGTGTAAGTCTTTAGACTTACACTTGGTGTCAATGGATCCTATTCCATATATATATATATAAGCACAAATTCATGATAAATAATAAAAGCATAATATATATATATATATGTTATGTTTTATTGTTGATAATGAATTTTACGATTCACGATACTATTTGCCGATTCAAGATTCGAAAAATAGGCCTTCCGATTCATGATTTGAATCCTAATTCAACTACCATGGTAAATAATATCTTTGAAGATTTGGTCTTTAAGCGAGCCAAATGACAGTGTGATCCATGCAACCGACCTCACCTAGTGGGACACGGCTTTGCTGTTGGAGTTGGATTGGCCTCTTGGACAAGTGTCAATTTAGGAATGACCTATAATCTTCTTGTATACTCATAGTTCTTTCAAGACCTTGTTTCACATTTGTAGATCTAGTTTCATCCAATGCTTCTTTTTCAGTCATTGCTTCTTTGTCACATCTAATTTCGGCCAATGCTTCCTTTGACTCAAGTTCATTGGAATTAGACTCAAGACAAGGAAGAACAAAATGTTTCAAGATGAATTCCCTTATCTTCCCTAAGACTCTCCCCCTGAAGATAAGGTTGAGTGAAATAGGCTTGTTCTTCATGCATGAAAGGTGAAATCTCGAGACAGAATATCGTAGATGGAAGGTGGTAACACGTATATCCTTTCTAAGTAGAGGAGTATCCAATAAAGACACATTTTAAAGTTCTAGGATCAAGTTTTTCCCTGTGTTGACTATGGATATGAACAAATGAGACACACCCAAAGACTAGTGGTGCAAGATTATTGGTTGTAGGAAAGTTGTGATAGAAAGAGGAAAGAACATCTATAGGATTCCTAAGTCCTAAATTCCAACACTCTTAAGAGGGTAGCTGGTCAATGAGATATGTTGCTGTAAGAACAGGTTCTCAATAATATGCTTCTGTTTCCAACATTATATATGCATACGCACACATACTTGAGTTGTATGTATGTATGGATAGATAGATCAGTGTTGTCAAATTGTGGCGATGGCGACGCCATGGCAGAATGGCGGGGCGGTTTTGGGGGAAAACGCCATAAAATGGCGGTGGTGGGGTGGGTTCCGTGTGGCGGCCTATGGCGGCCACCATAGCCATGGCGTCTGTGGCGCCCATGGCGGGACGAAGCGGGAATTGTTAAAAAAAAAAGAAGGTATGGGCCTGTATAGCCCAACCCAGTTCAGGGGTTAAAACCCTAATAGGCCACCTAGAAAGAGAAGATATCGTGACTTCTCTGGAGCCTCCGTTTCAGCGCCCTTCACTAGCGCTTGTCTCCAACGACGGTGACGCACATCGGCGACGGCGACCCCATTCCGACAACCATCTCTGGTGACGGCAACCACTATCTCTGGCGAGTTTCTTTTTTCCTGTTTTCTTCTCTTTTTTTTTGTTCTGTTTTGTTTTTTTAGCTTCATTTCTTCTTCTTATCTCCTCTAGCCACCACTTTCTCCCTCTCTCTTTTTTTTAATTTCTTCTTACTGAGCTGCTGTTCTCCATTTACTTTAATTTCTTTAAATTTCTCTGTTCTTTGAAATCTGAATCCCTGCTGAGTGGTGGCTGTTTTCTATTCTCTTAAATTTCTCTGTTCTCTGTTTTGTTCTATTCTCTGCAGTAGTGCTGTACTGCTGTTTAATCATTCTTTAAATTTTGTTTTGTTTAGCCTTTTTTCTACAATGGCTGAAGCTTCCACACATGATTCAAGGGCTAACTCTAGGACAGACTCTGGTTGGAAACTTGTGATGTTTTTATTGATATCTACTGTTTTTTAGTGAGATATACCTGCTGTCTTTTAGTTTTTTATTTATAATTACTGTTATATTTACTGTTTTTTTTAATATCTACTGTTTTTTTAAGTGTGTGTGTGTATATATATATATATATATATATATATATATATGTTTTTTTTTGTCTGCCACGGCTTCCACCATTTGCCGCCACACCATCCGCCATATGTTTATGGCGGATTTTGGGCTCGCCGCCATGCTCCGCCATCCGCCATTAACAACACTGAGATAGATAGATAATGCCGTTTTAAACACTCTGATATAATAATTGTAGATGCAATGGTGCATTATAGGATACTGTTATTTTGGTGTGAAATTAATCATTAATCATTTATTGTGTTCAAATGGAAGACAAACATCTTTACTATTGGTACAGGTTATATGTATCATGTATGTATGTATGTATGTGTGTGTGTGTATGTTTGTAGTGCCATAGTTTAATTATATCATATTTTATAGCATTGGATAACTACTTCTTGTGGTACTGTCCTTTATCGATCATCTACTTGCAGCCATTGGATATTATACTCTCCCATGATCATAATCAAATAGTGGCCCTGTTGGAGTATGTCAGATATGATTTTCAGCCAAAAGTTCAGCAATCCTCCATCAAAATCATGAGTATTTTAAGGCATTTTAAATATCTTTCCATTTTCTTATCCTCAATTTGTAATTTGATGTGTTCTGCTAACCAAATATCATGCTTAATCTGTATTTGATTTTTTTTTTTTTCCGAGTGACAGCTCTCGCATGGTTGGGCTTGTTCAACTATTGCTAAAATCCAATGCTTCGGACAGCTTGATAGAAGATTATGCAGCCTGCCTTGAGTTGCGGTCAGAAGAGTTTCAGAATCTTGAAAATAACAATGATGATCCTGGCATTCTTATTATGCAAGTTTGTCTTCATCCCGATCGACTTTTTGTTTTGTTTTCTCTTTCTTTGTGTATAATCTTCCTAAAATGGTGTTTGCACCTGCTTTCTATATGTTTTCAGCTTCTCATTGACAATATCAGCCGGCCAGCTCCAAATATAACTCATTTACTACTTAAATTTGATCTAGACACACCTATTGAGCAGACAGTTTTACAGCCTAAATTTTATTACAGGTTCTTGTCTATTATCTGATGGTGCTTAATATCTTTATTCTTGAAAATAAACTGTGCCCTTATAATGTTATCTGCAGTTGCATGAAGGTTATTCTTGATATCCTGGAAAAGCTTTTGAAGCCTGATGTAAATGCATTACTTCATGAGTTTGGTTTTCAGGTCAGATGTTGTTGATCTTGTGCATAACATATTTAATATAGTGAAGAGAGTTAGATTTTCTGCAACACCCCCCCGCCCCTTGGCCGCAGTCATTTGCGCTTTTTCTAAAAGGAATCTTGACTTTTTGCTTGATGCAGCTCCTTTATGAATTGTGTGTAGATCCACTAACATGTATACCAACAATGGATCTGTTGTCAAATAAAAAGTACCAATTCTTTGTTAAGGTATGCAGTTTTTGATTTATTTGAGCCCTTTTTTGCTTCTAGTTGTTGTTTATGATTATATAATTCACCGGGAGAGATATATCTCTCAAACTCTTTTCCTTGCTAAAATGCAGCACCTTGATACAATTGGTATTGCTCCACTTCCTAAACGGAATAGCAACCAGTCACTTCGTAACAGTTCCCTTCATCAGGTTTTTTCACCCTACTTTTTCCTTCCAAACCATCTGTAAATATTATAAGAACTCGTTCAAAACTTGAAGGATGCTGCCAACATTGTTTCAAACAAATTATTCCAAACAAAAGTGG
The DNA here is from genome assembly GCA_004329165.1 of Spatholobus suberectus. Taxonomy (NCBI): domain Eukaryota; kingdom Viridiplantae; phylum Streptophyta; class Magnoliopsida; order Fabales; family Fabaceae; genus Spatholobus; species Spatholobus suberectus. The sequence goes on along the minus strand of CM014729.1, from coordinate 52,255,590 downwards.
CTGTAGTGTAATGAGAATAATAAGTGAGTGGTTGTTTCAAAACTAGATCAGCACAAAACACACATGTGCAGAGAGACCTTTATGTGCTGGACAAACCTTTAGGATTCCTGTTATTAATGTGTTGATAAGCACTTGCAACACAAGTAACACTTTAAATTATTTGCATTTTTCCTACATTCCACTAAATAAAAGTGATACAAACATTTCCAATATATTGAATTGTGGAGCTTAATCAGATGTATTGATACATGACATTTGATATTTTTAAGAAAATAGTTTATTTGAAGTAATGAGATCGAGTTTACTTGACTTTGTAGTGTATGTTTGGTTTACAAGCAAAATCAATTTCCCACTCCATATCACATTATAGCGTAAAATCTGTGGCTGAGATTAACTTAGGCACACACACATCCCAATCATGTTCAATAGTTAATACCAATTCTATCAAAATCTAAAACTAGTGGGCACGTAGTCAGCTTGTTGGAATATAATCCCTCAGTTTGATACTTTGTTATTGATAACAATAACAAGTAAACACCTTTCCAACTATAATTGTTTTCAATCACTGTTTTTTCTTTATCTTTGCAAGTGTGTGTAGAAGGGCATAAAAATTAACTCTAATGATTCTTAATTTTGAACACCTTGTGCATGTAGTGTTTCATTTTTACATTATTTATGTTTGTATTTAATATTTTTGTCTCAATGCTATCAATTACTTGGAAGGAATAGGATTGATGTATTACTTTCAAACTATACAGTATGCATGTAAGGTTGGGCTTGATATGGGTGTTTTGTTCCCTTCCTTTCTCAGAGAGCATGGCTCTTGAAACTTTTAGCTGTTGAACTACATGCTGGTGATGTTAGGAGCTCCAATCATAGAGAAGCATGTCAGACAATCCTTTCTTATCTTTTTGCACATGGTATCAACGACATTGGTGGGGGCCAAGTCATGTCTCCATTTTTGCTTCATGATGCTTTTGAGAATGCTGCTATAAGAATAGTCAGCAAGAGTAAGGTACTAATAGTCATTAAGTGTTTCATGGTTACTCTGCTATTATGGACTTGCATATCACATGCATATCTTGGACTCTTTATTGTTTGCCAGAATTCATTGTCACCAATGTAGGAATTGATTGGTAAAATTGATAGTATAAGTTGAAAGTAGAAAATTTTTATATTAATTGTATGATTTGTACATTCACTAATCTCCCTTTTATAGGGTAAAAGGTAAAAAAGAAACAAGAAAATAACAATAATATGAAATAGGGAAACAAATCTCTAAAGATATTAAGAGATATTTTGACCTCCTAAATATCTATGATATTTACAACACTCCCCCTCAAGTTAGTAAACTAATATCAATCATTCCCAACTTGTCAATAAGATCTTGAAATCTAGCACTAGGAAGACCCTTTGTGAAGACATCTGCTACTTGAAGCCCTGTAGGTATATGTGTTGTAACTATAAGGCCACTATCCAACTGTTCTTTGATGAAGTGTTTGTCAATCTCTATGTGCTACATTCTATCATGTTGGACTAGGTTATGAGCAATATTGATAGCTGAATTGTTATCACAAAACAATTTCATAGGACCTTTATATTTAATTTTGAGGTCATCAGGAATAATCTTCATGCATAATCCTTCATATATGCCATGTGCCATAGCTCCAAACTTGGCTTCTGCACTAGACTGAGCAACTACATTTTGCATCTTGCTTCTTTATGTTACCAGATTCCCACCAAGAAACATGCAATAGTCGAAAATGGATCTTCTATCTGTGACTGACCCTGCATAGTCAGCATTAGTGTATATCTTCATGGACAATGAACCTTCTTTTCTAAATAGTAGTCATTTTCTTGGGCTAACTTTCAAATAATGGAGGATCCTCTCAACTGCCTAAAGGTATCTTTCACAGGGGTCATGAATAAATTGGCTAACCACACTTACAGCATAGGCAATATCAGGCCTAGTGTGAGATAAATAAAGTAGCTTCTCCACCAATCTTTGATATTGGGACTTTTCTACAGGTGGACTTTCTTCACTTCTAATCTCGTGGCTCTGCTCAATGGGTACCCCTATGGTCTTGCATCCTTGTTTTCCTGACTCCTTAAGAAGATCAAGTACATACTTTTTTTGGGAAATAAAGATGCCCTTTATGGAATAGGCAACCTCTATTCCAAGGAAATATTTTAGCTTTCCCAATTCCTTCATTTCAAAATGAGTTGTCAACTTTTCTTTTAGAGCTAGTTTCTTTGTCTCATCATCACCTGCAATGATCATATCGTCTACGTACACTAGGAGAAGAGTGAGCGTGCCATTAGGGGAATGTTTTATGAAAAGAGTATGATCACCTTGACTTTATTTGTATACCAGGGACGTTATGGCTTGGGTAAATCTTCCAATTGTTTGAGGCAATACAAAGCCTTCTTCAACCTACACACTTTGTTCTTTCCATCATGAGATTCAAATCTTGGGAGAATCTCCATGTAGACTTCCTCTTCCAAGTCTCCATGCAGGAAGGCATTTTTAACATCAAACTGCTGTAAGTCCCAGCCAAAGTGGGCAGCTAGGGAGAGAATGATTCTTATTATATTCATTTTTGCCACTGGGGCAGATGTCTCCTCATAGTCAATGCCATAGGTCTACGTGTATCCCTTCACCACCAATCTTGTCGTGTATTGATCTAATGTCTCATCAAATTTACACATCATCGTGTATATCCATCTGCACCCTACAACTCTCGTCTTTGGGTTTATCAACAATCTTCCAAGTTGAGTTTCTCGTTAATGTGTCTATCTCTTCATTCATGGCGTTGAACCCAATTTCTATCTTTTAGAGCTTCCTGGACTGATTTTGGGGTTTTGATTACATCAATGGCCGCAATAAAGCTTTGATGCTGGACAGAGAGATGGTCATACAAACAAAATGAGAAATAGGATACGTGGCACATGATCTCTTCTCTTTCCTCAAGGCAATAGGCAAATAGTCAGTAACTTTTTCAAACTCATTATTAACCTTAGGGACATTTACCTCTAGTTCAGACAATTAAATTTGGTATGGGATTAGAGTGGGTTTTTCTCAGCTTTGATATTTCTTTCCAAAGAACCGATCTTCCTCTTCTGCTTCAGTATGATCTTCCTATAGTTCTTCAAGATTAGTGTCTTGGACATCTTGCAAAGGCAAAAGAGGTAAAGATGGAACAGTTAATGACCCTAAAAGACAATGCTCCCCCCCTGAAGTTGAGGGCTGACAAAGAAGGATTCTATTTCATGAAAGGTGACATTCATTGATACAAAAAATCAGCGATTTTGAGGGTGATAACACTTGTACCTCTTTTTATTTGAGGGGTAACCAATAAAGACACATTTGACAGCTCTTGGGTTTAACTTACCATGATGAGGATTGTGAGAATGGACAAATGCAACACACCTAAACACACGACATAGGAAACTCAATAGAAGGGGAGAAGAAGGAAAGAATGATAACAAGTGGTTAACTAGACTAGTATCTTACAAGACATGAGTGGGTAACCTGTTAATGAGATAGGTGGCAGTTAGGATAGCTTCTCCCCAATAGACATTAGGAATGAACATTTGAAAGAGTAGAGCTCTGGCAACCTCAAGTAGGTGACGATTTTAATAGCACTATTGTTCATTTATAATTTGAAGGGCAGGGTTGTCATGATCACCCAGTCAAACAAGATAAAGATATTCCTACCAAGGACCAAGAGTGCAAACAAATTGATGCTTCTCTCTATACTGTACTGTTTTCCATTCATGCTAAACTTCATTCCTATTACTACTCTTTCAATTTATGCTATGATGTTTGCACCAAGACTAACAAAGTGTGCTCTAGTGGTAGTAACCACCTATGCAACATTTGTTTCTATCCTAATGATTGTTAAGAAGTAAGACTTGGACATTTAGATCTATCTGAGTATGCTCGATAATTTGATTGCTGATTTTGAGTCCCTTGTGCTCTTCACTGATGATGTAGACAAAAATGCCAAAAAATGAGAAAAGTTTTTTTATTGGTTTACCACTTGAACTTGACTAAATCCACATTGGTGAACGTCTGGCAGATCTTTGTTGGGTCATCCACATCTAAACCCAAACCATAGATGTCAATCCCAAATTATGGGTTTGCATGGAAACTATGACATGGCACTGGTTCAAGGTGTTGAAGGTGGTGGAATTAAATTTGATTTGGGACAGACTTAATTGGGCATTGTTCGACCGGTATGATGGACACCTCCATTCTGGGGATCCATTTTTGCGGTTGAAGCTGCTTTATTAGGTGGGTATTGTTGATGAGTATATGGAAGAGTTTGAAATGCTTGCCGCTCAGATCCCTTCCATACCCCACAATCAATATATGGGTCTGTTTCTTTGGGGATTGAAGGAAGAAATCTGGTTAGAGGTGTAGGCACTCGAACCTTACAATCACTATAAGATGATCTCTGTTGCACAGATGATAGAAAAATAATTGACCTGAGAAGTTGCACCAAGAAGTTTTTCAAACTGTCAGGAAGGAGGATCTTGGAGGACATCACCCTCTGTTAACCTCATGACTAGGGGATTGACGACTTCTGGAACTTTGGCAGTTTGATCCAATCAGTCACATTAAGGAAGAGGAACAGAGTCTCCCTGTCTCCCTAAACCCGGGGATATTTCCGAGAAGAATAACAGAGGCTCCTCTAAGGACGTGCAAAGTCTATCCTATTTGGAACTCATGGATAGAAGGAATAAGGGATCTTGTTTTGAATGCAGGCAGTGTTACAGCCTCACCCATCAATGTCCCTATAAGCTGTAGCAGTTGCTGAATGCTGATTGGTGGAGCCTGTATTATTATTAAGAAAAAGGTTTATTTGTAACAAGCTTAAAGCTTTGTAAGCTTTAGCTTGAGGGGCAGTGTGGGAAATGATAGTACTTAATAAACTTAGGAAATAATGATTCATGTATCACACTATCACTGTCATGTTATAAAATGCATTTAATATTCATAGGAATTAGTATTTAGGAAGTTGCACTCATTTACTTAGCCTTGGAAATAGTCCCCACTTAGTCTGTTAAAAGTTTTCTATGGATATTTGGCAGCCTGCATTGTACTGAATAAGAGATCATTATCATTCAGAAATTCTTTGTAAATTATACTCTCGTCAATTTCTAACTCCATCCTATTCCTCCCCCACTAAATTCAACAATTTTCTTTGAAATTCAGGTATTAGAATTGCTTGAAATAATCCAGTTTAGATGTCCAGATTCCACTACTCAGCTCTCAAATATTGTGGCTGGTATGAAATATGACTTGCTGGTGAGATACTAGTCCTTAAAACACATTAGATCTATATTTATTTCCTTGTCTGTCCGTCTCTCTCGTTCTCTCCTTTTATAGAAATGACCTTTTTTAAGTATTTTAAGTATGGAACACAAGTTCCAGACGATATTCTAGTCCTTGACTATTTTCATCTTGTTCTAACCTGTTTTTGGCTGGACATTATTTTAGGCAGAAGACATACTTGGAAATCCAGGAAATTCTGGAAAGGGTGGTGTCTACTATTATTCTGAGAGAGGTGATCGACTAATTGACCTTGCTTCTTTCCATGACAAACTTTGGCAGGTTGGTCCACTTATTGAATATTAATAATTTGGTATTGTAGATATTCTTTTTATCTTTATTCCTGGGATTGTAGTTTTACCGCTAATGTATTTTGTATGAAATTTAATCTATTTTCTTGTTTCAGAAATATAATTCAGCATATGTCCAGGCAAGTAACGTTGGCAGTGAAGTTGAACTAAATAATGTACGTGAGACAATTCAACAGTTGCTAAGATGGGGGTGGAAATACAATAAAAATCTTGAGGAACAAGCTGCACAACTTCATATGTTGACTGCCTGGTCTCAGATTGTTGAGGTGCAGATCTTTCTTTCCATATGCTTATGTTTTATTATATATATATATGTATATATATATTCTCTAACTTTGTGCTATTTTGTAAAGGTGTCTGCTTCTAGAAGGTTAACAATGCTTGAAGATCGATCTGAAATTCTTTTTCAGTGAGTAACTACACTTCTTCATTAGTGAAAAAGCAAAAGCAGTAACTTCATGTCATCGTGGATCTTCTCGTTATTGGTGCTCTTTATGTAACTGTTAAATTGCATTGGCAGGGTCCTTGATGCATCTCTTAGTGCATCTGCTTCTCCAGACTGTTCATTGAGGATGGCATTCATCCTATCACAGGTAAATATTCCGATATATCATTTTATCCTCTAGAAATGTTGATGAGGTCTTCAATTATCCAAGTTATTCTGTTTTTATTTGTAAGTTTTCCTGGCAGACTGATATATATTTACATACATGAAATTTCCCTCAGGTAGCATTGACATGCATGGCTAAGCTGCGAGATGAAAGATTTTTGTTCCCTGGCAGTCTGAGCTCTGATAATATCACGTGCCTTGATCTCATTTTGGTGAAGCAATTATCAAATGGTGCTTGCCTTACCATATTGTTTAAGCTTATCATGGCAATTCTTAGAAATGAATCTTCAGAAGCTCTTAGGAGACGGTATGTTACTGTTCAGTATCTGATTCTGGCTGTATGGTTGTATACAGTTTTGATTGGCAAACTTACTTTTGCATATCTTTGTACAGTCAATATGCTCTCCTTCTTAGCTATTTCCAGTATTGTCAAAATGTGGTTGATCCTGATGTTCCAACCACAGTTCTTCAATTCTTGCTGCTCAATGGACAAGATAATGAATATATTGATCTCCCAAAGGTATTGTTTCTTGAATTTTGTGCAACAACAATGTTTTAATCTGGTGACAGATTAAATCTTCATCATTGCATTTTTTTCTCCATTTCACTCAGATTGACAAAGAACAAGCAGAACTGGCTCGTGCAAACTTTTCAACTTTGAGGAAAGAGGCTCAGAGCATTTTGAATTTGGTTATTTGCTACTCTTACTAAGCTTTTTTATATGCATTATGATTCAGAATTTTTTATTTTTTTTTGTGCTTGTGGCTAATCTTTTTTTTATTTTTAATATGGCATAGAGAAAGGTTTCTGCTTCTGCCTGTAGAAGATTATAGGTTGTTTTCTGAAATGAAATAAAATTGCTGTCTGGTAGTTCACAATTGTTGATTTAGTTGGGCAAAGAAAGAAGTTGCTTGGGTGGGTTTTTAGGGGGGTGGAGGATAAAGCATGAAGTTCGTAAAACTTGTTTGCTATGGTGTTTGTACTAGTCAGAATATTAGTGGCATGCATTCGATCTGCTGTATCATTCTGATTAAGCTGATGTTTGTGAACTACTTTTTTTCTGATATAATCATTTTTTTTCCAATAAAGTCTACACATAAAAAACGATTATTTCTTTAAAATAAAATGAACCAAAGTTGCATGATAACATAATAAAATAAGGTTTGTGTTTTTATTTTCTGTAGGTGAAGTGTCCCTATAAATTGAGTTAATATTCCATCCTCACATTAGACTACAAAAATATCAATTCTTGCTGCTTCCCTATGCTATCAATGACAAGTTTTGGCCTGTTTGTCATTAATATTTCAGATTCATTTTTTATTCATTTCTTTATTTTGATGAATATTCTTATGTCAATTATTTACAGTTTCAATTAATTTGAAATTGTAGGTCATAAAAGATGCAACCCATGGTAGTGAACCTGGAAAGACAATATCACTTTATGTTCTTGATGCATTGATTAGTATAGATCATGAGCGCTATTTCTTGAGCCAACTTCAAAGCAGGGGATTTTTAAGGTCTTGCTTTACAGCCATAAGCAATGTTTGCAATCAGGTGTTTGTTCTTTCCACCATAAACTGTTGCTTCTATTTTGAAACATTGTATTTTTTAGTTCTACAAGTAGTGGACTGTTCATTCCTCTGCACAAGGGATCTAACATATCATTTTTTTAATGTTTATTTTGGTTCTGATGGTATCATTAAGTATTTTCATTTAAGTAATTTCACACATTTGGTGAATGAGAGAAAATTTATGACTTGTATAATTTTTATAATAAAGACAGTATCTTTAGCCTACTGGATTCATCAATTCATTCAATCTTGTGGAGATTATCTATTTGTGTGTGTTGTGTAGTTATTAATGTTGTGCTGTGCAACTCATGTTTCAATTTGGTGCTTGCAATGTATGCCATTATTTTTTCTGCTCATTTAAATTATATTTAGGTTTTAGACTTTAAGCTGAGTTTATCAATTTTCATATATAAAATGCATTATTTTTATTTGGTTAAAATTTAAATTTAAATTATGTAAAATATATCTAATGTAACATGTGCTACAGTTGAATGTTGGCATGCCTGGCAACATTTGAATGTTCTTATAAAGAATTTTTCTTTAAGAAAGAAAGGAGAGATACAAATGCAAGAGGATTTCTAAATGAAAAAAAGAAATTAAAAAAAGGAAACTAAGAGCATGAAACATGCATCACGGCATGCCAATCTTTCTGAAGATTTGCCAGAGACACTGTTAGGATTCTATTACAAGGTATGGGACTTAGCCCCACATTGGAAGTATGGGATTTTGGTGTGGGATATACAAGGCCTTGGACTCTCCAACTACAACGGAAACAATAATACTGATTTTATTTATTTGTTTGGTTCAAGGATGGTAGTCTTTCACTGGACTCATTGCAGAGGGCATGTACTTTTGAGGCTGAGCTTGCTTTACTACTAAGAATTAGTCACAAGTATGGGAAATCTGGAGCACAGGTACTATTTTCCATGGGCATATTGGAGCATCTTGCATCTGGCAGGGCAACCAATTTACAGGTGAGGGAATTTTTCCTTGTTCATGTCACATATACTTTCATTTCAGCTATCTTTTACTGAAGGTAAAGAATCTGCAGGGAAGTTTAAGGTGGGTTGAGACAAGACTTAGAAGAGATATGGCTGTGGATGTTGATAGACAACGAATGATTATAACTCCGGTCTTGAGATTAGTGTTTTCACTAACTTCCTTGGTTGATACATCTGACTTTTTGGAGGTTGGCTTTTGTGTTCCTTTTACAATTTTTAAAATATGATATTTTCTATGAATTTTCCTTGCTCCCTTGCTGGCGAATTAGTTTACCAGATTCCCTATTGGTTTTATGATTATTACAATTGTGATTTGATTCTATTTAAAAGGAAATCCAATTTTTGTTGCATTGTTGACGATGGTGATGTATCTTTCTGCCTTGTGTATAATATAGGTGAAGAATAAAATTGTCCGTGAAGTAATTGATTTTGTCAAAGGACATCAATCACTCTTTGATCAAGTTCTCCGTTTAGACATTGCCGAAGCAGATGAACTAAGAATGGAGCAGATCAATTTAGTTGTTGGTATTCTTAGCAAGGTATTGTTCAATTAAGTTACATCTCTGGATTTAAAAACTTTTTACTGGATGTGCGATGCTAGCTTCTCTGCCTTAATAGGTGTAGGTGAAGTCAAATGATATTATATTTAGATAAATTATTATATAGTCAAATGCTTTGGGAACGACCATTCATGTGTCAGGTTTAGCATAATCTTGTATTCCATGCACAATGGTGACATGCATCCAAGTTCCAACCCCAAAAGGCTTCTGAAATGTCCATTACTGATGTTAATGCTACTTAGTGAACTAGGGTTGTTTCTTTTCGTTGCTTTACATTTTGATTTTTATTTGTTATAGGTTTGGCCATACGAAGAGAGCAATGAGTATGGTTTTGTTCAAGGGCTTTTTGGTACGATGCATGCTCTTTTCTCACGTGATTCAAAGGTTCCTAGTTTTGCTCAATCAAGAGTATCACCTGAGGTGAGTTTGCAGTTTTCTTAATTCATGTTTATGTTATGGGAAAGAATGTTCGGGCCTTATGCATACATAATAATGATCCTAATGTTCTGGTGATATTGCCTTATTAATGATCAGAATCAGAGGAATTCAGAGCTACGGATGTTTAATTTGTGCTACAGCCTGAGCTCTTACTTATATTTTCTAGTCACAAAGAAATCCCTGAGATTAAAGGTATATTATATATTCAGAAGGCAGTTTGTTATTGACCTTGAGCCATTTTCCCTCTTCATCTAGTGTATCTGCATTTTTTTCCCTCGTTAGTTAAACAGATTTGTTTTTTCTTGTAATATGCTGTCTCAGCCTTCAGATGCCTCCTCCAGTTATCCTACTTCTGTTGAGCTTCAACAACCCACATTGAGCTTACTTAATTCTCTTCTTTCTTCTGTTACAACTGCTCTTGAAAGGGCAGCTGAGGAGAAATCCTTATTACTGAATAAGGTGAAAATGCAAAGAAACTTGTCTCTTTATCTTCTCCATCCTGCTTTGGTTTTCATTATTGCTTGTTTATTATGGATGTATAAGCAACATATGCGGTTTTGCAGATTCGAGACATAAATGAACTGTCAAGGCAGGAAGTGGATGAAATCATCGATATGTGTGTCCGGCAAGACTCTGTTTCATCTTCAGATAACATACAGAAAAGGTAAGTCATAATGCTGTGGTTCTAGAAATCCAGAAATGATCATGTCCTTGAAACTAGCAGTAATCTAAAAATTGAAAATGGTATTGACCTATTAAACGTTAAAATAAGAATTGCTTGGGTCTTGTTATCAGGATCTCAAGAAAATTAGCGTATTTAAATTTTAAATGCAAAATGAATTTTCTGAGGTTGATATTTTTCCTTTGCTTGAATTTATAACTCCCAAATGTTGTCTGCAACGTTCACCAGTAAAATTGGACAAACTACAGTAATTCTTTAGCTAAATTAGTAATTACTTAAAACAAGGTTATTCTTTCTGAACATATATTTTAACTTCTAACCTTCCTATGCAGATTGCCGAGGGTTTTTAATTTCCATGTCCTTGTGGGTGTTATATGGTCTTCCTTATTTAAATTCAATGTTGATTTAAATAGCTATTCTTACATGATCACCGAGTCTTTTATATGCGTTACAGTTCTCTTCATTATTATTTTGTCATGCAATTTGGTTCACCTGGCCTTTACATCTAAATTGTTAACTGTTCATGAGATGGGATTCTTGACAATTGACATATAGTATGAGAGCCCCTATTACCTAGTTATTAGGAGTTTGATTTGAATTTCAACATTGGGTAGTTGGGCCTGTGCATTACCGTGTTGTCAAATAGTAGCTATGGTGGCACCATGGCAGTATGGCTTGGTGATTTTTCAACAATACACCGTATGTGTTATGTGGTAGATTCTTGTGGCAGCAACCATGCTCATGGCACCACAAATCCAGAAGTGGTTGCGGCGGAAAATACCCAAAAAAACCAAAAATAAAGAGATCGATCACTATGTCCTGACCTGTTTGGCTCATGGCACCACAAATCCAGAAAGTGGTTGTGGCGGAAAATGCCCAAGAAAACCAAAAATAAAGAGATCAATCACTATGTTCTGACCTGTTTTCAACCCATTTTTCGTGGGTATGCCCTTGACCCAACAGCTTAAATGAAACCCTAATGCACAAAAGTCTATATTGAGGAGACCAGCATCTATCTCCTTTCATTTTCAGCACTTTCCCTTCCCGTATCTGTTTCTTCTTTCTTCTTTCTTCTTTATCACTTCCAGAAAGACTTCACCTCCCCTTCCCTGCTCATGGTCTCTCTCTCTCCCCCGTTTTGCTTCCCTTCTCTGTTTATCCTCATTTTTCCAGTTACCTTCTTTGGCAACCAACCATTTTTTTCTTATCTCTTCCATCTCTTATTTAGTTTTTTTTCTATTGATTCTGCCCTCCATTTTTTTTGTTACTTTTTTTGAGGTTCTAGTGTTATGCTTTTATTTTGCATTCTCCTCTCCATTTTTTTTTCCTTTTTTTTGTCTCTAATGCTCTGTTCTTATTTTGCATTTTGCCCTCCATTTTTATTTGGTATTACTCCTCTTTTTTTGGGGAAAGGGGGGGGGGGGGGGGGGGGGTGGTGTTTAGTGGTCCTTTTTTTATTTTTGTATATATTATATTTTATTATAGCCACCATGCTTTTGCCATAAGCCACAACACCATCTGCCATAAACTTTTTGGTGTTTCTTTTGGTTTGCTGCCCTTTGCCATTAACCACACTGGCATGCCTAGGGGCCTAGGCTTCAAGTCTAGAGGGATGGTATGTGTTAGATATAAAACTATTTGTGAGTCTTCGCCTAACTACTTAAAGATACTATTGGATATTTTTCATATATTGATATTCTAACATTATGATTCAGATGTAGTTAATGGAACTTAAGGATCTTAGCTGATTATAAACCAATGTTAATTTCATTGGTCTGAAGGTTTTAATTTAAGAGTTCTATGATTTTTTGCTTTGTATATCTGCTCGCATATATTACTTGTATATTGCCATGTTCTCCAAATTCCAAGTATCTTTCTCCTTTTTTCGTAACATTCCTTGCATGGTTTTTAAAACCTTGTTTTACAGGAGATACATTGCAATGGTAGAAATGTGTCGAGTTGTTGCTAGTAGGGATCAGCTAATCATCTTATTACTCCCACTCTCTGAACATGTGCTAAATATCATCCTTATCCATCTTCAAGAGAGGTAAGACATTAAGTTTCCGGGAAGGTAATGAGAATGTTATTGTTAATGGAGCTAAAATCAAGATACAATCTTGTGTTCCTGAAGATTAATGTTATGGCCAAACAAAGGAAAAAAGGAAACCAAGCCCTATCTTAATGTAAACAATGAGCTGTGGTGTTGTCGTTGAATGTAACTCTTTTATAATCTTTCTTTGTATCTTTTGGCAGCTCTGTTGCACTTGAGTCAAGCTTGACTACAAAAACAATTACATATGGTGCCAAGTATGATGCACAACAGGACGTTGCTTTGTTATGTGGAAAGTTAGTTCCAACCCTTGAACGACTTGAGTTGCTGACTGAGGTATGGGTCTCATAACACTGTAATTCTTGTTAAATGTTTCAATGGTTTTATGTCAGTTCTGGATCTTCTCCATAATATGGCCTTATCTGCAAGATTGTCATGTATTTAGTTGAAATCAAGTTTTCCCTAAATGAACAGTGTTAGTATGCTTGCAATTAAGATGCTCATCTTGGTAGTTGTTTTTTTATTTTCAGGAGAAAGTAGGGCACAATCTCAAAGTATTCCACAGATTAGCAACTTCTGCCAAAGAGCTTGCAATTCAAAAATTGATTTTGTAGATATATTAAAAGTGTCTTCACAAATTCAATTATTTCACTTAAATTAACTGCTTGCGCGCTGTAAATTATGTGAAGTTTAAGTAGTCTCACAGAAGTTCAAGCTGTAAGCCTGTAAAAAATCAACTTCACACTTTTGGTAGTGCGGATGCAAGTGAGATTTGTTTAGTGCTATTTGTGAAATTTTGTTAAATATTTTGTCCAGCGTGTGGTAGCCTAGGCCATCATTTCATTTCATTTATGGCACATGGGTTTGGTTGAAACCAACCAGCTTTTTTATTTTTTTGAAACAAACTAGAACTAAATAAAAACTTGTTACAATTGAACTAAAACAACACAAATCAATTGAAATTCAACCAAACTAACTTAGCAGCTAATTAAAATCTAACTAAACTAATGATTACCTAAGAAATCTAGACTTGCAAGGTGGCAAAAACATGGCTTGCATGCAAGTTTGTACGATTAAAACACCTAGGCTTAGTAAAATTTACTAAATCATCCTCCTCACATCTTCATGCCCTCTTCTCTTCTAGTTACTGAAATATCTGTTTTTAATCTTTTTCTTGAAAAAGTTGTTGAAGTGAGGTTCTGCTCAAAACAAAATCAAAAGGCATTTTTCTGCTAGAGCAAAAAAATTTCTAAGTTGGGAGGAGGAGACTTCTATCATAACTTTTAAAGCAAGAATATATTCATTTGGTAGCTTGGTGGGGGTGCCCCTAACTCCATCTTGTATGTTTTTGATTTATATTGCTTGATTTGTAATTATTCTGTTAGTTAAAAATTTATGACGTTCTTAATTTTTCTTTAAAATTTTAATTACAAATTAATAGAATCCATCACCCTACTTCATCTTAATCACTATTAATTTTATCTGGTTTATTTTATTTAATTTTCTTGCTTAGATTATTACTTTTCTGTTAATTAGATTGTTAAAACATTAATATTTGTTTATTAAATTCTATACATAAATTAATCCAAGTTAATCTTCTAAATATCTCTTCTAGACATTCCCACTCTCTAATATTAACATGTCATTATAGTAAACTAATGCTAACTTATTTGGATTTTATTCATAATTAGTGTAAAATACTGTTTAATACTATATTTTTTTACTTACGTCCTTTATAAAATTATGGAATTTAATTTTTGTCTTTCGCTTTATATGTAAATCTATGGCATGTTGTTTGGCGCGTATATATGTAACTTTAAATGATAAATGTACTCTAGATTAAGTTCATATAGCAGAAAGTTTGACTTAATATCGTGAAGATGGTTGAAAAACTTATTCAGATTACACACACACACACACACACATACACATATATAGAGTCAGGATCTGTTGACACCACGTGTCAGAATTAGTCAAATTACACTTTAAATTACTTTTTGTATAATACAAATTTAACCAATCCAACCGTTAAATTATGTGATATTATCTTGATGAGCATGTATATCAAATTTCACATCATTTCACCTTTAATTTTTTATAATTCGTTAAAATAAAGTAATGTGATAAATTATTGAATAATTTTAGAATTATGTGAAATTTTGTAGACTTAATCTAATTAATAAGAACATCAAATTCAATAGTTGGATTGATTAAATTTGCATTCTACAAAAAGTTATTGAAGGTGTAATTTGACTAACTTTAACACCTGGTGTTAATGGATCTTGATCCATATATATATATATATATATATATAATTCTGTTTACACTTTTTTTTTTCATGAAATTTTTTAAAAGCTAAATAAACTCTTATTAAATAACTAAGATGTGAAACTTATCTATATGGGTTTGAAAGAAATAAAGATTATTTGATTCAAACAGAAAATAAATAACATAGTTTTTAAATACTAAACCTTTTATTTCTAAAATAGAAATATAACAAGATCTTAATTAAACCAAATAAATTCTACCTTAAAGTATAAATAGAAACAAATATGCTAAAACAGTTTAATTTATTTCTTAATATATAAATTTCATATATATATATATATATATATATATATTCATAGAGTATAATTTTATTAGTAGTATATCGATAAAAGCTTATATTTAATTTATTTACGCATAAATCGTTTTTGAGTTTTATGCCATATACTTTGTGTAAATTTTATATAAATACATGTATGGCATTTTATTTAATAAAGAGTTGAGCTAAGTTTCACCATTTGGGGACAAGCATAAGTGGAAGTTTTCTTTAACTTTGGGGTTAAATGAGTTTGGGATGTATAGATGACCAAGTGGGTGATTTCCTTGTGTTGTACTACCCATAGCAACATTTATTTATCTTGACTAGTCACTACACAAAGATACTTAGATACAGTTAATTGTGCACATTCTTATATTTTGTAACTAATAATATCAAGTGTTATTCCCCAATCGCCTCTCTAAAATAAAATATTTATTCCTCCATGGAGAATAATTTATTTGGGCCCCATGCATTTTCATGCATACAGTAATTTTATGACTTAGAATTAAGCATGCATCATTTATTATTTGTATGGTTATATTTATATTTTAATTGTCTATATGATATTTGTCCACACTCCTTCTGTTTTGTTTTGTTTGTGAAAAACATTCTTAAAATTTAAATAAATATATGGATGCCCCTTTTGTGTCCGAACCTTTCACAGCTGTGATCCAACCTGGATTTCTTGGAACTCCTTGGAGTGTGGATGCTGCAAATAATACGGTAACTTTCAGAGGACAAGGAGCCTCAGCAATATTGCTTGCACCTCATCAGCATCCATTTGTCCATGATGGACCTGTCGTTGTTACTTTCATTTTACCACCTGCTCATCACCCAAATCCTTTCGTCAATTCCTTTCCAGAACTCAGTGAAGAAAAATAACAGCTTATAATAGGAGAAGTTATAAAATAAAATAAGATGCTTTTCCCTTTTAGTATGAAATGTAGTGAAAGTAGTAGTAAGAATGGACGTTGTACTAAGTTTGTTTCGAATCCTTAATATAAGAACGTTTAAGTTTGCTCTGATTAATTTGCCTTAACATTATATCCTAATAAAATGATGTCTTCTTATTAAAATTAATGAACAAAACTTAAGTGCAGTTCTTTAGATACTTTTAGTGCTATTTTTCAATTAAAATTAAAATTTTACTTCAATAATCTGCATTAATCTTTAATGCATACATATTACTAAGATGAAACTTCAATTTTGATTGAAAAATAATACTAAAAAACTCAAAGAACTGTACTTAAGTTTTGTCCTAAATAAATATCATGTCACAAATAACTATTAGAAATTTGATAATATTGATTTTTAAAGATTTAATTATAAATTTTTAAGATTATATATTTAATTATAAAGTTGATGAAAGTGTTGGGACGTGAAGACTAGTTTAACCTGTATTCAATGACTCTCAATAATATAAACCCCATTTTTTGTGGATGAAAAACAAGTACTTGCTCGGTTTATAAAATCATTTTCCTTGTGTCTCTGCGTGAAGCAAGGAGGAGAGGTCAAAAGTGGTTTTACGCTAATGCCCACAAGTTTTGGCAAGTTTTCCAATTTGTGGGGTTCAAAAACAGAGGAACATGTCCAAGGGCATTTAAGTAACAAGGTACAAACTCTGCCCACAGAGACAAAGGTCCTTATCCTATTCAACTCTTGTTCGTTCGTTGTTACCAATACCAGGAAGTTAAGGAGAGTGTATTCAGAGTACTTGAGGTTGTGAATGGCACACTCGCTGAGCTTTGTTCCTATTTGTTCCTTCAAATCCTCGTCCAAACCAGGTAACTAACTTTCTGTTTCTGTGCCTTCTCATACCTCTTGGATTTTGCAGCACTTAGTGTAACTGAATATGGCTTTTCTTTTCTTTTCTTTTCTTTTTTCTTTTTTTTTAAACTATCAATTTAAATAGGGGCAGTTACCGGTAATTCGGTTGCCCGAAAGGCTTTTCGGCTAAACGAAGCATGTCACGATTCTAAGGCTCGAAACTTTCAATCTTTGAAGGTTAAGGTGAGGGTATTTTAGTGTCCCATTTAAAATAACACGCTTCTTGATATCCAGTTATTATGTCAAGACTTAAGAGTGTTGAAAAATTCATATATCTTGAATTGAAACCCTCTCTGATGCTGATTTAATGCAGGCTACGGATGATAATAAAAGCACCAAAACAAAGAGTATTGTTTGTCCTGATTGTGACGGAAATGGTAAGTGAAAATGTAGATTTAAGTACTTCCGTTTCATGGTCTTTTTCTTATTCTTTCATTATAGGTGAGCTTAAATTTGATACCTTTATGACATATCATTATCATATCGCAACTACTAGTTTAGTACAAGAAGATAAAACAATGGACTTCGTAAAAATTTTGATTGTTCAGTGCTTTCTTGTCTTGTTGAGAAATTTTAGACCTTTTCCTTGAAAATTGTCTTGCCAGTAGTAAAGGCTATGTTTTAAAACTCTATTCACTTGATCTCTCACTACTTAAGTTGATTTTGTCTTGATATCACCTTAAAATATAGTGACAAAGTGATGCTTCATCCAGTGGAAACTTTGTACATTTGTTAGTCACTCATCCATTAGTGTCTTCTTCTACATTAGATAAGTCAATTGGATAGCCTAGAGATGCATTCATGCATTATCAGTTAGCTGCTGCTGATGAAAGTTCTCTAATTGGTATGTGTATTTGGAATACCAATAATTCTTGAGGATGGACTTAAGGCATGTTGCTTTTGCCAATTATTTCAAAAGCTAACACCTACAATTTAAGTTTTTCTCCTTCCATTAGAAATCTCAGCATTCTACTCACTGGGCTATTTTGTTACTCAACTGCAAGGTGCGAAATTATGCACACAATGTCAAGGTACTGGAGTCAATTCTGTAGATCACTTCAATGGACAATTTAAAGCTGGTGGATTATGTTGGCTATGCAGGTAAGTGCATCAAATACCACATTTCTGGTTCTGTCCCTTAATTTTATTTTTTTGATAATCTGTCCCTTAATATTACTGTGAGAATGTGTGACTATGCTGTGTTATGTGTTGTATGGCATATCAATTTCTTTATATAGTGCTGCTACCACACCATGCTTTCCATTAAGGAACAAATAGGGTTAATAAGCCAATACAGCTCAAGAATGAAATTTATACGAAGTCTTTAGTTCTAAAAGAATGCATAAAAGAAGTAGGATTTGTCTCCCAGATCTTAAAAGTTTTAATTTAGTATGTTCGCCAATGTGAATGGGTCTATTTTACTCTCAGTCAGTCAGTCCCACATCACTGTTTCTGTCCAAATGGGATATATTACTTCTTTTTTCTTCTTTTCCCTGAAGCTAGTTGGCTGTGTTTAGAACATTTACTACTTGGATAAACATCTCCATAAGTACTTATAGGAAAAGAAAATAAGAAAAAAAAAATAAAATAAGCTTCTCCAAAAATTAAAATTAGCTTATATATAAGCTAACTGGTAGAAAGCTCTTTCATATTAACTCTCCAAAAGCTAATTTTAACTTATGTATAAGCTAATTTTAGCTTATGAAAAAATTTATTTAATTTTTCCTTCTTATTTTCTTGTTATATAAGTGTTTATAGAAAAATTTATTCAAACAGGCTCTATTAGCTTGGCCAGGGGCAGCTATGCAGGCATCTGCTGCTGCCATTTGATCTAGGAATTGAAGGACAAAAATTTAAAGGTTTGTTTGATTTTATTTTTTTTCAAAAGTATTGTGTAAAATAATTTCTAAAAACTTTTTTTAGAAGAAAAAAAGTAAAAAAATTGTTTGATAATGCTGTTTTAAGATTGGGTTTAAAAGGTAGAGGACTAAAAAATCTGCTTAATAATTTTGTTCTGAAAATATGTTTTTAATGCACAAACAGAAAAATTGTTTGATTTGTTATTTTTTCTTTTCAACTTTATTTTATGATTTCATTAATCATGTAGAAGAATTTAGATATAGTTTTGTGAGATAAAGTTATAAAAGCAAAACAAATTATTTTACAGATCACTTGTTAATAGCTTGTCTGAAAACAGTTCCTTGGTAGTATGCTTTTCACATAACTAGTATTTAACCTGTGCATTACACAGAGCAAATATTTATTTTATATAACTTAAATTTATAATAAATAAATATTTCTGAATGTATAAATTATATTATAATTAAAATTTGTAATAAATAAATGTTTTTGAACGTATAGATTATATTTTAAATTTATAATAAACAATTATTGTAATAAAATGTTAATTTTTAATTATTAATAATTTATTTAAAAAATATATATTAAAATTTAATTTAAAACTAAAGATATTAAAAGTGATAGATTGAAAGAGATAAGAGGTTAAAAAATTGCTAAAAATGTTCTCGTTGAAGAATAATAGCTAAAAACACTCTCATTCAAGATAACTGTTCTCATTTAATATATAGGGTGAATTGTTAATGCCTCTATGCAACGTTGAATATAATCTTTTTTCTTCCTCAACTATTGTTTCTAGTCTAGGCAGCAGTCACCGTCACCTGCCGTTTCAGCATATGGGTCTTTTAAAAGAAAACCTGAACAATAGAAACACACTTCCTTTGTTTACTCCTTGATGAGTAACAAGGCCATAGTTCCTAAATCTAATGCAGATGACTTTCCGTGTAATTTTTGTTATTGTTTATATCATATATCTTACAAAGATTAAAAGAAAGAATCTGGTTGTATTTTTGCCTTACAAGCTAACTAGAGATTTTCTAATGCACACTCCATTTTTCTAAGAGTAACAGCATCATGGTTAAATTCTATTCCACACCATACATGTAAGCTAATTTCTACCATCCATATTTAGCATAACTTATTGTGATTCAAACTGAACTGACGATGCAAACATCCCTTCCATCACTCTGTTATTTGCCGATTTATATCACATTAGGCAGAGAAAATAGAATCTTGAGCCATTGTAAAATCATATTCAGGAGTCCTATTTCGTCCTGCCTCATCCTGAAACCCCTTCAAATTATCATGCTCATGGTTAACACTGCAAAATTGTTTTCCTCCCTGTCAGTGAGCAATAACAACAATTTTTCAAGGTAAGATCATCAGTCAGCATTACCAACCAGTTGAGACACATAATGGCTGGGTAGTAGGTAATTGTTTCTCAAGAATTTGGTGTTAACAATGCTAGAGTCCAATAATCATAATTAGATTTTAGAAAGAGTTCAAGTAAAAGAAAGAACATAAAAACTGAGAAATGTACTAGACAAGGTTGTCTCCAGTACACAAGCACATGATCATTACCTAGCAAGTAGAACTCTCTTCAAATCTATCTTCACAGGAGACATGTCGTACGTACATCAGTGGTAACAGCCTAACAGGTACATCCGTGCAGCCATCTAAACCAACCTTCGACTCATTCTTATCACTATTGTCTTCATCAACTTTAAATTTCCCCTTAGTACTAGTGAACCAGAGTAAAGGAACTCTTCTCAGATTCAGGTATTACGTGATTGCCAGATAAAGGAAGTAAAGGGCTTTGAGAAACTCCTTTCCCACCAAACTCAGATTGATCAAACCCCTCTACAGTCAACGCCATATCATTTGTTTTCCTTAGAAGTCTCAGATGCATTAGCATTTTGCTTATTTACAGATAACAAACCCATGTTTCTAGAAAAGTAACCATCTCGTGTACCTTTTAACTTGGTTATCGTCATCAATGTCCTCTGCTTTTCCATCCACGAGTAAATGTGGACTATCTTGCTGATTTAAATCATGAATCCGATTTTTGCTTGTCAAGCTATCTTCCTTTTGTTCCGTGACAGAATCTTCATATTAGAGCTTTGAGCATTCCTTCCTGGCTTGAGACTTATCTGTCCCTTGGACATTTGCCTGACCTGGCAAATCTATACCTTGCCTCACACAATTCCTAACATGGATCCCAACATGCCATTATTGCAACGCCTTTCCAAAAACACTATGGCAGAACTGGGACTCAAACTTTCCATCTAAACCATATTTCCATCTCCAACAGAGAACCAAGTTAATACCACCTTGTCCCCTGGTTGCAAGTATGAATCCTTCTCATCAAAGGTTATGCTGCATTTGTGAAATGAAAGGGACTGGAACTCCATCACCGCTAGACGTAGAAGGCACAAGGGAAGGCAATTGATTCTTCATGGAGTGCCTCCTTTGCTAACCTTAGAACCCACACACTTCTGCCAATTATTCTTTTTTTTATTTTTTATTCTTTATCCTGCATAACTTGTTACCATTATTTCTAGTAGTTGTATGATTTTGGACTACTTCGTTTGAACTTGAAAAAAAAATCTCAGGTGGCTTTGGGAGTGTACTGTACTCATTAGTTCATGTCTCACTATATGAAAAATTAAGAAAAATATAAAAGCCAGACAACGTATTATAATTGGCTGGCTCTTTTTGGTTTTGCCACAATCTAATTCCTATCCTATGCAACATATGTATGTTTCTTGCAGGGGAAAAAGGGACATATTGTGTGGAAATTGTAATGGAGCTGGCTTTCTTGGTGGATTCATGAGCACATTTGATGATTAGAAAATTTCCCGGATTGGATATTTTAAGAATTGTTATAGCTAAAGAAAGAGAAAAGGAGAGTAGGGGACTAGGTGGCAACATGCATGTTCCTCTGTTGGTCTTTTATGTTGAGTATTTAATGTTATACTTTGTCAGTTTTTTCAGTAAATGTAAGATTTTGTTTGATTCATTATTGTTCCATGATTTTGATGTGGTCCCGTGGATTGTATTTTGATTAAATTAAGCAACGAAGAGAGAGTTTTGGTTATTAAAACTAATAATGGGACTTCATCAAGGGCTGGTGGAAAAGAGTGTAAACCCCAAATTTATTCTTGGGAAATTTTATACTGGACATTAGTCTATAATACAAAAGCTTCACTCCGTTCTTTGATGTGTTTTGGCAGGCTTTTAAAAAGCTTTTAACTTAAACAGTTTAAAAATTTATTTGACTAGTCAGTAGCATTTTTTGAAACACTATTTGATGTAACATTTGAACTTGTAAGTTTTCAACAAAAGAAAATTGAGCTTGTAAGTTTTTTTCTTTTTTTGTCCTTACTATCTTAACATAATTCTTTTTTTTTTTTTTAATCTTTTTATGCCATTTTACACTTATCATTTATTTTAATAGTGAGTTTTACCATACATTTGTAATAACTTTTAACCAGTTTTTCAGCTTTTAGTCAACATATTCATCTGTTTGTCAAACACATTCTAAGTGTTAGAAATATAATATAAAAATTATTTTATGCCTTACAATTTAAGCTTTTATGGGAGTTGATTTGACATGGTATATGGGCCTTTATGACTACGTGAGTTAGAATATAAAGAGTGTTAGTAATATATTTTTTAACATTCTTTTTAATACTTTATTAATTAAAATTTATTATAAATTATAAAATCATAAATGGAGACTCAACAAGATTCATGCAATTTTATAATTATCATTAAATTTTAGATAATAATAGTAGGTTAGAGAATATGTAACTAACATTTCTTTTGTAACTTTTATTTGTTCAACCAAGGAACATAGTACATGATCTCTTCACTGTATGCTTTTATGCTTGAAGGGCTCTTATACAAGCAGATGCATTAGTAATATAATACAAAATGTCTTTCCCTAACTGCATAAGATTTTAAGATAGTTATAACTCACTAAGAAATCACAGATATTATTATATTAGGCCTTACAATGATTTCCTCATTTGGTTTCTTGCTCTTATACACAGATATTATTATATTTTTCAAACGAATCAAAACATTTTTGTTACCGAATGATCCCTTCTATTTATTTTTTCATTTTTTCCTATTTAATCTCTTTAAATTTCATAAATTTTCTATTTGGTCCTTCTGAATGGGGGACCAAATGAAAAAACTTATAATATTTAGAAGAATCAAATGTAAAATCCGTAATATTTAAAGGGACTAAAATGAAATCTCATAATATTTAAAAGGTCTAAATGACAAGAAATAATTTGATAAATAAAATTATTTTTTTAAAAGATTCATTTGAAAAAAAAAAACAAAAAAATTAAAGAATCACATGAGAAAATCACATTTTTAAGACACCAAAAAACATAATTAAGATATCAACTCAGCAAAACATTTACAGAGGGCAAGGCCGTTCCGCTCAGTAAAATACCCAAATCGTTATCGTCACTCGTCAGCCACATTAAAGGGGGAACCATCACTAAAATTGAACATACCACCCCACTTGAAAGAAAAATAAGACAAAATTTTAATTGCACACTTGAAATATTCTTTACAAATTCTCTTTCATCTTCATAATTCTTTAAAACAGTAAGTAATGATTTAAGACAAGGGTGTTTGATCCATTCAGAGACTTGTCAAAAGAATTCATTAGAATATAGAATTACTTATTTTCATAAATGAGATACAATAATTTTTCGACGATATCTTTGAAAAAAAAAATAATAGTAACAGGTAAGTTCCCATGAACCTTATGAACCTTTGAGAATAATAATCAAATAGCAAAGACAAAAAATGTTGACGTTGATATCGTCTGACTCTTATTACTGAGGAAAGGGATGGGAAAAAAAGAAGGATAAAAACACAACTGAATATTTATTTTGTTAACTGAATGATGAGATGGCAAGAAAATAACGTGAGGTGTGAATGGGAATTCAATAGGGAAGAGATGAGAACATAAGAAAGTAAGAATAGTAGTGCGAGGTAGGCATGAATTCAGAGGAAAAGGAAGTGAGCTAGAGCTACAGGTTTTGTGCATTTTCAAAACTGATGGGTCTGATGCAAAAGGGTCCAGTCATAGAATATAAAGAGCAATCTTAATTGCTCTCGCTCCTCGTCGTGGAGATGAAGATTTTATTCTGTTTGGGAGGTCTTCATGAACATGCTCATGGAAGTAATGCGGTTGGAGGAAGATAGAAATTCAATCTTGGGTCTTCCACGTTGGTACCTAACCAACAGGTATCATGGGTCACTTGTGTTAATGTTAAAGAAACTACAATAAGACTTTGTTTCTGCCAAAAATGTCAGAAATCAGAGCACCAAAGCAGAATGGAGAATTAATAACTTGACAAAGTGCTGCGTATGCTTCTTGCAATGTGAGCTGGTGGATCTTTCTCATACTCTGATAGGACCCTGACCTGCTCCTTCACCTTCAGGACACGGTGAATCTTGCATCGGGGAGTATTGATAGACCCCTATTAGTGAGGTATATACTACAAAGAGGATGAGAAATACAAGGATAGACACAGAGAAGAGGACATAACAGGAAATAAAGGTCATGTTAAGGGTCGGTATACGGTTGGGAAGGGACACGAATATAAGAGGAAAAGATAGATAAAGCGAGTTATACATGAAATTGAGAGGAAAAGGAAGTAGACTTGGGCTAGAGATTCAACATATTTACAGAACTCTAAATTTATCTTTCAATTTCTGCATTTTTCTGTTCGAGTAAGGGGTTGGTCTCTACTGGCTTTTATCAATAAAAATCAGTTGCTCTCATATCATAGTAGCATTTTTTGGCTCAGGATTACCCATAAGATGTTCTATTCACACAACCAAGAATTATAAGCCCCATTAGAGAAAAGCAAGTTAATCAACAAAACGCTGCTTCCGTGCAACATCAGTTCTGTATTCCTTTGCGCATTGGAAATTAAATAATACACATATGATAATGTTCTTGGCTTCCGCCATGCACTTTAATACCCATAATTACACAGATAGGAGGGCACCTATTATCACGATAGAATCAAACGGAGAATCTCTCCTGATAACTTGAATGATTTTTCTGTTTCTTCCAAACAGTGGTTCTTTTCTTCCCGAGTCCAATCCTGATGAAACGACAAAGGAATTAGGAATATCAAAAATGTATATTCAACACCCTAACTAAGAAAATTTGAAAGCTATCACTGTATCCTTTGCTAATTGGCGATAAATCTGGACTAGAAATCAACCTATTGATTATTCCTTAGAAGATTGGAAAGAAATGTATGCAAATAATTAAGAAAGTTGAAGAAACTTACTTCAGCAACTTTATTCAACTTGTCCCTCACATTCTGCAACAACTGGGGAAGGTCACCATCCCATTTGTAGAACTCCAACCCCTTGTTGTTGAGTAACTTTTCAGCAACCTGGAAGACGCAGGAAGAACTTATTGAGTATAGAAAGGATAAAGTAACATTCATTTTAGTGCTTACCACACATCAGGTGAAAATGAAAGAAAAATATTTAGAACTTATTGAAGCTTACTTCTTACTATTATGAAAAGGATGTGCAGTGTTGTAAGAACGATTTACAATTGGAAAAACAAATTCATCCAAAAGCAGTAGGAAACCACAGATATGCAAAAAGCTTGTCATCGATTCTTTTTCTTCTATGCTTTTTGATTAATTGGAAATAACATTATTTGAATCATTGCTGCTAGGTTGCATGTCAGGTTCAGTTGTATTGCTTATTTCACTTTCCAAAAACTTATAATCAAAATGCTTCGGAAAGGGCTTTGGGCTGAGATGTCTATTGTTTTTTTAAGCGATGTGCTAATTTATACAGGTATGCGTTCAATTAGTAATATTGGCTAATTATCATCAGCATACTAATAGCTACACCCAAGAATGTGTTTGATGCAGAGATAAAATAGAACATATAATACATGTGACACAACTCTGCAAATATCTGTATATAAGATACAACTATTATGGAAATAGCCAACATCACACATGCCACAGATAATATATACCTACAGGTGTCAGACGTGAAACTTTGCAGACTATACCATGTAAAGGAAAGATGAGATATTCCCACTAGATCAAAAGCTTCATTATGTTCTAACATTCTCAGGGAGATATGCAGAATAGTAACTATGCCATATGGAGAGGAAAAATGAAAATATCCCCAGATATGAATGCACCTATAAATCATAAAAACAGATGTTCCAGCCCACAAATAGCACTCAAAACCAAGGATGTGCTCATAAACAATTTGACCACCCACTGTGATTGGTTACTCTTTTAGTATGCATGTGATTGGTTACCTTTTTCCCTATCATTCGACCACCAGCTGAATGCGCAAAGTAGATGTTGTAAAAGTGGCAAATGAATGCTTGGGGATCCTTCACAGATAACTCCTTAAGATATTGTGCATAGTCAAGACCAGGGGAAGAAGGTTCAGGAATGGTATGACCTTGCTCCTTGAACCACTCCAAATCTTTTGCCAAACTTGCAGACCTTTCCAATCCAGTATTTCTGAATTCAGCATCTACACATGAAAACGGAGACATCAGGCATTTAACATTCAGATCAGTTGAGAACATAGATACACCCTGGGAACACCAACACAATAGTTGTAGATATGCTAAAGAAGTACAGAATACAACAACTAAATGGATAACAGCAAGAAACCCCCAGAATTTAGCACAATCATGCTCTCGGATTTTTACATGAAATTAGCACAGTCAATTCACCTTCAGCATCATCAAGTCAAACCTCAAAGAATTTGCCGACAGATCATTGTTACCTTACATGCAAATGACCTTGTAAGCGTCACACTTGTATCTACAACTATAACCTCTCAACAGCTCAAAACTAACCTGAATTCCCAAAGTATTACAAATTATGTTCACACACAAATATTAGTCAGAGAAAATTGGAGATCTTATAAAGCTCACGGTATAGGCACATCAACACCAAAATTATAAAACAAAATGAAAAAGGAGAAAAAAAAAATGAGCTTTCCAATTGTCAGAGCACTCAACATTCGAGAACCATTTCCAAACAAGTACTAATCGCAAGAACTCAGACGAACATTTAGCTCTTACAATGATCTCACCTACCTTACATCACCCAATATTTTGCAGCACGATTCAAAACTAACAAAAACGCCTTCAACACCCAAACCACAAACACCACGTTAAAACACACACACGCGCGCACAAAATAAAACCATATTACTAAAATATCGTGAAAAAAAAAAAAAAAAAAGTAAAGGCAACAGAAACTCACAAAAGGAATGAGGAGCCTCTTGAACGATGTTCTCGAGCGTGTCATAAACGACCTTACTATCCACAAGGAACTTGAGGTACCCTTCAATGGATGGGTCCCACTTGGTAACGGCTTTCTCTTCGGGTTGCTTCACCTCCTTCTCACCCTCCTTGGCCTGGTCCCTCGTGTGCAACCTCATCGCCACGAACCTCATCTCCTCCACGAACCCCTTCGACTCCCCCTTCTTCTTCGGCTTCTCCGCCGTCGTCGCCGACACAATAACCGCCTTCCTCGGCATCGCCGCACGAGCCCCGCGAAACCCCGCCGGTAACCCCGTCGCCAGGAAAACGGAGCGAAATTGACGATGAGGCGACACCAGGCGGGGCTTTATATACAGCGATTGGGTCTGGGACACAGCTGTTAGTGACGCCATAGAAGAGAGTTGAGTGCACGGAACCGTTGGTGTGAGGGAAGGAGCAAATGAACGGGCACGGTATTTGGGAGTGTGCGTGCGTGTGCGTGTGCGAGAGAAATAACAAATAAGAGGGATGCAGTAACCTTGAAGAAAAAGCGATGGACGAGGAATAATATTATAATATAAACGGATTGAAGAGGTGTGCTGAAATGTTTACAATATGGGTGTCGATTGGTGATGACGGAAGGCAGAGGGAACGAGTGTGGGGATTAGTCCATGTGAAGTATGCAGATTAGCGTGTGTCTTCTCCTTACATGGAACAGATGCAGTTTTTCCTTTAGTGTTGTCGTCTGCGGTGGCCTCTGTAGCTATCCTAAATTCGCCAATGCAATAATAATAATAATAATAATAATAATATATGAATTATTTGAGAGGAAGAGACGTAGTTCCGTGGTTTGAAGTCCTCAGTAGCTGTCCAAAGAATTAGGTGAGATTCGTATAAACAAGCAAATACACATTTATTTTAATTTTAATATATTTATTTAATTATTATTCGTTAATTGTAAATTAATTAGTGTAATAATCCGTGTTCTATATGGATATTAAATTTACAATTTACAACTTTTTTATATTTTTATGTGTTCACGTTAGAGAACGTGGCTTGCCAAAGAGCCTTCAAGCCAGAGATGAACTCAAGAGTTCCTCTCTACAAGCCTCGTCAACTCGTGAACTTGGGGCGAAGGTGGTGACTTACCCCTTACTTATATTGGATGTTCTCTAATGGTCCCTTGGGAGTAGGTGCTATGTGTCAAGAGATGATACACGCACTGTGTCTGTGTGTCCCTCTATGGCAATATCAATACACGCTTTGACATGTCAGGGTGCAATGCATCCTCTGCCACCTTAGCGCAATTTATCCTGACATGTTAGGGTGCGATCTGGTGTCTACCACCACCGTAGTATGCATTCTTGTAGTGCTTGTTTGTCCCTGTCAGGTGTCAGGGATTCTAGAGTTTTCTTGATGGATTAAGTTTAGTGGGTTTATGCAAGAGGTGGTCGATCTTCTTTATCTTGGTCATCCTATGACAAATCTGGCTGGTTGACACTTGCCCTTTCTTGATTGGAAGCCTCGAACGACACATCTATAATGTACATGTTATCCTCCTAGATTGGGGAGGTCGGCTTAGGCAATTCGTTATCCTCCTAGATTGGGGAGGTCGGCTTAGGCAATTCGTAGTCTTTCAAACGCGAATTTGAAGGTGTGGGAGTCAACCTCCTCGCCTGGGCTGTTTGTAGTCTTTTAGACACCAAATTTGAGGGAGTGTGTGTTTGAGGGTGTGGGAGTCGGCCTTTGTGGGAATCAATCTCTTTAGCTGGAACGGTCCATTATGATTTTCTAATGTATTTTTCAATTTTTATAAATGTGTATGTGTGTACAAATATAAATATAAAGAAAATAAGAATATTGATATATGCACACGGATGCACACACATACACAATTTTATATTCAGTCATATTTTATATTATTTTAAGTTATATAAACTTGTGTTTTTTAAAAAATATTATCTTTATAAATATATTCGTATTTGTATATAACATAGATATATACATAATTTTAATAAGGAATATTAATAATAAAAAACTTTAAATTATTTTTAGTAATTATTAGTTTTTAAAAAAATATGTTTTCATAAAGAAAAGAAATGACTAACATTAATGAATACAAAGATAAGATGCTTACAAAATAATTTTGTATTTTTTTGGTACATAATAATTTTATATTGTTAATCTTATTTTATTTTAGTTGACAACAATTGAGAGACAATAATATTTTTTTTCTAGTAATTTCAAATTAGTTTAGTTTATGTCCAACTATATTTTGATGTATCATTTTCGTCCTTATGTATAGAAAATAATTATGTCTTTTAAACATGTTAATTATGATTATTTGGTGTTGTTCTACTCTAGCATATTTAAATAATTGTATTAGGTTCTAATGTAATGATTATTCATCAAATATATATAACTAACTAATCAATTAATTAAAATTTTTAAATTTTAAAACCATATTTTACTATGGGTAAAAACGTAAAATCAAAATTTATTAATAAGCTATTTTTATACAGAAAGAAAATTATCAATATTAAAATTATTTTATGAAATATTTTTTTATAGTTATGATAATGTTTTAAGATGATTAATAATTTAAATAAAATATATATTATTAAATAATATTTAGAAATTATAATTTTAAAACTATTATAAATTAATCAAAATAGATATTAAAATTAATCAATTAATATTTACTGCAATAATTTAAATTAATTAATTAGTATTTATTGACTAATAATATTAGAATGATTAATCAATTTCAATATTATTATAAGTGTAGATATTATAGTTTGATAACAAGTTAAGAGAATTGGTAAACAACAGACTGTTGCAACTAAAAAATAACATTTTACATAGGTTTTTAATTTTATATGTTTTACAAAAACTATTTTGTATTCTAGAAAATTGAGAAAAGCACATTCAAAAGACACTTAATTTTAAAATCTGCCAAAATAACATATGATCCTCATATCATAATTTAAATATTTATCATTTAATATCTGTGTAAAGTCATCAAAGAAGAACACAATTAGTATTTAATAGGGATATTTCCTTTCTTATTTACATATATTATTATTTTTAGTCACGTAGAATTTTTTTACTTTATTAGATTTAATTTAAATTTAAAATTTTGAATTTTCATCAACTTTCTTAACTCAATATTTTATAGATTTTCATCAACTTTATTTAGTTATGTAACATTCATTTTTTTTGGCCGAAATGTAAATGTCTTTTTCATTTTTTAATTCATACAAATTGCATAATTATATTAATTTAATGTTTATTTGAACATTTAAAATGATAACACAATTATATATTCTAATTTAAAGTAACTAATACACTAATATATATTCTGTTTCAAATTTATAAGTGATTCAAATCACGAAATCTTGCAAGATTTATTTTAATTTCATAATACAAGTATATAATTGGTTATTTAAATTATATATATATTGTTTAAATAAATTTTAGAAACTATAATTTTAAAATTTTTATAAATTAATCAAAATAAATATTTAAATCAACCAATTAATATGTACAGTAATAATTAAATTAATTAATTATTATTAATTGAGAATTGATATTTAGGATGATTAATAATTTAAATTTTATAATATATATATATATATATATTATTTAAATAATATTTGAAACTATAATTAGAACTATTATAAATTAATCAAAACTAATATTTGAATCAATCAATTAATATTTAGTACAATAATTTAAATTAATTCATTAATATTTATTGAATAATAATATTAGAATGATTATCTTTTATATCGATAGAAACACAATCAATCAATTTCAATATTATTATGAGCGTAGATATTAAAATCAAAATATGTACCTTGGATACTTTGATCAATTATTATAAAAAATAAAAAAAATATTGTGAACTTTATTAGATGAGTTTAAATAATGTAGATATTATTATAATATTGTGACTTTAATCAATCATTACAAAAAATAAAAAAAATCACGATTTAAATAATTTTAATATTAATTGTAAAAATCATGACACAATTTTGTAATCTTGTTTTCGAGATTGTAATATTAAGGCTTAAATATATTTTTAGTCCCTATAAAATAAGCAAATTTTAATTTTGGTCCCTATAAAATATTTTGCTTTGATTTTCATCTCTCTAAGATCTAAAATAACTATTTTTAGTCCTTAACATTCATTTTAAGGTAGATAAATAATATTTATTTTAGGGATTTAAATTTTTTTTTAGAAATATCACATACTCACATGGTACTACTACAGATACTAGTGGGTGCCACATGGGAAAGTCACTTAACCTTCAGTTAAACACATAAGCAGTTAACAAAGGTCACATAATAGTATGGACCAAAAACAATGATTTGAGGATGAAAATCAAAGAAATTTTTTTTATAAGGACTAAAATCAAAACTCGTTTATTTTACAGGGACTAAAATTATATTTAAGCTTAATATTAATTATAAAAATGGAGAGAAAAATAAATAAATTGGCATTCTTATGTAAACTTATTTAATTATATATGATATGTCCAAATTTGACATAAATAAATAGAGATTCTTTATCAATAAAGATAGGTATATTCTCTAATTTGCCTAAAATAAACTTATTTAATTTATTTATAATAAATAAGAATATAACATAAATAAATAAATAAACTATTGAATTTTCAGATAACAATTAATGTTGTCTACAATGAAATATAATTAAATTTAATTTAGGTAATTATTATTCATCTTTTGTATATTCAATGACAAATCCATTTCCATTTCCATTGACTATTTTCTTTTTCTTTTCGTTTAGGTCAACCGCATATCCTAATTTCTATGTTGTCTGGTATGGATTCAAGTGCAATTAAAATAGAACAACTTGTTATGCTTACCAACAATTTTAGACATTAACTTTGCAATTGGGTTGTCAAATCGACATTTTTTTTTAACTAAAATGATAATACAATTGTCTTATTTTGTCAAATTTTGAAATTGATGTTAATGATTATTTTAATCAAGAACTTGCACACAAGATTTTGATACCAGAAATCTCTTTGTGAGTTCATTTTATAATACACGATATCAAATATCAAATAGGAAAAATTGTACATCAAAGCCTTAGGCAAGTTGTCTGACTAATTTAGTTAAGATGTAGCATGAATTCATTATACAATACATGCAATAATTATATAAAGGCACAACAAAAATTGTTTGCTTTTAACGAAACATTATGATATATTTTTATCAAAGTATTAGTTTTAATTGCATTTTTTGTCTCCAAAATTTTATAATTTTGTGAATTTTGTCACCCCAAAATATTTTTTGCAAATTTTGCCCCTCAATTTATAAATGTTGCAAATTTTGCCTCTAAGTAGAAAAACTACCACAACTAAAGAAAAAACCACTACTAAATTATCTTAATTGTGGTGATTTAAAGGAAAAAAATCGCTACAAAATGTGTTAATTGTGGTTGTTTTTCTATGTTAGGACAAAATTCACGAAAAAAATTTTAGGGTGACAAAATTCGCAAAATTGTAAAACTTTGGGGGCAAAAAAGTACAATTAAGCAAAGTATATATTAAATATTTTCATTGAAAAACAAGAATGTTGTATAAATTAAAATGTTAAAGCCTAAAAAGATTAGTTATTTTATAATTGTTCTTAAAAATATTTCTTAGTGTTATGAAAATTAACATAAAAGTATAGGAATTCAAAAGCAGAAAAGATAAAAGATGGAACATAGAGAGAACAAGAAAATGAAGAGTTTTCTTATCTCATTTTCAACAATGGGGTAACCTATTTATAGATACAAGGGAAAAACTTAGGTGCAGTTATTTAGGTGCTTTTGGTATTATTCTTCAATCAAAATTGGAGTTTCACTTCAATAATATGCATTCATCTTTAATGCATGCAGATTATTGAGGTAAAACTCTAATTTTGATTGAAAAATAGCACAAAATCACCTAAGGAACTACACTAAGTTTTGTCCTAGGTATAAACTGTAACTGAATGGTTACAAATGATTTAATAACATTAAGGTAAAATATAAATAGTCATAATATATAATGAATATGGATAGCCACTTATTAAATATTCATAACACTTCCCCTTGAATGTCCATTATTTAAGAATGTACCTCGTTAAAACTTACTAGGAAAAAACCTGTGTGACAAAAGCCTAGTGAAGGAAAAAGAATACATTATTCTTTAATACGTTGTCATATCATTAAAAACCTTGATAGGAAAATCCAATGGGACAAAACCATGACAATGGGAAAAAGAGTGCAAAACATATTTATTTCTCCCCCTCATGCAAACAAACATCTTTAAGGTGATGAAGACCAATCTTTTGAGCTCGTTGCTCAAAATTTTACTTGTTTATTTTGATTTGTTTAAGAGATCGCCATGAAATTGTTGTACCACCGCATGTAAACAATTATCTTGTTTGTGATATATTGTTATGAGGATTTGACAAATAACCTATAAGATAATAAAGTATATGCTTGACTTTATTCCAATATCTTCATATAGGTGAAGGATTATATCTTGCTAGTAAATTCACAACAAATGATATATTCGGACATTTATAATTAGCAAGATACATTATTGCTCTGATAGTGCTAATATATGGTATTTCAGGACCAAAAAGTTCTTCATCATTTTCTCGATGTCTAAAATCATTTTTGTTTACACCTAAAAACCTTACAACCACTAGAGTGCATAACAGATGTGATTTGTCTATATAGAACATTTTAAGTACTTTTGCTATATAAGCTTGTTGATACACTATAATTCCTTTCTTTAAATATTCAATTTGTAATCCTAAGCAAAACTTTGTCCTTCCTAAGATTCATTTCAAACTTTTTCTTTAAGTGATCCATAGCTTTTGGAAGCTCTTTAGGGGTTTTGATAATATTTATGTCATTTACATAAATATCAATTATGACAAATTTATTTCTAGATCTTTTCATAAAAATATATGGACAAATAAGATCATTTTTATATCCCTCTTTTATCAAATACTAATTGAGACGATTATACCACATGTGTTCATATTGTTTTAGTCTATAGAGAGACTTATTCATTTTCATTGAGATAGGAAACTCTCCATTCTCATGTTCTCTCTATGTTTTATCTCTTATCTTTTTATACTTTTATGTTAATTTTTATAATATGTTATCAACACGATTGTCTTTCCTTTATTAGTTATATTCATTGTTGGCATTGTTAGCTATAAGAAAAATCCTTATAAAGGATTCTATTGAAAAAAAAAATATTTTCGATTTCATATTTCAAGGCCAACTTCTTTTTCTCTAATCATATTATTCGTACTATATGTTTAATTAATATATTTGTATTGTTGTATTGGTTATGTGAATATAAAATTTATTTAGATGCAATGTGTTCTGAAGACACTATCAAACAAAGAAATAGGGTAACCTATTTATAGGTGCAAACTGTAATAGAACAGTTACAAATGGTTTAATAACATTGAGGTAAATATAAATAGTCATAATATATAATAAATATGGACAGTCACCTATTAAATATTCATAACACTTAGTATTTTATTAAAAATATATTCCTTTTCATTTTAAAAATTTGGTTTCTCACCTTATTTTTGGTTTTTTTAATTTAAATGTGAAAACTGAACACTTTTTGTTTGTTAAATATTTAAAAAAGACTTAATTGTATTAGTCTCTTTAATGTGATTAATGTATAAATTTTGGCCCTCAATATTTTTATACTCGAATTTAATCTATTTACTTTTTGATTATTATAATAAAGTTCTTCAGTTTATTTAATTATTACAATTAAGATTTTCAGTAGTTTTATTCTACTATAATTCTTAAATTCTCAATTTTGGTCCCAAACGTTTTTTAATTAAATTTCCTAGATAATTTTAAATTCATTTTCGCTCAAACCTTATAAGTAAAAACATCATAAGTTATATGCAAATGTAAATGTATTTACAAAGATAATATTTTTTAAAATTACGTTTGTATAAATGAAAATTATAAAACAAATTTACAAATACAAAATTATTTGAATATATATATTCATAATTATTTTCTCATATACATTTTAAAATATTTATATACATATCTACTAACACACACACACACACACACACACACACACACACACACACACACACACACATATTTGTAAAATTAAAAATAAGTAAAAATATAATAATATAAAAAATTGTATATTATAAATTAACTCCCATGTAAGGCACAAATTATTACACTAGTTTGAACCAAATTTTAAGATGTGTGATAATCATACTGACTTTAAGAACTTATCTGCTTGATGCGTAAATCCCTCAAAATATAACATGTTCTTCCTATAAAAATTAGGGTAACAACTTACACTATAATACAACTATCATTTAGCTGTGAAAAAGTAGAGTCAACCAGTTGGCTGACGTAAGTAAAGTCAACCAAACCGACTCTTAACGGACACTAAACTTGATATTCTTAAATATTTATATATTTTTAGAAGTTTTTACTTTTATGTTGGCCTGACTGACGCTATTTTTTTATATTTTATTTTTTAAAATATTTTTTTAATGTTTATGTCGGCTTAGCCGACTCTATAGCATATTCTAATTTTTTAAATTTTTTTATGGTTTGTATGTCGGTCTGGCCGACACTCGAGAGGCCAACGCTTAATTTTTTTATGACCCTAATCCCGCGCTCCCTTTGTTTTTTAGGCAAATCCTATTTCAACAAATTAATCCCCGACCCTCTTTCGACAAAGCCCTACCCTGTGCCTCCCCCAACCCAAATCTCCTTCGTGTGCTCCGACGACATTGCTTGGATGGTCTGGCGAGCCTCCCCCTGTTTCATTAGGACCACTTCAGGTATGTTTCCCTATCAATCCTTTTTAATGGAGCAGTGCTCTAATTCCTTTTTTTATGTTTTGATAATGCCTTAATCCCCACCCTCTGCCACATCTCATTCGTCATTAGGACCATCCACTTCAGGTATGTGCTATATTTTTTTTTTTTTGGGTCTTTGAAAGTTATTTGAATTTTTGGGTAAGTCGTTTTCACAGTGAATCCATTTTATATCAATTGAGGAGCTGTAATTTTGCTTTCACATGGAGACATCTCTTTCTGTCATTTCCTTTTTTTTTCTTCTTTGTTTGTCATTTAAATTTTTTTGATACAATTGTAGTATGAGATTTGACTAGAGTTAGAAGAAAATAAAAATAAAAATGTGAGACAACAAAACTGACTAATTGACCCCATCATCCATTATTGTCAAAACAAAGTAGTGGCCACAATGTTTTTCCTTCTTACTGGCCCATCCCATTTCCCCCTTTTATAGCTGAATAATAAGGAAATAGTGTTGAACCAAAAAAATACCTGACTCTTAATGTTATCACTTTTTAGTTGTTATTATTACTTTAGTGGTTAGTATGGCTCACTGTCTCCTTTTATGTCCAACTGTTGGGCACCGTAGGCCATTCCTGTCACCTCCCTCCACTTATTTAATTACGTCATGGTCACGGCCATGCAAAACATTGGACACTAACATTCTTGTATTTAGTTTGTATTGCCTAGTTGCATGTGTTTCCACCTAATTAGTAGATGACATTGTTAATAAACTTAATGTACATTCTCAAACACTGCAAATGTTAAAGTCCTTCATTGTAAGAATAGTAATATTTTTTTTATTTAGCAAAGCTAAATTTTCTTAATGAATCAATTTCTGAATATTGCTTGCAATCTTGTTTTCTGAATAACGTAGGCTCATACTTTGCTGATCCTTGCATGCATTGATTGGTTGGTTAAGTTTGTGAACTTTTCTGGGCCTGTGGTTCTCATTAGTTCCCTTTCATGTCTCTTTCTGCGTAAGGTTAAAGCTGGTCCTGACTGTATGTCAAATTTCAACAATAACTCTTTGTAGTAGATGCCAAAATCCTTCACATGTGATCTTGAAGACATTAAGTACTAACAATGACCACTTTACTGCTTCATTCTGTTCTTATTTTTAAACACCAAAATATCCACCTCACTTATAGTAAACCTACCTTCACCTTCATTCCAAAAATTGCCAATTTCTACCAAATTCCCTTTTAACACATGAAAAACAATGTTTTTTTTTCAAACAAATAAAAAAATCAGAATAAGAAAAAATAACAAAAGACCAAAAAGAAATTAAGCTAAGAAATTGAAAGGTAAAATAAAACCACTCAAGAGAGAAAGAACTAAGAAGAAAAAAAGGCTAGTGGACTAGTTAATTTACATTTAACATTTTTAAAATGCTAAAATTTCCTTTGTAAAATCTAAAAGTTAAAAAAAAAAAGACTACCCAAGAGAAAGTAAAAGCAAAAGATATGTGTTTATCCTTTTGAGATGGTTGTACTTGTAAGGATTAATTTTCTATTTAATAAGATATGATTAATGACAATTTGATGTCTTTGAATATTTTGTTTGCATAATTTTAATGAGTTGCTGAAATTTCTTTGTGTGATTAGCATTACATGGTTGCATACAATTTAC
This sequence comes from Spatholobus suberectus, assembly GCA_004329165.1. Classification (NCBI taxonomy): domain Eukaryota; kingdom Viridiplantae; phylum Streptophyta; class Magnoliopsida; order Fabales; family Fabaceae; genus Spatholobus; species Spatholobus suberectus. The sequence continues at coordinate 52,217,938 of CM014729.1, read as the reverse complement.
GTAGTGATAGTAATCTAACTACTTTGCTTAACTTCCTTACACTCATTTTGTTATAATCTAACCATATTGATTAATCCACAATTGACATAAGTCACTTTCTGATCAAACTAAGCATTCTTATTTCCACCATACCTAATTTTGGTTTTCGTTGACACTTTAGGTCCTAACATTCATTGCTACAGCCTATGAAGCATAGCTGGTCTTGTCCTATAAATTGATAGGCACTTTTAATAGCACAATTTAGGCCAGCAACAATTCATGATTTCATTCATTCAAGTTGATAATGGAAAGGCTTTGCTCCTTAAGCTTCATAATGGAAAAAAAATTTATGAGGTTTTAGGTTCTTTATTGTGACCATGTGCTTGCTTTGATATGTATGCTTCTAGTCATATGTGGGTGTGTAGATATTTGATTTGGTTGGTGTTGTTTTGATTTGATTAATGGTTGGAAGCTATTTTTGTGGTGATTATTTCATATATATGTACATTTTGTTGGTTGAATTGGTCTAATTTGATGTTTGTTAGGTGGATTTGACACTGCTCAAGTTGCTGCAAGGTGAGGACTAAACCTTTTGGTTTAATTCTTTTGTTGTGATACTCCACCTATAGAAAGAAAGGAATATTTGGCCTGTGCTGATACACCACCTTCCCAATGGTAAGGGACCTCTTCGATCCAACACATATATCTAAAATTAAAAACCAAAGAAGAAATCAAATGTGCTGGCTGACAATATTTTCTAAAAATTAAACACATTTAAACTAGTTATATAACAAGAAAGAATGATTTATCATTCTTATATTCTATTTCAGTTTTCAACTGCAGTGTGTTTGTGTGATTGTTTTTCATTTTACTGCCTTTAATTGTTTTAACTTATTCGTGATGTTAAGGAAAATGAAAACAATAGATAAGAATTAGCTATAATGAGTGAGTGTGGTGTGTGCTGAGTGATGTGTGAGTGTTAACTTTTAGGTTGTGGGCAACATTATAGTCAATTAGTTGTTGCAAACAGTATGTGGACAAAATTGGTCCACGTTTTGCTTTGGTTTAAGCAAATTCTACGTAGAATTGTTAGCATATTTTATATGGGAATTAATTGTTGAGCTAGAAAATGAGAAAGCTGTGTAAAGGTGTAGAGAATGAAATGATGCTAGTAAAAAAAGAGTCCATAATAAAATATGTATTAAGGGGCCCAAGATTGGACCAGGTGCAACTATTTACCATTCTAATCGGAATCCGGCCTAAAACCCACAGGCTAACTTTATCCATAGAATTGTCCCATGACATTATCCATTGCCTAATTTTCTTTATTTACATGCACTTATCTGATTCTATGTTAATTTACAATCAGTGCATTTGTATATATTCAAGCATCATTTGTAGCATTAATTAGGGGTGTTTAAAGAAATGCTTTTGAATTGAGATAAAATGCGATCTTTGCTGAATATGTTTGCAAATATTGATCTTGATTTGCTGTTTTTTTGTTTTATAATGGAAAAAAAAATAGGTTTAGCCATTGCTAAATGTGCTTTGCCAAGTGCGATCTTTGCTTGTATCTTTGCAAATACTGATCTTGGTTTGCTATTTTTTTGTTTTTAATTGCTTCAATTTGTGTGCGTGTAAGGGAAAGTGAAAATGGTTGAGTGCATACACTATTCTTTTGGCAATTGTTTGTAGACAAATGGTGTGACAAAGCTTTTTGCTTACTATATTTTTGTGAGTTTTAGGCACTTGAGGAATCTCCATTTGCTGAAGCAACCAACAATCATTACTAACAACATCATCTGCCACCATCAAGTACATTCTCTATCTCTTTTCTCTCTTGGCTCTTATTGAAATTTCCTTTTATAATTTCCATTTTGAGTAATAAGAATCCAAATGCTTCAACGTACATGTCTTATTACAAATACATTTATTTGAACCAAGTTCCTCTAGGGACTACCTTTGAAAATGAGTATAAGAAGAAGTTCAAACTCTTTCTAAAATTCATGGAGCCTTACTGGTTCAGTAAAAAATCCATGCTGATGCAAACCTGTGTTTGATTTGTTCTAAAATATTCTACACATGATGATGTAGTATTTGAACATAAAAAATTAGTCATCATTACCAATAGCTAATTAACTAATGTTAGCATAAAAGAGTATTGATTATTATGATCAATACTCTAGAAACACATAGAACTAAAGACTATGACTTTATAATAACCTACCATATTATATTAGTCATTCCTACTTCCATTCTCAATAAGACTACAAATTAAACTTTCGCATAAAACCCACCAATTGAGCAAACGTTTGTATAAAACCTACCTTTAATAGTGAAATTGTTTGTTTTAGGGTCGCTAACAATTTGATTAATGAAGTGCAGTAAAATGGAACGTAATTGGATGCATAAGATGGTTGATCCTTTAAGGAGATTAAGACCTGAGTTCGTGAGTGGAGTCAATGAGTTCATTTGCTTGGCAATGGAACAACCTTGTTTTTTGTCAGATGGAGGGATTAGGTGCCCTTGTTTGAACTGTAACTGCGAGAAGATTTTGAAACCACCAACAGTGAGGGCCCATTTGCTAAAGTATGGGTTTAAACCAAATTATTGGGTGTGGAATGATCATGGAGAAGAGGATCCAAATGTAGAGAATTTAGGTTGTTCATCTAGTGAATTGAATAGTGTATGATGCATACATGCAAATAGCCAGTATACCAAATGTTAATGTGAACATGGGGAATGAGACTATACATGAGGAAGATCCGCCTAATCTAGAAGCCCAAAGCTTTTATGATATGTTAGCTTCAGCAAACCAACCCATTTACGAAGGAGCAACTGAATCAAAATTATCAATAACTATTAGGATTTTGGCAGCTCGAACCAACTGGCATATTACTAAAAAGTGTTTAGATTATTTTATACAAATGCTAGTTGATGTAGCTCCAAAAAATAATTACATACCAAAGACCTACTATGAAGCAAAGAAGCTGGTGTCAACACTAGGGTTGAAGGCTGAAATGATTGATAGTTATCAAGATGGGTGCATGTTGTATTACAAGGATGATAATAACTTAACTGAATGCAAATTTTGTCATCTTCCAAGGTATTTTCCTCCTAAGGTCGAGATGGGAAGATATAAAAAAGTTCTAGTGATGAGAATGTTTTATTTGCCAATCATTCCAAGGTTGCAAAGATTACATGCATCGATGGAATCTGTAGCTCAAATGAGATGGCATCACGAGAACAAAATTAATTCTGGTGTCCTGCGATATCCATTTGATGGGGAAGCACTTTGATCATGTTTATCCGGATTTTGCAAGTGAGCCACGGAATGTAAGATTAGGTCTATGTTCCGATGGATTCATGCCTTACATTCAAGCTTCAACATCCCCGTACACATGTTGGCCTGTAATTGTTACACCTTATAACCTTCCCCCTGAAATGTGCATGACCAAACCATACATGTTCTTCACTTGTCTTATACCTGGTCCAGCTAACCCCAAAGCCAAAATAGATGTGTATTTGCAGCCTCTGATTAATAACACTTGTTGAATTATGGCGTTTTGACATATGATATCTCCACAAAATATAACTTCGTAATGCAAGCCAGCTTGATGTGGACAATTAATGATTTTTCGGCATATGGCATGTTGTCTGGATGGGGAACAAAGGTTAAATTAGCATGTCCTCATTGTATGAATGACACAACAGCTTTCACATTGAAATATGGTCGGAAAAATTCATGGTTTGACTGTCACCAACGATTCTTGCCAATGGACCATGTTTTTAGAAAAATTAGAAGGAGATTTACAAGGAACAGAGTGGAGTTAGTTGGTCCACCTCGTATGTTGATAGGGGATGAAAAGGCGATTTCCAAAGGCAACGGATGATCCTTTAGACAATTTTCCAGGATATGGAGACTGTCATAATTAGACTAAAAGATCTATATTTTGGGATCTTCCATATTAGAAAGACAACTTGTTAAGGCACAACCTTGATGTCATGCACATAGAGAAGAATTTCTTTGATAATGTGTTCAACACCGTGATGGATGTTAAAGGTAAAACAAAGGACAATGAAAAGGCAAGAATGGATGTTTCTTTGTTCTATGCACGCGGGGATGTGGAATTGATTCAATTAGCTAACGGGAGGTTAGGAAAACCTAAGGCAAGCTACACATTGGCATTAAAAGATGCAAAATTAATTTGTAAATAGATTACGGAGTTGAAAATGCTGGATGATTATGCCTCAAACCTAGCTAGGTGTGCAAATGTCGACAATGGAACTATGCATGGGATGAAGAGCCATAACTATCATGTATTCATGGAGCATTTACTCCCGATTGCATTTCGTTCCTTGCCAGAATGTGTGTGGAATCCCATTGTTGAATTAAGTGCATTCTTCAAAGATCTATGTTGTAATACATTGAGAATGGATGATTTAGTTAGACTGGAGCAAAATATACCAATCATAATTTGCAAGTTGGAAAGAATTTTCCCACGGGCTTGTTTGATTCAATGGAACACCTACCTATTCAGCTACCTTTGGAAGCAAAACTTAGTGGTCCTGTTCAATATAGATGGATGTATCTGTTTGAAAGGTAATAATTCTATTATTATTTAATAAGTTTCCTGTTTGTTTATGTTTATTAAGTATTAACATTGATTGTTGCGGGGTATAGAATGATGGAAGATGCAAAGCGGGCAGTGGGTAATTTGGCTAGGGTGGAAGGGTCGATATCGTCATTCTTCTTATAGCGTGAAATAACATATTTTTGTTCCCATTATTTCAAGAGCGTAAGCTTGTTGTCAAACATAAGTATGAGAAATGATCCTTGAATTGGACATGAAGGCGTCCACCCAACATTGTCAGTCTTGAACAAATCAGGACACCCTAGTAGAATGTCGAAAGAGCATTGGCTGAGTGATGTTGAATGGAGATCTGCTCATGTACATGTCCTCATTAATTGCAATGAGGTTAAATCGATACTTGAGTAAGTATATATAATTTATATTCATTGTGTCATACAGAATGTAATTGTTATAGCTGTATGACTAATTATGTCTTATTTTTTAAGATTATTCTTACAAGTTCGCTCCATCAACAATGAACAAGCTTCCAATCGTATACATGCATATTTTCCAAAATGATTTCAAAACTATGTAAGTTTTATCATTCACAATTGTTGTATTTAATGAATATACTCAATTTAAACTTATGCATATCATCAATATAGGTTAATGATGAGAGGAATGGGGTGATTGACCCAAACATAAAGTCATTAGCTTAGGGACCAAATTCGCATGCAACATCATGGAACATGTACTTCGTAAGTGGTTATAAGTTCCATACAAAGAGTTGGAGTGATGGTAAAAAAACCATCAATTGTGGGGTTCACGTAAAAGGTGTTATCGAAGGTGGAGAAGACAACTTTTTCGGTGTCATCCACCATATCTATGAATTGGAATATCTTGGGTTAAGTAAAAAGATTCCCCTTTTCTATTGTGAATGGTTTGATCCATCAAGGAATAATGGCACGAGGGTTTTTTCGAAATATAATGTTGTAGAAATCAAGATGAGTAGAAGATATCGTCCATATGATCCATTCATCCTTGCACAAAAAGCAAGACAAGTTTACTATGTCCCTTATCCAAAAATATGTAAAAACTTGTCTGGTGGGTACGTGGCAATCACAACAAAACCACAAGGTCATGTCAAAGTGGACAACATAGACGATGAATTGCCTTATCAAGGTGATGAAACGCAAAATGTTTTACCAGTTGCAGCAATTGAATAGCTACAAGGCTTAGCTGACACCACAATAGTTGAGTATGAGTTACTCAATGATCCTATTACCGAAGCAATGGTTTGGGATGAAGAAGAAGATGAGGAACAAGACGATAACAACACAGACCAAAAGGATGGGGACAATGATAATGACGAGGATTAACTTAGGTTTATGTTTCATGCATTTATTTTAGGCTATGTTAACTTTACAATCACTTATTTTAATGATGAACAATATATATGTTTTTTTTTTTGTAAGACAAATGCCGAGGACATGAGGTACATTTGATATCATTGCGAACCAACGGATGACTAGATATCGACGGAGTAGATTAATGCCTAGTGATCTTGCTTAAAGGTTGATCATGCACACTTTTCTACCCCTCCAGTAGTCCAGCATGTCACCCGTACTGTTCCCCCTATCCATTCTACCCCTCCATCATTGCAGCAGTCTATCCCTGCTTTTCCTTTTGTACATGCTTCTGTATCATTAAGCCAACAGGCTAGCACTAGTGGTTCAACTATCCATTATACCCACTCATCAGTCCAATAACCTATTGTTGGCCACACAGTAGTGCAATGTCTTAGTTTTAGCCCCTCACCATCCTAGGCCACCCATACCCCACTAGTCCAGCCCATTCATACTGCAATAGTTTAGCCCACTTGTACTCTACCAGTTCAGGCCATTCATACCCCACCAGTTCAGCCCATCCTTACTCCATTAGCCCAACCCACCAATACTCCACCAGCCCAGACCCAAGCAACTCAGCCTACCCCGACTCCATTAGTCCAACCCACTTCTACCCTACCAACGCATCCTACCGCTATTCCACTAGCCCAGCCCACCCATACCCCACCAATCCAGTCCACCTCTACTCCACCACATAGCCTACGCCTACTCCACTAGCCCAGTCCACCCATACCCCACCAATCCAGCCCATCCCTTCTTTGGGCATTCAGGAAGAACATTCTGACAGTGATGATGAAGATGTTGATATAAAGGATGACCCTGCAGAGGTTGGGCACGTCCCTATGGAGGAGGTAGTGCAACGCGATGATGTTGGGAAAGTCATCATACAACCTTACGAAAAAGGGTAAGTTTACATTGTTATGATATTTTTCTTATAATTTAGTTGTATTTATGAACTTAATGCTTAACATTGAATTTTGATGTATTATAGTTGGACCCCTAAAAATCATGCTGTGGCTGCAATTGCCATGCAATTAAGTCATAGTTTAGGGGTCCTTAGTATCGTTATCAGGTTATACCTGAGGATATGTAGCATAAATGGTGGACGGAGTTTACGGTAACTATATATCTTACTTTTAATGCATTTAGATATTTACTAATATCTTGTGATGAAATTGACAGTTGTTTTATTTTCTTTTTTTAGGTAGAATAGAGTTACTTGGGTACCTCATCATGAGTGGGAAATTAGGAGGGTGTATGATAGACGAGTCAAAAAAGGTCTTCGTGATATGCTCACCAAAGCGAGGAAAAAGGGGACCAGGCCTCATTGGATAAGTGAACAAGCTTGGGTTGGTCTTCTAAACTATTGGGAGACTCAGGAGTTCATCAACCAAGCTACCCGAAATAAAACTAACCGGGCTTCTAATAGAGGTGGAGTATTGCACACTATAGGACGTAAGGCTCACCTTGAGGTGGCATTAGGCTTAGTAAGTATTATTCATGAGTTGTGTAAATTCCCCTATATGTTATCCCATTAACTAATGAAAAGTTTAATGCTTACAACTATATATATATATATATATATATATATATATATATATATATAGGGACAGGATTCGTTGACACTAGGTGTAAGAGTTAGTCAAATTACACCTTCAATAAATTTTTGTATAATGCAAATTTAACCAATCTAACCGTTGAATTTGATGCTCTTATTAATTAGATTAAGTATACAAAATTTCATACAATTCTAAAATTATTTAATAGTTCATTAAATTACTTTATTTTAATGTACAATATGATATTAAAATATATGTAAATATTCAATATTAAATAACATATTTAGAAAAGTACAAATGATGTGAAATTTGATATACATAATCATAAAGATAATATCATCAAATTCAACGGTTGGATCGGTTAAATTTGTATTATACAAAAAGTTATTGAAGGTGTAATTTGACTAACTCTTACACCTGGTATCAACGGATCCTGCCCCATATATATATATATATATATATATTTAAGGAGCATAAATTTGGCTAATCAGTGGATCCTGACGAGTTATTTGTGGCCATTCACACAAAGAAGGATGGTGGTTAAGTTGATCATCGTGCTTGTGATGCATATATAGGTTACTTAGAATTAATTTTTTGGTGCAATTATATTTTTTAACATAGATTTCTAACTATTTGCCTATATTATAATTGACTAGGCAAACTATCATGAGCGTTTGCGGGAAGCTCAATCACATTTGATAGAAGGGTCCACCGATGAGCCACAGCAGGTAAATAAGTGTTGGAAGGATGTTGTTGGAGGCAAGAGTAGGGGTCGATGTTATGGGACTGGGGACTTAGCTTCCAACATCCGTGATGGTGTATCATCCCTCACCCAACACATTTGCTCCTATTACTAGTCATTTACATCAGCATTTAGTCGAGACTGAGGCATTACACCAAGAGGTTCAACGTGCAACTAAGCAAGCTAATGTAGCAAGTGAGCGAGCTGATGCAGCGACTAAACAAGCTAATGCAGCGACTGCCGACTTACATGAAGCAAATCAAAGATATGCACCATTGGAGGAGCAGATGCAGTTGATGTAGGAACATTTACAGAGGGTGTTGGACCGCCAATCTGGAGGCACTTCGACTGGTACTAGTCAAATGCACCCCCATTATGTAGAGGACCTGGATGACCACCCACTAGATGAGGAAGCTCCCCCAGCTCGTCAACGTCAGCGTTGTTAGAATTTATCTTAGGGTCTAGGAAGTTTAATGTTTAGCGTTGTTTTTTGTTATATCGACTTTTATGTGTAGACTTTTTGATTAGATGTATTTACGTTGTCTCGATGTGGTTCTTATGACTTACATGTTTTATTGTTGACTTCTATGCATGTGGTTAGCTTAGATCAAATATGTCATGTCTTTTAGTTAGAGATTCTTATTAGTTCTTTCTTATTTTTCATGTCTTTGACTTGCAAAAAAGAGTTAGAGATTCTTGTTGGCACCTAAATTTGGTTTGGAAGATGGGTCTCACTCAAATTTTGATCTGAACCTTGTACTAGCAACCATGTTAATATCTCAGCTTCATGAAGGTGTTGCCTCAGAACCTCCTGTGGGGGCCACTAGAGCATGCTCATAATGAAGAAAGAAATGCATCTTACATACAGCAAGAGAACTACAGAAAAAATGCATCACAGCTTCCATCTGACCACACCCGTATTTGGTCGGATGACCTCTTTGGTAATTTCAATATTGAGTTGGATAATCTTTTATTGAGTGAAATTCTCATTAGCTTTTATAATAATAATTAAATTTCTCATTAGCTTTTCCATTTTGCAGCAAATGAAAATAAGTAGTACATTCAGTCAACACCACCATACTAGGAAGAACATTTATTCAAAGAACTCTACTATAATGGTACTCCTTTATCTCAGTAAGTGCTTGTGGCAATTCTCTTAAGTTGCTTTGTCTCTTAAAGTTTTTTCTTATTCATCCAATAATCCATCATTTAAGATGATTGAATAACCATATATTGTTGAATTTCTTGTACGTATTATATTCTTAAATCTGCCAGTTATATTTAGGCATTATTTTTCTCAATCAGCTTCCAGTTGATGGTTTATGTATTTGGTACATGTTGCGTACATGATATGTTATTATATTGATTAGCAAAGTCTTGATTGGATGTGTAGATACTAGATAACCTTTACCAAATTTTAAAATCATTATGGATTACTTGTATTGGGTGCCTCATTGAAGTAAAAGGAGCTTTGGTAAAGATGCAAATCATGCATACTGCATGGTGTTGTTCCTCTTTAAACTAGTTTTATTTTTGTGGTTAATATATGACCAACTACATGGTGTTGTTCATCATGCATACTACAAACAAGGATGCTAATTACAGGGAAATTAGAGGATAGGTTTGTGTTGTCCTATTGCCAGCTCAAAGTCCATGAGTCTTGAATTTGCTTTGTGAGAATTCTAACCTCCCATACCCATAAGCACTCCTCTTCCAAAGTGATAGTAATGTACCAAAATTTCAAATTCACGCCCACATTTTCATTGGTAGTAGGACTCATCTGAACCAAAACTTTAAGAAGACATTGATCTACTACAATAAAATAAATGTGAAGTGATTTTTTGGCTGTATAATTAAAATGTTTTGATAATAAATTACTAATTGTAAGCAAATAATTAATTAGAAAAGTTTAATTGTATATAGTTGTAAGTTATTATAGTACAAAGTCCTACCCATGAGTGACCAATTGAGTGTTGACACTTGATCTCTTATTCAGATCATTGTGAATCTTTTTTGTCTTGCAGTTTACATGGGATTAAATTAGGAGGCTTGATACTTGCTGTTAGATAAAGTGATAGTCATGTGACCCTCAAATGACTAGTGCTTGCAATTTTGTCAAATTCAACTATATTAGCTAATTACATAATTCTCTAAATTAAGAAAGATAATTAAACTTAGTTTTTGGGGTAGGTAGATCATGTTAGTTTCTATAGATTAAATAGAAAGATTATTTATCGAATCATTTGTAGGTTAAGATTTAATGTGTATACTGAATGATTTGTAGGTTCTTGATGTTTTTGATCCAAGAGTGAAAAGGCAAGGAGTTGATGCACTTCCAACTATTGTAGGTTGGCTACCTCATGAAGAGCAATGGACTGTGATGGCCAAAGAAGAAATTATGCACATGGGGAGTGGTAAAAAGTTCATCATGAAGCATGTTTATTTTAATTCTTCTTAGATTTTAGATCAAGAAATTGTTTTTGTACTAGTGGGAGTAAGCATAGAGGACAATGAACTTTGAGTGATGTGTTATATCTCAATTTCGGATGTAATTAACTTCACTAATTTTGTTAAATGTGTTGGAATAGCTCACAAGTAGTTAACTTTGCAATTTTATTATATGTGTGTGTGTGTTTGCATTACACAATTTGAAAATACAACAGAACAAGACAGGATAAAATAACTGGTAGATATGGTTTTGGTTAACAGGGGTAATAAATGATAACAAAACAACCCAATTAAAAAAAAATATCTTAGAGTCGGCTGGCCAACGCTAAAAGCAACGCTACTGTAATAATTTTTTTTTAAAAAAGCAAACGAAACATGCTTAAAAATGAAATATTGAGTCGGCTAAGCCAACACTAAACAATACAAAAAATTAAAAAGAAATTGCACATAGAGTCGGTGAGGCCGACACTTAAAAAATTGAAAAGAATTTAAACAAATAAATTCCTAGTGTGGGCTTCGGTTTAGTGTCGAGAGTAGCGTCGGTTTACCTGACTCTATATAGCATCGACCAACACAAATCAACGCAATTGTTTTAGTGTTGAGTATTTTAATGTCACAGGCATGTCTCATGCATAGTAGACATAAAAGACTAGGTTATTGTCGGTTCTTTTAATTTAGAGTCAACTTTTGGCCGACTCTAACAAGCTACACTCTTGTAGTGTTACAAGTCATTGATCAATTGTAACCCATGTACACAAAATTCCAAATAAGGAGAAACGAATCTATTATGTATTATAAAAGAAGGTTTTGCCACGTAGACATATGCCATGTGGCAACACCATAATCATTTTTTCCCGCCTAAATTTTATGGATTTTTTAATTTTTTTGAATCATACAAATACAATATTATATTTAATTATAGTAATTAAGATGTTTATAATAAGTATATATTCTATTTATATTCATCAATTAAATAATTAAATCTTAAATTGATTTTGAATTTTTTTAACACGATAATCAATTTTTCAAATTTTATTAATGTTATTTATAATCACAATAATTATGATAATTATTGTAACGACCTAACTGTCGCTACTAAACAACCATACTAACATACACCACATACTCCTTATCAGGTGAATGAAATCAAAACATAACATATCTGTATATAAGTCATGCACATCAACTGAGAGATCCACCTATCTTTCCTGCCATCATCATGCATACAAAACTATAGGATAACACCAGCCCATATCAACAATATCAAAATATATACATCATCGGGGAAGAGGGATACAAAAACTCACTCCCTATAGCTGGTCACTCTATACAATCCCATCAACATAATATAATACAAAACAACACATCCAAGAAGAAATAAAAAGAGCTTCTAGAAAGCTCCACCCAAAAAGGATAACCAAAAGTCTCCACCTAAGACCTCCTCCATCAGCTCTAAGATGCTAGATCTATAGACATCTCTCCCTCTGCTCCTACGCCAAAATGACGTGATCATCACAGTCATAGCAACACAACCACAGCAATAAGACATCCAACCAACAACAATACAAGGCAAGGGTAAGCTTATGAAACAAGGATCAACATATAATATTTAATTCAGCATGATCAAAATCATTATTCACATTGATATGGAAACCAAATCATCAAATAAATGGGTCTATATACATTACAGTATATCACGCACGACATCATATATGATTATGGAAATCATCAATAATTCACAATATTCCATCACAAGTATATGGCACACCATCATATATCCAGAGTTCTTAATGTCTACATATAGATGTACATATATAAAGCATTCATTTACATGGCAAAGAGTTCTCAATCCAGAACTCCATATCACCACCAATCTGTTACAACTATGTCAATGCATGATGACACAACTTTCGAGAAATTTCTACATTTCGAGTGATCAACTAGGTCTTATCCCTTACCGTGGCCATCTAGCACCATTCAGGGATTGTCAAAACTCTGATCTGTTGGATAAGCTTATGGTTGTCAGGATAAGTGTATGTGGATGATGATATACCGCGACATAAGGCCTGCACTGCCTTGGCCCCATTGCGGGATTACCCATCCACTTATCCCCTAAGCCCAACTTTAAGACCCCACTTCTTATCTAGGCACTAGGTTGAAGGCCTATTTGAGTACCAACGCTAGTCACCATCCACCTTACATGCCTTCCCGTACACGGCTTGACGCCATCACAACCTTAGCCAATACCACATATGCATGCCAATGCATGTATCACAACAACAATCAATTCAACCATTCATTAATATCCACACCCACACACACATATATATGTAGCAACATATCATCACAACCATTAACTCAACCATAATAGTTATCATATCAAATATATATATATATGTATCAACATATCACCACGTGGCCTCTTAGAACCACCCGTGGTCCAACATTCACCATCAACCACAAATCAACCCTATGCACGCCTAAACCGGCCTTTTGCATGGTCAATAGGTAAGGTCCTATCTAAGCAGCCCACCTCATGAGAAATCTCATACAATAATATCATACACCACAAGTGAATGTCCTATCTAAGCAACCTTACACTTTACAACCAAATTCAAAAATCAATTAAAGTTTGAAAACCAAACCTTCTTTGAAAACCATTTGAAAGATTAGCAAATTTTGAAATTCATAAAATTTCACATTTTGAGATGAAAACTTTAAAATCTTTTTTTTTTCTTTTGGTGAACAGTAGATAATCGATTGTCCTACTAGATAATCGATTATTTTCGAAACCGGGTTACAAAAATAGTTCTTTGGAACAGTGGATAATCAATTGTCAGAGGCTGATAATCGATTATTTCTGCAGTGTTTATAGGACAACTTTTCTAAAACATTAGATAATCGATTATTAGATGTTATAATCAATTATCTGCAAAGTTTTTCAAGAAAAACGCGATTTTTCCAAGGAGAAACTCAAAATTTTCAATCCAATACCATAAATTTTCGAATTAATAGTGTTCCAACAACCTCAATCCACCACAACCAAGTTCATACACATCAAATTTCACAATAAATTCAACATTTCATCACAAAATCATAAAGTTCTCATCCAAATCTGAAATTTTCTCCTTCAAACCCCAATTTCATCCAAAACCAACAAAATATCAGCATCCACAAAGATTCAACTGATCATAAGGCAATAAATAAGCATACCAACAATTATTAACACAAAACCACCGATTTGTAAGCTTCCCTTACCTCTAAAAGTCTCTGAATCAAATTTGGGTTCTTTGACAAACTGGTGCCTTGAGCCAAAACCTTCCATAGATTTGTTCCTTCCTTCACCATAATCACTAAGTCGGGTTTGGAAGTCCTCTAACTCACTAATCAACTTCAGATTTGTAGAGAGAAGTTGAGAGAGAAAGTTTAGAGAGAAGGAGAGAATGGAAGAATGAAGGAGAAACCTTCCTTCCTTCCTTATATACTCGACTCCCCAAAGCTCTCACATAGACTTTTGGCCAACTAAGGCCTAAACCTCACCAAGCCACTTCCCTCATCTTAAAACTAGTCTAACTTAACTGTTTTATCTCAAAACCCAACATCACACTCATAGTATGCCTACATTGGCTCAAGCACTTATGTCCAGTTTCCAAAATTCAAACCATACTTTCAAACCAACAACTCACAACCATCATCACATACAACATACTGTACATAGCAACAATTCATTTATTTCTTTTAAACACCATAATCATATATTAATTTTCACTTTTTAGTTATTAAACCACTTAATCACGCATTCAGAAAATCACAGTGTTACAATTATGGTAAAATTTTTATTATGATAATTGAGGCATTTATAATATATAATGAAATCCTTTACAATTTATTGATTGATTACTCCAGATACAATTATTAAATTACAATTTTATTACAAATAGAAAATGGATTGCTCTACAAATTTCAATACGAGATGATATATTATTATCATGTTTGTAATATATATATATATATATGATTATCATTTTTTTATTGTGATTTTGATCTTTCATTATCTTTCATTAAATCTTCAATAAATTTTGATTTTCTATAAAAAGATAATCAATTTTCAAAATTTATAAATGTTATTTACAATTATGGTAATTATAGTAAATAAGATGTTTATAATTAAGGCACTTATAATAAATATATATTTTACTTAAATTTATCAATTAAATAACTAAATCTTAAATATATTTTGATCTTATATAAGAAAATAATCAACTTTTTTTAAATTTTATTGAATGTTATTTATACTCACAGATTGCTCTATAAATTGTAATATGAGATGATATATTATTTTATTAAATAATTTATACAATTATTTCATTATATTATTGAACTATATAATAGATTTGTCACTAAATAATTTTAAAAAAATATATAATTTCAAGGCATTATTTCTTTAAATATATTATTTGTTAGCAAATTTCTACTAACAAGATGATATATTACTTCTTTAAATAATTTAAACAAAATTTATAATAGATTTGTCACTAAATAGAAATATTATAATTTTATTTTTAAAAAATATAATAAATTATTATAAATAATTAGCATAATGATTCAGACCATGCGATTTCAATTCTTACAATAACTTTGTCCTCTATCATACAATGTCTTTCAGTTTTGACTTAGTTTCAAGCATTAATGTTCAATCTTGAATGTTGTTAAGAATAATTATGATCTATATATATATGTGTGTGTTTTAATTAAGGTAATTAGGTTTTTTTTTTAAATTAATTAGAATAATAAGGAGATTGCAACAAATTTATATATGCCGATTTGAAATAATTAAGGTAATTATGATCAATACAAATATATATATATATATATATATATATATATATAGAGAGAGAGAGAGAGAGAGAGAGAGAGAGAGAGAGATGTTTTAGTTAAGGTAATTAAGATTATTTTCAATTAATTAAAATAATTACAACCGTTATATATTTTTCTTTTTGTTTTTTTCCCTACGATGACCCCGTTGCACACCCCAATTATTTAGTATTTTTTAACTCAATTGTTGGCTCTTCCGTAAAGGTTCTTTTCTCCTGTTCGTAGAAGAAATAATGGGTAAGTCAATGTTTTTTTTCTTACTTTTTATTATTTCTTTATCTCATTATTTATTCTCTTGTTAAATATTTCTACTTCTCTGTTTATTTCTTCCTTTGATCACACAATGCATATCCCATTATCTTACTTTTTCTGACCTCATTCTTTTGTATTTAGTAAAGTTGAAACCTTATAAATCATGTTATTTACTAATTTTTAAATTATGTTTTTTTTCCTTAAAAATATTGTTATACTAACTCCATTCTTTTATATGTAACTTTATGTCTTTTTTTTCTTGGTTTTTTGTTCGTAGAGAGTTTTAACATTTGTGACTTTTTTTTTTGTTGATTTATTATGAATATATTTTTTTATTTAATAGGTATTTATATATTTGGACATTTGGACATGATCTTATTTGTTTCTTAATTATTGTCATTTTCTTTATATTTTTTTCATTCAAATTTTTGAATTATGAGTTAAGTTATGTAATTATTATCAAGTGTTGGATATTTTCTTATGTGAATAATGATGTGGTAGAAGATGAAGGTGAACCTTATATTTGAATTGTATACTTATTTGAGCATAATTAATTTAGTAAATTAAATATTATGATTAAATTATTTAATTTTAAATAGATTTTAATTTTATATAATATAATAATTATTTTTTCAAATTTTATGAATTTTTTTTATAATTATGGTAATTAATTAGATCAAAATAATGAATAAAATACTTTATTTAATTAATTGTAATATATTTAAAATTTTAAATTTATGCAATTAATTACAAGATTAAAATATTAAAAAATAAATTGGGGAATAATCAACTTAAATACACTAATTTTTAAAAAATTAAGACAATTACAATATAATGAGAATTCATATCAAAGGACAAAATAAAGAATTTGATAACCAAATTCATTGACCGCCTTCACCACTACTTCATTATTGTCATTTAGATATGTATTAAGTAAAAACTTAATTGAGATTGATGTTAAGACAACTTAGTCATACCCTATATATGAAATGGTAATATTCTAATGTTAAGTTGTTGATTAATGAACAAGAAGAGCTCATTTGTTGATTCCTCACACCCTCTATCCTTGCCTTTACAAAGTTGATTTTAAAATTTCTCTTCTTTAACTTTTAGTGTTGAAAGATCAATCAACAATTGAAAATAAAATAGACCCTAACCATAAAAGGAATGGTATTTCCATGTCGCTTATTAAGTAGATTTTAATTGTATAATGTTTAAAATGTATTCATCGAGGTACCGATACCCACCCAAATAAATATGTAATAGAAAAATTACCTTTTTTTACATTAAATTTATTAATGATGTGTCATTTCATTATTGGTTGTATCCAATAATGAAATATTGAGTATGTATTTATCAAGTTTCACTTTCATACATATGACTAAGAATTAAATCCTGACTAACATGTTTAAAGGACTTCATTATTTTCTGTGCATAAAAATGAAAATGGTACATGAAAGTAAAACTAAAATAAACTAAATCAACTCGAAATCACTGTAGAAAAATTTATGGGTCTTTTAGTTATTAGCCAAAATAAAATAAGATTAACAATGTTATCATATACAGATTATCTTATCTCTCTATTCATCATTATTTTTTTATTATTATAATAGTTTAAATACTTACAAATCTCTTTTTTTATAATTAATGTCAGTCATTTCTTTCTTTTCTCGACTATGAAAACATTTTTTCTAAAGAAGAACTAATAATTACAAAATGTAATAAAAAATATTTTTTATTATTACTATTTCGTATTAAAATCATATTATATATATATATATATATATATATATATAAATTAAAATGATATAATACATATAAAAAATATAAAATTATTTGAATATATATCAATATTTATAATTATTTTATATATTTTTTACACATTTATATACATATTTACTAATATATAATTATATAAAATTTAAAAATAATTAAAAAATACATTAAAATTCATAATAATATAAAAAAAAAACTATAAACTCAACACCCATGAAGGGCACAAATTATTACGCTAGTATTAATGTAAATTAACTGATATTAATGGAAGTTCAATCAAACATGTAGTATAAATTAAAATCGTATATTGATGTAAATTAAAATCAAATATTAATGTAAATTAAAATTGGATATTAATGTTAATTAAAATTGAATATTAGTGTACTACATCAAACCCACTTGGCTCAATCTCATCAGCAAGTCCACACTCTAATACTTGCTTGCTTTTTTTTGGTATGACAATACATGCTTGTTTGTCAAGCAAGTTTTAAAACAAGTTGATATATAAACATTTTAAATTAAACAAAACTAAGCAATGTAGGATATGAAGCTTTTGAAATACTCAAAAAAACAAAAGAGTATTATTAGTAATTATAAATATTTATTTTGAAAAATAAAAGAATTAAATAAAAATAAGTAAGGATTTGATAATTGTAACAATTAATTAACATATTTTAAAATATATGTCAAAAATAAATAAAATATTATAAAAAAATTACTTGATAGCTCTCTCTATATTACATATATTACAAACATCTCTCTGTATTCTTGTTGTTTGGGACTCTGATTTCATGCCTAGCTTTGCCTAAACTGTTCCTCAATATATTTACGTTTCTTTGTAAAAAAAAAAAAAAAAGTTAAGTGATTTCTCTTAAATCGAGCATCTAATTTTATTTTTATTTTTTTATAATTTTTATTCCTTTTAAATACTAGTTTTTAATCTCCAATTTAAATTTTAAATATTACATACACTGTATTAATTTAAAGATATTTTTCCTATTTAGATAAACTAAATTTTAAGATTATTGTAATTTTAATCGATCTTAATTTGAATTATTTTGAATATTGACACACCATATTAACAAATATGATGTCTCTTGATTTTAATAACTTATTTTCATAATTTTGTCCTTAATTTTAAAATTTTATCTATTTAATTTATTTCTATTTAATATATGTAATACAATATTTATTATTAATAATAAAAACAACTAATTTCCTCTTTAAATTTTTATTTATAAATTATATTTAAATTTAAAAATACCTGTGCTGTAATTACAAAATTTTTATTTACAAATTTACTTGAATTTAAAAATAGGTTTAAATATGATTTTCGTCCCTGTATTTTAGCGCTTTTTCATTTTTTGTCCATGTATTTTTTTTTCAAAATTGTCCTTATACGTTGCGTTTTTTTTATTTTTAGTCCCTGTTGTCCAACTCCGTTACAAAAATGTTAAATTGCTGATGTCAACAAGTGACACGTCAGCAAAGGATGTCGTGATGTCATTATGTAACACATCAACAAAGTGACATGTCATCACAAGCACGTCAGCAACAATGCCACGTCAGCAATAATGTACGTCATCATTACTATAGAGGGACTAAAAATGAAAACAAAATATGGAGACTAAAAATGAAAAAAAAAATGTACAAAGACAAAAAATAAAAAAATTACATTAACTAAAAAAAAGGACATATTTGCAAGCGTAAAAAAAATTAAACCTTAAATATAATGTATAAATTTAATTTATACTTAATATAAAATAAAAATCTTAATGATAAAAACACTACAGCTAAAAAGTTAGGTACTTCCAGATAAAAAATACTATCATATAATCAAAATTGCCTGGCCAATCCTACGCTTATGTGCCAACTTAATCCAATGATATAACAAAAACATAACTACAACACCGGTTGACTCATCATTATTAATCCAAATATCCAATTAAATAGGAAAATGATACATATATATGAAATGTGGCTGGCTAGACCCATTGTTATGATTGACATAATTATCTAAATGGCTTGATAGTAAAGGATGACTAAAGTGTATCAAGTGTACTTTTTCGTTTTTGTGAGTTGTTGCTTGTGTTCTGTATAGGGGGCTACCTCTAATTTTAAGGATTTTGTCTTGTCCACACACTTTTCTATAGTAAATTTTAGTTCTTATCATTATTTTTATAATATTTTTTATTTGTAGGTTGATGATGTTGTTGTTCTCGCATTAGCCTAACACAGATGCCCAAATTTGGTTTGGCAGTTTGTTTATCTCTTTCAAGTTTTCTTCTTATCTTAATCAATCTAGTTAATTCAAGTTGTGTCTTAGTTTTATGATTTATCATACAAAGATGTCTTATTACCATTCTTGCATGTGTTCTTTTTAGTTTTACATGCAATGGTAATTACCATTCTTGTATGCGTTCTTTTTAATCTTCTCTGCTTCCCCTTCTGCTTAAACTTTTGATTTTGATCAACTTGTTTGGATTTCTCTAAAGTTTGAATGCCATAAATAATTGTTGTGTTAGTGCTTTTGTTTTTTTTTTTTTTAAATAAATTATGGGTTGTGGCTACTATGAAATATAGGTGCTCTTTTTGATAGCTTCAAATGTGGTGCGAAGGTTGCCAGACTAAATGAAAATAGACAATAAATGAAACCATATGATTGATTAATTTATAGTAAAGGATTGTTGAAATAGTCAAAAATATTTGGAAGATGTAGCAAAGGATTGGTTTTTTTTTTCGTGCATACAAAAATGTCATTTTTTCTTCTTTTAGTCAATGTAATTTGTTTTTATTTTTCATCCCTGTAATTTCTTTTTTTTTTCATTTTTAGTCCCTGTAATTGTTTTTAGTCCATTTATAGTAGTAATGATTGTAACGACCCAACTGTCGCTACTAAACAACCTTGCTAAATATACACCTTATCCACATATCAGGTGAAAAAAAAATCAAATCATAACATATCTGTATATAAGTCATACACATCAATTGAGAGATCCACCTATCTCTCCTAGCGCCATACATGCATATCTGTTCAACTCAAATCATTATACATACACAACAAATGGGATAACACCAACCCATATTAACAATATCAAAATATACATCACCGGGGAAGAGGAATACAAAAACCCACTCCTTATAGCTGGTTACTTTATACAATCCCATCAAAAAAATATAATACAAAACAACACATCCAAAAAGAGCTAACTCGTAAGCAGCTCCACCATCATCTTTGAGTAGCTGGGTCCACTGAAGCATCGCCATCTACTCCTACGTCATAAGACGTGATCATTACAGGCACAACAACATACAACAACAACAGCAACCACAATAGCCATACCAAAACAAAACAGCAAGGCAAGGGTAAGCTTACGAAATAACAACAACCATAGCATATATATAATTTATATAATCAAACCATCATTTGCCAAATTGAAATCAAATTCATCAAGAATGGGTTAAATACACCACAATCCAACACCCATGCTTTCACTACCACATGTCAATGCATGGATGACACGACTCTCGAGAGATTTTTACATTTCGAGCGATTAGCCAGGTCTTATCCCCTACCATGGCCATCTAGCACCATTTAGGGATTGCCAAAACTCTGATCTGTTGGATAAACTTATGGTTGTCAGGATAAGTGTATGTGGGTAGTGGTATACCGTGACACAAGACCTACATTGCCTTGGCCCCTTGCGAGGTCTACCCATCCACTTATCCCCTAAGTCCAGCTTTAAAACCCCACTTCTTATCCAGGCACTAGGTTGGAGGCCTATTTGAGTACCAACTGTAGTCACCATCCACCTTACATGCTTGCCCGCACACGGCTTGAGGTCCACACAACCTCATCCAACAACATATGCATGCCAATGCATGTATCACCACAAAATCAACTCTACCAAAAAATCATTATATATATATATATATATATATATATATATATCAACATATCAACACAACCATCAACTCAATCACAACAGTCATCATATCATATATATATATGTATCAACATAACACCACGTGGCCTACTTAGCACCACCTGTGGTCCAACAGTCACCATTAACCCTATGCAAGCTTAATTCAGTCTCTTGCATGGTCAACAGGTAAGGCCCTATCCAAGCAGCCTACCTCATGAGAAGCCTCATACAATAATATCATACACATCAAGTGAAGTCCTATCTAAGCAACCTTCCACTTCACAACCAATCCAACAATCAACTACAATTTGAAAACCAAGACCTTCTTTGAAAACCGTTTGGAAGATAGGCAAATCTTGAAATTTACAAAAACCTTTGAAACAATTCACTTCTTTAATTTAAAGAAAATCATATCCCAACTGGACAACTCTCCATCATTCTCAAATAGAGCTTTTGAAAATGTATAATACTCTTTTTATATGTGTATATACAAAATACTTCATGTTTTAAAATGAAACTTTAAAATCTTAAATAGTACATTCAGTTCTGAAATAACAGATTATGTACTGTAGTAACAGATTATATCTGTTTAGTAAAAATGCACCAGATTTCATTTTTTCAGCAGGGATAATCGATTATGGGTATTTTCGAACCAAAACCAGAAGAAATTTTTTTGAAACCCAGATAATCGATTATCAAAACTCATAATCGATTATTCCCAAAACAAAATCATGAAAACAACTTTTGGAACTCTAGATAATTGATTATGTGATCCCCATAATCGATTATCTGTGATGAATTTTCAAAAAAACGTGATTTTCTACGAAGAAACTCAAGCTTTTCAACCAAATAACACAGATTTTCGAATCAATGGTGTTGCAACAACATCAATCCACCTCAACCAAGTTCATACACATTAGATTACACAACAAATTCAACATTTCATCACAAAATCATCAATTTCTCATCCAAATCTCAAAATTTTTCCCCAAAACCCATTTTCAACCAAAACCAATGAAAATGGCAACATTCTTAGAGATTCAACTTATTATAAAGCAAGAAATTAACATACCAACAGTTATTAACACAAAACCACCAATTTGTAAGCTTCCCTTACCTCTAAAAGTCTTTGGATTTGAATTTTGGTTCTTTGAGAAACTTGTGTCTTGAGCCAAAACCTTCCGCAGATTTTTTTCCTTCTCTCACCACAATCACTAAGTCGGGCTTGGAAATCCTTTAACACACTTATCAACTTTAGATTTCTAGAAAGAGATTGAGAGAGAAATGAAGAGAGAGAAAGAAAATGAGAGAATGAAGGGAATTCCACCCTACCCTTCCCTTTTACATACTCGACCCTCACACACGGACTTTTGGCCAACTGAGGCCCAAACCTCACCAAAGCACTTTCCTTATCTCAAACCTCACAAAAACTATTTTCTCTCAAAAACCCAAAATCATTCTCACAACATATTCAAATTGGCTCAAGCACATATATCAAATTTCCTAAATTCAAACTAGAATTTCAAACCAACAACTCACAACCATCATCACATACAACATACCATATATAGCAACAATTTATTTATTTCTTTTAATCACCTAGATTACATATCAAATTTCCACTTTTTAGTTATTGAAACACTGAATCATGCATTAGAAAGAAAATAAGGTGTTACAATGACGTGACACTATTACTGACGTGGCAATATAATATTGTTGGCATGGCGTTTTTTGTTGACGTGATAGTGATGACGTGTCACTTGTGCCAACATGTCACATAATGACATTATCATGATGTCATTTGCTGATGTGTCATGTGATGACATCAGCATGACGTCAACAATTTAACGTTTTTTGTAACGGAGTTGAATGGCAAGGACTAAAAATGAAAAAGCGCTAAAGTACAGGGATGATTTTGAAAAAAAAAAGGCTTAAATATGTTTTAAGTTCTTGCAAATATGACTCTTTTTGGTTTTAGTCCTTGCAAAAAAAATTGTTATTTTTAGATCCTTGACATTTTCTTAGAATTCTTTTTTAGTCCTTATCATTAATTGTAGTTAATTTAGTGTTGACATGGCTAACAAAATAAAGAATATTAATTAATAATTAAGGTAAAAAGGAATATGTTAAATTAAGATAATTAGATTATTTTAGGTTTGTAATTCAATTAAGTAATGTATTTATTATTTTATATAAATAAGGTAATTACATATAATTTAATTTTATAATTTATTTTAAAATTTAATATATTATGAATAGTGATTTTTATTGCTTTTAATATTATTCTTACTTTTTATTTCACTAATTTATTTTTAACATTATAACTTTTTTTAAAAAAATTATAATTTGCTTAGACATTTATAATTTACTTTTAATATATTACTTTGATCTTATTTTTACATTATAATTCATTATTTTTGACTAATTGTAATATAATTTAATTTTTTGATATATCACAAGCAATGATTTTGTCTCCAAAGATAAAAGTAATATATTTAAAATAAATTATAAACATCTAAGTAAATTATATTTTTTTTTTAAAAATACAACGTTAAAAGTAAATTAGTGAATTGAAAAGTAAGAGCAATATTAAAAGCAATAAAAATTATTATTTATAATATATTAAAAATTATAAATAAATTATAAAATTAAATTATATATAATTACCTTATTTATATAAAATTATTTGTAGGAACTTAAAATATATTTAAACCAAAATAATTTTACAGGAATAAAATATGAAAAAATGCTATAGTACAAGGGCAAAAATTATATTTAAACCTTAAAAATATTAATACAGTGTACACAAAAAAAATAAAATTCAATACAATAGATAAGAAACTTATTATTAATAAACATGTTTTAAGATTTTTTTTAAAACAACTATTTTAAAAAATGATATTCTCGAGACATAGGCCTAATTTTACCATGAAAATTCGATTGGATAAAAATATTTTGGCCTAATTATGTTTTTGTCCCTCAAATTTAGAATAAATTTGTTTTTGGTCCCTCAAATTGAAAAAAATAATTATATTTTAGTCTATACAATTTCAAAAAATTCATTTTTAGTCCCTAGAAAGAGACGACATTAATAGAAGTGGTGACATGGCACTACCAGCATTTGCCACATGTATATTTTTGTTAAACACATCACCACTTCCGCTAACGTTGTCTATCTCTATGGACTAAAAACAGATTTTTTGAAATTATATGGACTAAAATAAATTTTTTTCAACTTGAAAGACTAAAAGTAGATTTATTCCAAATTTGAGAAACTAAAAACATAATTAAGCTAAATATTTTTCTTAACATTTTTTTATCATAAATGTATATAATAAACTTCTAATACAACTATTTTACGGTCAAAATTTTCCACTTTTTTTTCCCCCCCGAAAGTTGCACTTGCAGATGGGGTCCATTCCGGGAAAAAAAAGGAGTTATTCTAGATTTCCCTGGTTGATGCTTGCCAAGTTGGAGAGGGCACTAGCAACGTATGAAACGACACCTTGATTTGTGTTGCTATCAGTCAAGCACGTCATCGTTGTTCTCACTCTTTCATCCATGGGACGTCCCTAATCTAAGCAACATACATCAATGAAATAATATATATTAAAAAACTAAACTTTTTACCTTTTATGATAAATTAATTAATGACGGGTTTAGAAATATTTAAAAATTAGAAATGATTTGATTTAACCCTAATCTCTTGAAATTCCTTTTAGAACTTTAATATTCATCTTTTCTTCAAAGATAATGACATCTAAACTAAGTAATTAAATTATGGGTTAAATATGTTTTTGGTCCTCCAAAAATTGACCATTTTGGTTTTAATCCTTAGAAAAAATTTTCTTTGAATAAAGTCCCTCAAATATTAAAAATACCCTAATTAGATCCTTGTACTAAACTCTATTTAACTTTTCTGTTAAATGATGGCCACATCAACATCACAGTCACTATTAATTTGCTAATGTGGTTGTCCATGTCCATTGTTATATCCAGGACAGATTAGTAACATATTTTTTGAATAAAATTATTACATGTTTAATCCTTAACCATAGATTTTTTGGACCCTAAAGCAAAAGTAATTACATAATTTTTTATTAAAAATTATCAATGGGCACTTCAGATAATAAAATACTTTACTTGGAAGCTGATATGGCCATCATTTAACAGAAAAGTTTAGTAGAGTTTAGCATATGGATCTAATTAGGATATTTTTAATATTTGAGGGACTTTATTCAAATTTTTTTTTTCTAAGGACAAACACCAAAATAGGTCAATTTTTGGAGGACTAAAAACATATTTAACCCTTAAATTATTTATTGTTTTCTAACTATAGTAAGAGAGAGAGAGAGAGAGAGATGAGAATGAACTTATGACATGTGAATGGTTTGAAATGAGAATGGATCAACTTCGTATTAGGAGCTTGTGAACATCAAATTTAGGTTAGGGAAAATTTAGTTAAAAGAGTTAAATTTATATAGATTGTTAGCGAAAAATATTATTGTTATATAAATTTTTAATAGAAATTTATCTCATCATCATATTATATTAATGAATAAAATAACTTGATAAAATGATTATATCCTATTGAATGACTTTGTAAAAATATTTTACACAAATGATGTATATAAATTAAGGCCTATTTGGTAGTCAGGATAAGATAAAATAGAACAAGACAACTATCTTATCATACTGCAATTAGTTGTTTGTTGCACCAATAAGATATGATTTGTTTATTCCACTGCCTATCCTATCTTTTTGGTGCAATGTATTTCTTATCTTGAGGAGCTGGGTTAGAAATCAATAGGATATGATAGTCTCTCTTTCCTTCCTTCTCACAACCACCACCCCTTATCATTGTTACCACCACCAACCCTACCATTGCCGCTACCCCTATCCTTGCCACCCCTCCATCATTGCCACCATCGCCACCATCGCCACCACCACCCTTGCCACCTCTGCTGCTACTGCTACCACCACCACCACCACCATTGTTGTCATTACCACTGTAGTACCCCCCCTACCTTAAATTTTTAATTGTTTTCTTAATATTTGATTATTTATTTCTAAAAATCAGGAAAGAGTCTTAAAATTATGTTTCCTATGATTGAATTCAGAATGTTGAGAGTTATCTAATTGTGATTTTTAATAATTTTTTTGAGCCGGAGCCAAGAAAAATTAGAACATGACGATTTTGCCGTTATTTCTTAACATTAAGGGCTAGCATGAGAAAAAATTCAATTGATATTAAAATGTCAATTTGAGCTTAGAATCATGTTATATGTATTAAAATATAATTTTAAAATTTTCTGAGAATTTTCTAGAATTTTGGTGCAAAATGACCAAAATGTCGTAGGTATCTGTTAAGCCCAATGCTTGTTAAGCCTAGCTAATATTAGTTTGACATCCAGAAATGATGAAAATGATAATCTCAATTCATTTTTAGGTAAAATATTTAATTTTATATTTTTCACAAAAAAATTGTTATTTATTGAATTAAAATGGATTTAATATGAATTTTCTAGTTCAAAAATACAAAATAAACAAATAAAATTTGAAAAAAATTTAATAAAAATTAAAATTAATTATTAGAAATTTATTTTTGATGAAAAATAATATATATAATAAAAACTAAAATTAATTATTAAAATTTTTTTTTTTGATGAAAAATAATGTATATGTTTAGTTTTACATTAACAATAATTATTTTGATATTAAAAGCTAAATTATTCAAGTTTAAGCGATTTTATCAGTACCAACTAATTTAACTGCAGATAAAATTAACACAGAGTTTGGGGACAACTCATATACCACGTCTAGCCCCCTAGGATAGTTGATTCACCACCTATTTTTAAATATGTATCCCTAAATTAATTAAAAAATAAAATAAAAATGGGATTATTGCATCACTTGCTTATGTCACTTAGGGACACCTAAACCCCCTCCATTCTCTATAAATAGGCACCCAAATTTTTACATTTCTCACCATCCTTTCCTCTTCTTAACTGGCCAAAATCTATATGAAGAGTTTCTCTCTCTAATTTTTTTTTTCTATTATTATACTTAAAATTTTGCTAGTTTTTCATCAACTAGTAAATCTCTCTTCCTAGGAGCTTTGTACTAACATTTCCATCAACTTTTCTCCTCTTAAACCATCTTTGAGGTGATGGGGGGAGTGAGGTTGGTTCTAAATAATTGTCACTTTGCATGTTAGTAGGAAATGTTTTCCCCTAAACCTTTCAATGCATAAATTTAACTACGTTTTCCTTATAATGTTATAATGTTTAATACTAAATTTTAATTTTTATTAAGTTGTTATGCTACTCAATTTTAGATAATTAAAATGTATTTACTAAGTAGTTATGTTGCTTAACTAAATTTTAATTACTAGGTTGTTACTCTGCTTAAATTTAGATAATTAAACTATAATTACTAAGTTATTATTCTGCTCAAATTTAGTTGTTATTCTTGTATTAAATTATGATTATTAAGTTGTTTTTCTGCTAAAATTTTGATAATAGAATTGTGATTTATGTATTGACTAAATTACTATTGTATAATTTTTGCAATATAAGACAGAAATGTTGATTGTACCAATGCTCAAATTAAATGAGACCAGGGAAAATATTTGTTTGAGAAGTTAGAAATTGATAAGTTAATGAGTAACGTAAAGCAAGGAACATATAGTGGCATGACACCCTGCTAAGGAAGTTACAATTTGGTACGTCGAGGAATGAAAGATAGGAACCCACTTATAAAGGTCCTAGGAGTAGGCATCGAGTGGTGCAAGTCCTAATGGCCAGGGTAACGTCCATGATGTTGGCACCAAAGACGCTAAAACGTCCAAACCCTCGTATTTTGAAGATAACAAACTTATTAATAAGTCTTTGTTTTTCCAACTAACGAATTTATAGCGTCCAATCTCATACAAGCGTCCAATAGACTCATTTATGATCATCCAAGTGTAAGTCACATTTACGGACTAAGTGTTCTTAATCTTTAAACAACCACACTAGACGCATCCAGACACAAGCTATTAAACGGCTAAGTCTTTTTTGTCCAATCTTTGTGTCCTTCTTTTATATATCGAGACTAATGCCTTACCTTTTTAAGATCTAACGTTCAAATATTTCGAGCATTAAATAGTAGATAGAAACATTCTAGTGCAAAAGCACAACAAGATAGAAAAAGCAAGTCAACTCTTCGAGCTGCCAAACCAAATAAAGAATGTTCAGAAAAGCAGATCTCCCGCATAGAGTTGCTCTTTTCGTTTTAGTGCAAGTTCAAAAGCGATATTCTCTGATATGAATGAAAGCTCTATACGCACACCTTTTCTTGAAGAATTAAAGTCAAGTCTTCTTCAACGGCTCTTTTTGGCTGAAGACTATATATATCGAGAAAGAAGAGGAAGCAAAACAAAAGCAAACAACGAAAAATCAAGCACGAACATAAAAACGATGATTGCCTTCTTACGTGTCCATTGGACGATAGTTTATAAATCTCTGATACATTGTGCTTAATCTTCCATATCCTTATTGTGTGAGTTGAATCTATTTGTAAAACAACCTTTTTGTTGTGAAAGCCTGGAAAGGCTTAGTGAACAAAGAATACTTGGGTTGGTAAAGCAATCTGGGGTGATTGCATTGTAAAGCCTGAAGAGGCCGTGAAGAATACTTGTAACCAAGGTTGATTAATGGATACCTTCTGGGTGAAGGGACTGGACGTAGCTCTAGGTTGAGCGAACAAGTATAAAATTCTCTGTGTGCTTGCCTTCTCTATCCTTTAGCTCAAAAACATTTTTGAACTTGGTTTATATTAAAAAAGTTTTTATACGCATAATTCAACCCCTCTTCTTGTGCGTCACGTGCTATTTCACATGAGTCAGGATATTCACCTGACCAAGCTTGATAATCCCGACAATTGCTCAACATTCCAGGATTGGTGTGAGAGTATACTCTTTAAATAGATGTCCTGAACTATTATTTTGTTCCTCAACAATGATGAGGATTGTACCATGTGATATTGTTGAGAGAGGTATATGTACTCTCAATCACTTCCTAATTCTGTTGGGAATTATTACTCATAATTGGGAGTATAGATCCATACCTAGTCAATGATAGTCTAGTATAACTTAGAATAAATTCTAAGTTCCCTTCTATTGTCAGCTGTGTTTTATCTTTATTTTATGGTAGATTTTCTACCATACATATGAAAGTGATTTTAGAACAAATCATACCTCACTCCATTATTTTTCTTCCCTTTATGATTAAAAGTGATTATTGAAGATGGCGGCAACATTTGATGATGCTGAAGAAGAGTTAAAGGAGACTACTACCCTATAGAGGTAATTTATAGTATTTTTCTGTTTGTATGAATGAGGATAGAATAGATTGACACTACTCTATATAAGACCTTTTTGATGTATATATTAGGTTAGATAATGTCTATCTTTTGATGTACTTTTGATTTCTTTGTATTTTAGTTGTCTTTCTTTTATGATTGACATGTACTACAAAATCATGATATATATATATATATATATATACACACACAGAGAGAGAGAGAGAGAGAGAGACTTATCTTTTATCTTTTTATCTTTACTACTATTTCCAAATTTTGTTAAGTTTATAATTCTTCTCTTACAAAAATTGAAAAAATTTTACTTGCAATTTTATTAACTCAAACTTAATAATTAAATTAAATAGCTAAATTAATAAGGATTATAATTAATGTAAATGGGTGTTGCATTTAGTGGTATCAAAGTAAATTCTTTCCTGTCAAAGCTTAGGGTGTGGCCTTGACCTCCTTTGTGTTGGTGTTTTTTCAACTGCTGTTGACAAAATAGGAATGAAAGATGAATTGTTTGTTCTTATATCCTCTGTTGAGAAGCAGAAATGTAAGATACGTATAGAAGCATATACAATTACATGTAGATGAACGTTATAGGAACTAGTCTGTGCACTCAATAGAAGACTTTGTTAAGAATAAACCTAATGTTAGTTATTGGGTTAAGTAGAAGTGATTTGTGCATGTCTAGGTAGATTCTGGTTAAGAAAGACTTGGTACCTAAGAGTGTCCATTATGACCCACATCTCTTTCCTGAGAATTTATCTGGTGCACTATTTCACAGATGACTTTTACTCATTTAACATATGGTTTTATTCAAAGCAATTCACTAAACATTGAATTTCTTTTTTAGACAATGGTTGGAAGACCACGATAGGATGCTACTCAAAAAATACTCGAAAGAATGACTGTTGTGCTTGAGAATATGAACCAAGGACGAGCCAATGAACCTATAGAATATTGAGGCTTGCAGCTTTATGCAAGAACGATCCTCCAACATTCAAAGGCGAATTTGATCTAGACAACACTCAAAATTGGATCACAAAGATTGAGAAAATTTTCATAACTACGGCGTGCACTGATGCACACAAGGTAACTTATGCTACCTTTATGCTATTGGGAAAAGCAGAGCATTGGTGGAGGTATGCAAGACAGCAAGAAGAAGCCGAAGGAAGACTAATCACTTGGGATTGTTAAGATTACCCTTAATTTGGGCGGGAACAGTATTCTCTCTCTGACAACAACTTTATAAATATTTATAGATTTGAAACATCTAATTAAGTCTTAGAAATTGCATAACTATTGATCAAGCATTAATTAATTCTTAGTTAATTTATTTTTATAATTAATTAAATCTTAATCTTTTAAATTAAGAGTCTTAAAATCATAATTAATGATCTAAAACATTATTGAATTATTTTGAAGTTTTACAATTAACGTTTTATCTTACATGTATATGTGCACTCAATTAATTATGAGGTTATCTTACTTAGTGAGATATCCCTAGTTTCTCCACTTGACTTTATTCTTAATAATTAATATTATAATCTATTATTTTTTTGAAAGTCAATACTCCTTGTATTTTCTTTAATATTCAATTCTTTTCTTAACTTAATTCAGTTTCCTAACTTTTGGAATATATTTCAAGAACATTATTAAGTATTTTACTTTACTTCCACCACTAAAATGAATAATTAATTATCACAAAGGTATTATTTTGCGGGTATCATAATTATTTCTAATATAAAATTACTATACCGTTAAGTAATTAAATTACTAGATCCTATCTTATGATTTATCTTCCAACACCTTTCAACCTAGGGGCTTAATTAAAACATTTCATTAAATTTTAATATTTTATATCTTAATTTAACTCACTAATAAAAAAATTACAGTTTTTTTTCCTTAGGGTATTAATTTTCACTTTTTAACCATTAGACTAGTCCAAATAGTATTTTTCTTACATCAATCTTTTAACAAAGCTTAATATCTTAATCTAAAACGTCTTATGTTTTTAAACACTTAGTCTCTATGTATTAAGGCCTACACAAATTTATTTATCATTGTTTAGGTCCAAATCAATACACTGTAAAATGAAATCAGTATACCCCTAAACATTTAGAGCCATCATAATTGACAAAATGGTTAGAGGACCAAAATGAAACCAAAAAAAAAAAAAAAGAAGTTAAAGGACCAAATCAAAAACTTAAAATAAGTTAGAGGGCCAAAGAACTAAGTATACCTTTTCAAAACAATAAAAAAATAAAAATATTTAATAAACTTAAGCTTCTTTTAACAAATTTAAAATTGTAAATATATAAATCAATATAATATATTATACTAAAGAATAGGTCATGTTTGACTCTGTTTTTTCTTTTAGTTTCCCTTGACCTTAAGAGGAGAAATTATGCCAAACACATTTTTTTAAAAACTCTTAAAAAATGAAGTAACTTAATTTTATAAAAGATAAGGAAAATAAATAGTTTTTTTTTTTAAGGAAAAAGCTAGGTGAATGAGCCTTTAGGATAAAAAAGCTAGCTAATATTTTTCTCTTCCTGCTCACACTCTCCCTTTTCTCTCTCTCCCTATTCCCTGCCCCCTCTCTCTTCGCTTTCTCCTCTATGTAACACCCTTAAATTTTGTTTATTATTTCTTAATTACTTATAATTATGTTTGAAAATATAAATAAGAATTTGGAAACTCTGAGAGGTATACAACTCATAATGACAAATTTTATTTAGATTTAAATGTTTATAATTTTCTGGGTAGAAAAGGAAAGTAATTATAATAATTAAATTGTTTCGGGAAGACCAAAAAATTAATAATAAGTCATAGATAATTCAAAATTTTAATAAAATTATATTTTAAGCATAGAAATATGTTTAAAATATTAAAATTAATTTTTGAAAATTCTTTGAAAATTTTTAGAGTTTAGCCAAAGCTCAATCAAGAATATTAAATGAACTCAAAAAATTATGAAAAAATTATACAAGCTACAATATCAATATTAGAAAGATCCTGAAATGTTATTTTATCACTTTGATAATTTTTAAGGTGTTAATTAAATTTAATTGATTAATTTGTTTTAGTAATTACAATAAGTAAAAACTATTTCTTCTTCTTCTTCTTTTTTTAACATTTTCGGTTACTACAACCAAAAGGGGCTAACCAAGCTTTAATTTTCCATTAGTTAGAGATAATACCAAAATTTAGATTAAAAATAAAATTAATGTAACAATTTTTCTAGACCACAAGTTAATTGCCAAATGCTTTATTTTTGGTGAAATCTTCTTAAGCTTATAAAACAAGCTTTCCTCACTCTCTCTTTCTCTCCTACCCGGAGCCCAACACCCACACCCACACACCTCACTCTCACTTTTATTTTCTACTCCCAATTTCTTTAATCTTCCATTACCATTCAAAAAGCTTAGAAGCTTGATTGCTCTCACCCACCATAGGAGACCCTTTGATACTTTGTTAGAGATAAGGGTAAGACAATATCCTCTTCCTTTCTCTTTTTGTTGTTGTGATTTCTCACTTAGATAAAAGGGAGAAACTAAGTTTTCTTGAATTTTGAGGATGAAAATGGAATTTGATGTATTATGTATATAAATATTTTAATTTGCATGACTCGTGAGTTGGATTGTTGTGTGCTTGCATGAATGACTATATAGAGCATAGTTGGGTTTTGTGTGATGATCTTGGTAATCAAATTGCTAGAGATATATGTCAAATCCGTCACGCTTTTTTATTTGTTTATCACTATATAGTCCACACTTCTGTATGAAATTTGGTATGGTGGTGCCTCTATGTGTTTAGAATGTCTCTATAAAATTTTATAATTTTATTCCTAGTGGTTAAGTTTTGGTGAATTTTGTAGTGGTGGTTGTCCTGCCAAAATCCTGGCAACGACTAGCCACCAAAATGGGTCTAATTGAGTCCTCAAATGATTTTGTAAATATTGAAAAAAATTATAGTTTGAAACTATACATATTAGGGGTCTAAACTAAAAAATTAAGTTGAAAGAAAAATTCATTTGATAGGGTAAATAAATTAGTAAAAATAGGGTATTGGATAAGGGAGAAAACAGAACTTGCCCTGGTAGTGAACTTAATGTAATTTATTTCCTATTTAATTGTGATAATTATAAGTGATCTTTGGAACTAATGTTGAATCACACCAAATTTTGGACCATTGGCCCTTGTGATGTTCATGGCCAATTTAAGTAAAAAGAGAATTGAGTAAGTCGGAATTTCTATCTAAATGTTTTAATGAATCTATATATGTGAATGTGAACTAGTTGAATTGTTAGAATAATGAAAATTAGTTTGGTTTGCCTTAAATGGTTCATGGTTAGTTTTGAATCTATGAAGGAAAATTTAAGTTTTATCTGCCATTATATGTGAGAACCTTATAGAAAATGAATTAATATCATTATGTGTTAGGAAAGGTTGAAAAGAATTGGTTTGGAATTGTGATTTTAGGGTCTTAATTCAATCTAATTTATATTAGTAACTTAGAATAACTTTGATGTTTAGAGTTAAGTGCATAAGTCATTAGGTATGTATCATAATTAAATGGAACCAAGAAGCCAAAATAGTGAAAATATTGTCTAATTTCATTGGCATAGTCCACAACCTCATTGATCCTTAAGTGCCTAGGAAGAATTTTCATTTTCTAAGCATCATATTTTAGGAGGGAAGACTTTAGAGTATCAAGTAAAATTAAATTAGTCCAAGGATTAGTGCAATTTAAATGCTAAAGTATTAGTTATTCATGAAAGGAAAAACTTAAGCTTTGAGTAATAGAAATAAATTAGGAGCATTAGTTTTAAGGTGAGCATTGTAATCAAATTAATTTCTAGATGCTAAACTATTCAATAGTTTAAGATTAGAAAGCTATTTCTTAGAAGCTCTAAGGATAATTAAAGATTAAACTAAGTAAAGGAAAGTAGCTTATTAGAAACTTTTAAATGAAAAAGATAGAATTAAGTAATTTAACTACATTGTAAAGTTACCCAAAGATTTAGATATGAAAAGATTAATGAAATTGAATATGTGGCATTGTGGTGGTGATATGTCTTCCATGAGAATGAAAAGTGATGATGTGCTAATGGACTTGGTCCATTCGGTTACTTCAATAAAAGGGATAAAGAATTTGATTGAGATATGATTTTGATATTAAATTAACTATGTTGGTTGAGACATAGTTTGATATGTGGATTGAATTGAGCTATATTGATTGAGATGTGAAATAACATGAGATTGAAATGATTGTGAAAAGCTTGAGAGCTTTATGTGATTCGGCCAAGTGAGTCAAAAATATAGAAATGTGAATTTGTTAATGATGTTGATAATGATGAATTTTAAATATTATTAATGATGGGCCTTAATGTTGAATTTGTCATACCTTTGAGAAAGGTATGGGGAAAGTATTAATTTACAGATAAAAGGAATGGGGAAACTCTTGGTTAGATACCTGAATGTGTGTTGTGGATGTGACACCCTTTACCCCAAAGCTAATTATTAAATAAATATTACGAAAACATAACAAGCTTTTCATTTGTGAAATAAAACGATAGTTTATAATCTTTTTCTTCACACGATAAAGGACATCACTTGCATAACTCATATTTACTAAAACTCCATAAGATGCTTTACTGATTAACCAAATGATGGTGGCCCATAGTTGACCATACAAGTCCAAATAAAATAAAATAAACCAATTTTAAAGTAAAACTATTAGTCTAAAGTTTAAAAGCTAAAATAATAAATAACTAAGACCCCGATGTCACATTACTATCAGAGTTGACAAAACCGTAAAGAAACTGTAAAATAAACTACAATGAAGCCAATGTCCCTACTCTAAGACTCCTCTTC
This sequence comes from Spatholobus suberectus, assembly GCA_004329165.1. Lineage (NCBI taxonomy): Eukaryota > Viridiplantae > Streptophyta > Magnoliopsida > Fabales > Fabaceae > Spatholobus > Spatholobus suberectus. Next base: position 52,182,173 of record CM014729.1, on the reverse strand, counting down.
AAGGTCCTACTGAACGTCACCTGTATATCACAGACACATACAAAAAACACCAGAAAACAAGGGGGTGAGATACATCTCACATCATGCTCAAAGTATGACAGTGGAGACAGGTAGAATACACATCACATACATAATCAATTAACAGTAATTTGCAAAAGCTAGAACGCACACAAACATATGTAATGCAATGCCTAGCTTCTACTTCTTATGCACATGTGGTACCAACTTAATCTTGTTGGAAAGTAGACTAGGAGTAAATGCACGGCCATAAGAAGCGTCATCGGTATCGATGCCTTCGGCTCTCGCACCCTTAACTAGTATGATATCCCCTGACGACTAGTCAGGATTACCTAGTTTTGCCAGTACGCCCCGGCTCCATGGGATCAGCATGGACCATTGGAGTTTTCCCAACCGGATAACCCCCAAGGCTAAAGTTAGACAACCCATCACGACCTCCACCAGCCAGATTCCTACATACTTTCCTCATCACATAACTCAAATGTTATGATGCATAGTCACCTACAATACTTACAACTTTTCACAAGCTTTCATCATGAAACATTAACACAATTTCATATCATACTCAATTTTCTCAAAGTAAACAACAGTCACACAATATAAACTTAACAAGGCATAAAAAGAAACAATGCGTTTAAAACTGCAAAAAAAGGAGTTCATAGGCACAAAGAACGAAATAGCCGAAATCGTATCCGCTCGTTGTGCCGGCAACGAATCCGCCTGGTGGGCTATATATCCAGCCTGGCGAGTCTGCGCCACAACCAACCCGCGCAGTGGGTTGTGAACCCCGCCCAGTGGGTCTACGTCAGGACCCAACCCGCCTAGCGGATTGTTCATCCCTCCCGGCGCCAATGCGGAGTGTAGTTTTCAACGAAAGGTCGCCCAACGGCTATCTAACCCCGCCGGGTGGATCCAAGATATAGATTTTAAAAAGACAATCCATGATAATCCATATAAATTAAACATAGAATTTTCATAAAGCATATTAATAATTTGGGGGAAATCTCATTCCCCTTTGCACGTACACAACCATATAATTCACAAACAATTGGGGTCTAGGGCCAACCCCTCTACCCACGACCAAAGTCATACCTATGAGTGAGATAACTCACTCCCCCTTTACCTTGAAACAGGCGATCTCCAGCAAGAGGATACGAACGGTGCAGCAACGTCTTTTTAAGATTCCTCACTTCTTGATTGCAAAAGCTCTGATGGCACGGTATCTCCAAGGAGGCACAAGCGAAAGAATAAGGAAAAAGGATTAGGTTTTCAAGAAACCTAAGGAATACTTAAAGCTAACTTTGGACTCATAAAACTAAGCCCAATAAAAGGGTTTTAAAACTTTTAAAAACATTCTAATTATAAAACCCCAGTTTAAAAGCCCAATATTTCTTTTTCTCAAAATATCATTTTATTAAAAATAAGGCAAATGAATAATAATAATAATAATTAAAGGAAAATTTGGGGTGTTACAGTGGATTCATGCATTATCTGCATATGACGATGAGATATGAAAGAGGGATGATAGATTAGTACCCACGGGATGTAAGCAAGAACTGTGGAGGGTCTTGGGGAGGGGGGGTTAAGGTATCGAGTTGTAAAATCCTAATGGTTGGGTTTGCAACTGTTTGTACCGGGAGAATTATGTAAATTGGCTCGATAATCCCAATAATTATTGGGCATCACCTAGAGTTGGTTGAGAATATTCCTTCTGAGTGGCCGGAAATGATATAAATCTCTTGAATATAATATGACGTATTGAGAGAAAGAATATGTACTCCCAAGAATCCCAATGATTGGGCATCAAGTGGAATATGAACCCACATATATTACAATAGTAGAAATGATTGATAGATGGAAAAGAAAAACGATAGGACATGTATCAAATCTGTATTTGTATATAACATGGGAATCAAGTGCATTGTATGTGTGTGATTAATATGAGATATACATATGCATATGGTAATGTATCATGTGTTGTGAAAGTGCTGCCTATTGGACATTATGATGTTTGTTATGTGATCGTATGAGTTTTGGTATAATATGATCCTATCAATGACTATTATATTATCTGTTTTGTATGAAATATGGTATGAGTGGGTCCTTAGGGTTTGTTTGATTCCTTGGGATCCAAATTGTCTGGTTCTCACCCTTGTTTAATTTCTCCCTTTCACCATTTGTGGATGTCGAAACAAAAATAGGGGGTGGAATGTCGCTCGAACATGTATGTGAAGGAGCACATCGTTTGGAATGCATGGTGTCAGTAGGAGAGGAGGACTAGTTGGAGACGTTGCATATGTCAAGTGGTTTACAACCTCAACCTAGATTACATCAAATGGCATAGCAGAAGCAGTAGAAGATTTGTTCGTTTAGAACGAGAATTTTAGAGTCTAGATATGGATCACCTGTTTCCAAAACAAAAGCATGTGACATTTGAGTCAGTATTTCTTTGAGATTAGAATAGTGCTGTTCTAGTCTAGAGAGATATCTGGGTATTTAGTTAGTCGTGCAATAGTGTTATTAAAATGTAATGTATACCTTTTTTGGTTAAGAGTATGTAACTGTATTATTTGTACTAAAGTAGAAATTTGTTTGTATTTCATTTTTAGACGTATTTGTTACCATTGCATTATATTATTCAAATGATTTAATAATAAAAGTTCTTGTTTTGTTTTACATGGAACAAGGTGTCATGATTTATATTGCGCTACAATTTTATTTTAATGTTTTAAAAAAAATAACACATAATTTTTGCTTTTGAGCTAATAGAGCTCAAGATTTGAGTTACGAAATGATTGACATATTATATTGTTACTCTCTCTCTATTCTCTTGTCTCTCTTTGCCCTACTCATTCTCTCTCATTGTTCTATCTCAAGTTGTCTCTTATAAATTAAAAGAAATAAAAATTATCAAATAATTTTTACTTTAAAATAGTTTTCTACATCGTCACTTTTTTTTGAACTTTAATTTTAAAATAATTATTTAGTTAAGAAAAAATTAGGCCAAACAAAATATAAAAATACATTTCTATAAATTAATTATAAAAGAAGACAAATATATATATATATATATATATATATATATATCCCAATCTGAGTTGGAATCTTTAGCAGGGGACTCAAGGCCCTTTATGGGCCATTATACATTACTTTTGGTATGTATTCATATGATTTAGGTATTGGAATGACCCATAAGAGACCTTGGGTGCCTCGGGTCCATACTAAAGATTCTAACTCAGATGTGACATTTATATATACCTCCAACTTCATTTTGAAAGATACATATTTATTACTTTTAACCTTTATATAATATTTTTAATGACTTGCAAGTACTCCCACTATTACTCGTGTAGTCCAATTGTGAAGAGTTCGGATCAACACACCATTTTACTTTGGTCAAACTACCTGCCAGTCTGGACTGATCAGCAACTGAGAATCCAGACCCACTATCTCATCCACTTTGGACAGATAAGAGATAATCTTCGCACGCAGAAATCCTCTGCAATCCCTTAATAGCTTTAGCTGAGTGGTTGTTTACCGCGAGAGTTCAATTCTCTCAAGCGACGAAGACACCTTTTGTTTTCATTTGTATTTCCCACCTTTCCTTTACGGCACCTCCAATGGACAATAGCAAAATGAGCAGTGCACGTATTCCTTCAATATTCTTTAATTAAGTTACAGAATTCTTGCCCAAAATTATCCTCATTTTTCTTGACATCAAATTCATACAGTTATTTTATAAAAAATCAGGGTATGTTTGGTATTGACATTTTTAAAATATATATTTTAAAATCTTTCTCGATTTTAATCGTAAAATAAGTTAAACTAAATACCTTTTTATTTTATTTGTCATGTATAGTTCCGTTCATGCTACCGATGCACGTAGACGAGCAAACCAACAAGTTTAATCTATCGTTATTACTTGTTAGATATTACTTTTGTTATTGCTTTTCTTAATACTAAGAGAAAGAGAGGCACTTTGTGCTTCTCTATATTTTTTTTAAAAATAAAAATAAAATAAAAGAAAAATAGAGATGGTGAATGTTAAATAAGAAATGAGAGTGTGCAGTTAACTCTACAGAAAGAGGAAAAGTTAAATAAAAAATGAAATGTAGAAAAACATAGTAGTTACTTAATAAAAATCAAATGTAAAAGTATCTAACAAAAAGTGAAAACCAATATGAGATATCCTTGTTATAATTGTTATAGATTATAGATAAATTAAATCCATTAGAATAAATCTTTGCAGCATTTATAATTTAAATAAAAAAATAAGTTTTTCAACAAAATATATAATGTCCACGGAAAATTAATTCTTGTTTTGTAGTTTTGTTCTTGGTTTATGGACAATCAATAATAACGTATCTTTCAGTATAATACTCGCACGTCACATGTTATTAGCAATTGCTTCTTGTATGTTATGAGTATTTTAGGTTTAAGTAAAATTTAAAAATAAATAAAATATATAAGAAAACATTATTAAATTAAATAATGATAAAATTGTGTATTTTAAATAAAAAGTAAAATAATATGGAAGTGTCTTTTGTAACACCCTAAAAAGTATTAGCTTTTGTCTGCTTATATTGCTAAAATATGAAGTTTGGAATATAAGAATATCAGAGAAACTATGCGGAAGCTAAAACTTAAACTTGGATTACATGAACATACTTAAAACAATTATTACAAAAACTCATGGCACTTAAATGCTGTGCAAACCATACCCAAAAAGGAACATAAACTATAAACTAAATCCCACATACTGGGAGGTCCAAACTATAAACTCCTCCTCTAGCAGTGACTCCAAGCTCCATGATCCAAGCTACTCCCAAGAGGACTTCACCTGTTCAACTTGTAAAATCATGAAACTTAAAGGCTATGTTGTAAAAACCGGACCGGACCGGCCGATTTAACCGGAAAATCGGTGAACCGGTCCTGTGTCCGGTCCAAATAAACCAGGGAACCGGACTGGGAAAAAACCGGCCTAAGAACCGGTGAACCGGCTAAAAACCAGTGAAACCAATAAAAACCGGTCACTACCCGGTTTATACCGGGTCGCCCAAAACGGCGTCGTTTTGCTTTTTTTGGTCAAAAATAGAAATCAAAAACTGAATGCTTGAATCTGGTAATGTGTTGCGTTTTGTTTGGGCCCAAAACGGCAAAACCCAGTTATAATTTACAAACAAGACTTCCGCCTGTTTGTAGTGGAGAACGGACTCAACAGAGAACTGTTGAAGTTGAACCCTAAGTCAGCACGTCTGGGGAAGGCCGGGAAGCTGAGACTTAAGAGTCGTCTTCTTTGCTCTGCTTGACGCCGATCCTTCTATGCGCCGGAAAACTGCCACGAGCCCACGACGTTTCTCTGTTTTGCTCTGTTTCTCTATGTCTCTGTTGCTCTGTTTGGCGGCTTTGGCCCACGATGTCGATCTGAAGATTTGAGGATGTCGCAGTTGCCAGTGATTTCTCCGTCATCCCGAGTCGCGCAGGTAAGTATTTGAGTTCAAATGTTGATCTCTATTTGGCTCCCGAAAGCTGAGACTTGAATCTGTTGAATGCTTAATAGTTAATATTTTGATCTCTGTTGCTTTGAGTTCAAATGTTTATTGTATAGAGTCTGGACTCTGGAATTTGATTATGTAACAGCTGAGCAATTTGTGAAATGTTCACATTTTTTATAGCTTTTTTAATGTGAAGCACTAAGCAATTTGTGAACCATGAACCAAGAACCTCCACTTTTCTTTGTATCAGATTTCCTTTTTTAATTACAAGTTATAGTAAATTAGTAATCCACTTCCATTAGTTTCGTGTGTTTTTGCTTGATTTATTTAATATTTTAATGCAATTCTAGTGTCTTTAATATATTTATATTTTAATTTTTTATAATCATAGGATCCAGGAAGCATGGATAATGTAGTTGGGGAAACAAATCCTAATGTGTTGGAAAAACAATCCACAGAAGGCTCATCTACATTTCGTGGAAAAACTGATCCTGCATGGAAGCATTTTGCATTCAAAAAAGAGGGGACAACTAATGTTTATACTTGCCTTCATTGTTCACAAATATATAGGGGAGGGGTATAAATAGAATGAAGCAGCATCTTGCAGGTAAAATGGGTCAAATATCTTCTTGCAAAAAGGTTCCTCACGATATTCGTCACCAAATGCTAGAATCATTGAACAAAGTCCAAGAAAAGAAGCAAAGTGAAGACTTAGATGAAGCATATAATGATCAAGCTTGTGAGCCAGAAATTGAACAAAGTCAGTCTTGTTCAATTGATCAAAGGAAAGGGAAAAGAAAAGCTAATGTTGAAATTGGCAATTATTTTGCTCCAAGGACAACTCCAGGCTCTCAACCAACACTGAAAAGTGTACTATCTAGCAAAGAAGCAATACACAAAGCTAAGATGGCAATTGCTAAATGGTTCTTTGATGCTTGTATTCCATTTAATGCCGCACAGTCACCATACTTTCAAGCTGCTGCTGATGCAATTGCTGCTATTGGCCCTGGTTTTAAAGTCCCATCTTATCATGAATTAAAGGTTCACTTATTGGGAGATTGCAAGAAAGAGTGCCAATTACTTGTTAATGGTTACCGAGCCAATTGGAGTCAAACTGGATGCACAATAATGGCTGATGGGTGGACAAACCAAAGGCAGAGAACATTGATAAACTTTCTAGTTTATTGTCCTATAGGTATAACATTTGAACCATGAAATCCATTAATTTTGTTTAATTAATGCTACATGAATGCAATTTAATTGAATGCATTTTATGTTTCATTGTCATATAGGTATAATGTTTGTAAAATCAGTTTATGCCTCAGATGTTGTGAAAGATGCAACAATGATATCCAATTTATTTTTTGAAGTAATTGAATGGGTTGGACATGCTAATGTTGTTCATATAGTAACTGACAATGCAGCTAATTATGTAGCTGTTGGCAAATTGATCCATGAAAAGTATGAAACCATTTTTTGGTCTCCATGTGCTGCTCACTGTTTAAATCTCCTTTTGAAAGATATTGGTAGTATGCCTCATGTGGCTGAACTTGCAAAAAATGTCTTTGTCTACAACCATATGGTTTTTTTATCTTGGCTTAGGAGAAGAGAAGGTTGGAAAGAAATTGTTCGTCCAGGGGTTACTCGGTTTGCAACTACTTTTATTACATTGAAGAACATATATGACCATAAGCATGATTTGCAAGCTTTAGTCATAGACAAGCATTTTACTAGCCATAGATTAGCAAGGAGTGAAGCAGGAAAAGCTGTAGCTGCTATTGTTCTGGATAACAAGTTTTGGAATGATTGTTTTGTTATAGCAAAACTTGTAGCTCCCATTATTCGATTATTGAGAATTGTTGATGCGGATGAAAAGCCTTCTTTGGGTTATGTTTATGAAGGCATGCAAAGGGCAAAAAATGCAATAAAGGAAATGTTTAGGAATAAGAGACAATTGTATAAGCCTTACACTGATCTTATTAAGGCTAGATGGGACAAACACTTGAAGCTTAGTCTTCATGCAGCAGTTTATTTCTTGAATCCAGCCTTCTTTTATGATGAAAATTTTCGTGAGAAAAATAGGGTTATGGAAGCACTTCTTGATTTATTTGATGTCAAAACATTTTGTCCTGTGGCTAACTTGTCCAAAGCCCTTCAAGAGATAGAAGTGTATCGTCAACGGGTGGGAAGTTTTAGTCGGGAAAGTGCTTTAAAAGTGAGAAAGGAAATACGACCTGGTAAGTATCATTTTATAATTTATATTTATGCATATTTACTTTTTCATGTTCATGTATATATAACTAAATAGTAAATATATTTAATTATTTTTTAGATCAATGGTGGAGATTTTATGGAGGGAGTGCTCCAATTTTGCAAAAGTTAGCTATTCGCCTTCTTAGCCAAACATCATCTTCTTTTGGATGTGAGAGAAATTGGAGTTTCTTTGAACGTATCCATACAAAGAAAAGAAATAGACTTGAACATCAAAGGCTAAGTGATCATGTTTATGTTACTTATAACTTGCGCTTGAAGAATAGGTATAGTATATAAATTTCTCTACACTCTAAGTCTAAACAATTGTTGTCACTTGTTTTTTAAAGCATAATTAAGTTGCTGCTTGATATCTAAATGTTTTATTTTAGGTGGGAGAACAAGAAGAGATCTTATGATCCTATAGATTATGAATCTATTGACAAAGTTGATTTTTGGGTCATTGAGGAAGAAGCACCTCTTGAGTTTAATATTAATGAGATTGAGAATGAGAATGAGAATGTTATTTATCAAGACAATGCAATTCCAATAGTTGGTGAATCAAGAAATAATGCAGGTTAATGTTTAATTATCTTGAATATGTTATATTTTTTAAGTATTATTAAGCTAAAAGTTTTTTTTTTCTCTCTTGGTTTTTTTTAATTAGGTGATGAAGATATTGAAGTTTTTGAGCAACCAATTTTTGATTCACTTGATTATCAACTTGGGAATGGTAGTGATACTGGTGGAAGTAGTGCAAATGCTAACATAATGGCATTTGATGGATTTGACCTTAATGAATATTATGACTTTGATAACTTTAATTAGTATTTGGCATTCTCTTTTTGAGTTTAGATGTGAACTTATTATTGCTGTTAGACATTGTTGTGTTTGTGTATATTTTGAATGTTAAGAATTTCTATAATGGTGTCTTATTTTAGTTTTTAATGGTGTAAAGTTGTTATATTATATTTTTTTAATATTATTTATATGTATTATTTAATTTTTATTGATACCGGTTCAACCACGGTTCGACCATTGAACCTTGAACCAGTGCCTTGACCGGTTCAATGACCGGTCCGGTTTTAAAAACATTGCTTAAAGGATTGAGACATAATGTCTCAATGAGTGCTCTAAAGACTCTAGACTGACCTTCTATTTTTTAGATCATTTTCTTACACTCTTGTTACTTTTTCTAGACATTTTACTTTCCATGACACTAAGTGAGGACTAGCCTTTCCTTTCCTTTCTCTTTTCTTGCCCTTTCAGGACTTATACATAAACTTTCTTTAGGGTAAACCCCTTGCATACTCACCAGGTAGATCTATCATAAACTGTGTCCTCACTAAGCACATAGGTTCCCTAGTTTAAACTTAACTAGATTTACCTATGATTAGGCATACACATAATCATATACCCAAGTGGGTCATACATGCCTCACATAGGCATTCATATCATACATCTCATAGTTTTGTTTCCATTTTTGTGTGGTTCTAGTTAGCTTTGTTATTATCTTTCCATTAAACTACCGTCGTGATATTCAGTTGAGTTCATAGCCGCCAAGAGGCATCCCTCTTGCCTTCGACCTTTAGTTAGGCCACTGGTCCAAGTGGTCATACCAACTTCCATTATCAAAGCGGTACCCTCAATCCCTTGGCCTAAGGGGACGACCACCCTCCTTTTGGCACAAAGGGCCTCCTAGCCTTTTACTTTTCCTTCAACCTTTATTGGGCTGCTCAAAACCTTTATCATAAAACCTCTCCATACTTTAGTGGTTATAAGGGATCTTCATTAACAAGTGTACACTTATAATAAGCCATGGATGGCGCATTCCAGGCTTTATTATGACCGAGGAGGATCTACCCTATAATCACTAAGAGGGATATCATTTTCTAAAACCTTTTCCTTTCCTTTGAAAACCTTTCCTTTTCCTTTAAACTCAGGGAAGATCCCTGCTTTCCTTTTAACTTCAGGGAATATCCCTGCTTTTGCTAAGGAGGCATCCTCAAGTATCTTAAGTGTAACGACCCATTGTCACTACTGAACAACACTACCATTCATTTCATTATTATTGTGAGATTTAATGAAAACTTCCTTGATGTCAATTCACATGCAACTAACATCATTATCAACATGTATAGATATAAGGGAGACCATCTGTCTCAATCATGATCAACTGAACCATATATATATGTATTTATAAAACAAAGATTTAATAAGACATATGAATCAATGCTACTACCCAAAATATACATCAATAAGGAAGATGGGGATACAAAACACACTCCCTAAAGCTGGTCAAGCTGTACATCCAATCTCAAAAGTAAAACAACTATCAAAAGAACAACGAAATGAGACTGTGATTCATCACATCTCCTCATCTCTAAGCCGGCAGCTTCGCTATCAACTTTGAACAGCTGGATCAATGGAAGGCTCATCAGCTACTCCCACATCAATGACATGATCATCACAAAAGCGAACCACACGTGCAAAATAGTGCAAGGGTAAGTTTACATAAAATAATGGGACATACAATCAAAAGAAAACAGCCAACAATAGAATCATACTTGTCCATTCAAACGAAAGTACATAACATTATTCACCATGATATAGTATTGTCATACACATTCTAATATATACATACATACACATACACACACACAGCTCCACAGACACATCCATGATGCATGACCATATCACAAACCAATTTCACCATCCACTATGCCAATGCATGAAGACATTACTCTCGAGAGATTTTCAACATTTGAGCGACCAGCACAGACTTTTTTTCTTAACATAGCAACATCCACAGCTATTGGGGAACATCGTAGCTCTAATCAATAGATAGAATCAAGTGGTTGATCAAGATAGATATATGTGGGTAGTGATTCACCACGACACAAGGCTTGCAACGACCTTGGCTTCTTGTGGAATTGCCCGTCTACCTATCCTCCATGTCCTAGGTGCAATGACCCCCACTGACCTTTCCAACACTGGGTTAGAGGTCTGTTTGAGCCTCAGCTCTTATCAACCAACCAACTTACGTGCCTGTTCACAATGCAGTCACCACTGTGGACTCATGCATGAATGCATGTACAACACCATTCATCATCAATCCAACATCAACAGTTTAATAAGATTTAACAACAGCAATATAACAAAGTTTAAGAACAACACCATGTGGGCTCAATTCTACACCTCACAAGGTCAACAGGTCAGACCCTACTTGGCTAGCCCATACCTTTTTAGGATTTTACCAACGAATCCTCTCAACAACAAGTGGAGGTTCTATTTGAGCAACCTTCCACTTCAACAACTCATCAGTATTCTTAAACTCTTTTAGAGCAACAACAAAATTCATACTTAAAAAAAATCTTCACTTCAACACAATAACCTTAGAAAATCAAACGTATAAGATAAATATAACTTTTAGAAAATGCATAACACCTTTTTTATATATGTGTATATATATAATGGATCACATTATGAAGTAGAAATTTTTAATTATGAAATAACAAATTAAATATTGTGCTAACAGATTATCTGTTGTAATAACAAATTAAATCAGTTAGAAAAATGCACCAGAATTCATTTCCTGACAAAGATGATTGATTATTAACATTCTAATCGATTATTTCAGAACCAGTGTTAGGAAAACAATTCCTGAAGCTCAGATAATCATTATTCTAGAGTTAGAATCACAAAAACAGCTTTTGAAACTCCAGATAATCGATTATGAGGCTCCTATAATTGATTATCTGCGACAGAGTTGCGAAAAACGCAATTTTTTTGCAGAAAACTTGATCTCCACCATAACATAGATCTAGATTTCGACTCAATGAGAGTTCCAACATCATCAATCCATCTCAACAAAGCTCATATACATCAGATTGTACAACTAATTCAACATTTCATCACCCAAATCTCAAATTTCCCCCCAAAACCCATTTTCATCTAAAATACCATACATGGAAACATCCACGGAGATTCAACTGTTTCCAAAGCATGAAATCAATATACCAACAATCACTAACACAGAACAACCAATTTGTAAGCTTCCCTTACTTAGTGGAACCTCCAAAATTTGAATTAATGACAGAGGAGAGAAAGGGGGAAATGGAACCCTTGAGCCAAATCAAAGGCAGATCTCTACAATCACAATACCCATACTTAAAATCCATCAATACACAGTAGAAATCTCTGATTTCAACAAAGTTTTCCCCACACCCCAACACATTCCTATGAAAATCAAGAGGGAAGAGGAAAGAACTCACCAATTTGGGACAATCAAGGTTTTATACGAGAGAAGAAGAAGAGGAAGAGGAAATGGGTCTTGGATCAAGCCTTAACCTTAGGGAGAATTGGGAGAGCCTTGAGAGAATTTGAGACACTTCCACACGTGTTTGGTGAACAAATGGGAGGAGAAGAGGGGCTTTGCTTCTTTATAAAGGGTCGTAGGCCTTAAGGCGAAGCATTGGGCTTACCAAGGCCCATCTCTATCTTTCTAACACTCTAAGGCCCAAACTGACTCGGAATCACAACTCTTCACTACACCAACTAAAACAACATTGACAGGGACATTTGGCTCAAACAACATTTTCTCTAATTCCACAACTCAAACTGGAGCTTCCAAGGCAACACAACATAAAACAACCACACATCTACAATTTATTTATTAACTTTTAATTACAAAACTAAATTTAATCTCCGCTTTCAAATTATTAAGCCATTAAATCACACATTAGGAAAACATTGGTGTTACATTAAGTGTCTTAAATCTTTTCTTAAGTACTGTTTATCATTGTACTCACACAACACAACACGACACAAATTACAACCACAAGAATAATACTACAACTTCACAAACATTCATACAAGCATAGCAATACATCAAACAATACCGAGCACACAACCAACAATACAAACACAACAAGGTAACAACATAGGCAAATATACAGAGAAACAAGCATAGAAGACAAGGGTGCAATCATACTTTCTCTAGACTCAATTCTTGCTTAGCGAGACCTATTCTTGTTTAGTGAGCCTGCATGATGTAACGACCCAATGTTGTTACTGAATAACACTACTATTTCTACCTTCTCATGTAAACATAAATATAGATCAAACATATATATAAATGATATACAGTCATCCTGAGGGGTCTATCCAACTCTCCTGGAGCCAATATACAAGTCTTTACAACTTTCAAAGAACAAGAGAACAGGGGGATATCACCAAGGATTAAATAATAAAATATACATCAAAAGGGGAGAGGGATACAAGACACATTCTCTATAGTTGGTCACACTATACACCCCCAGCAAAAGAATGGAACAAGATATACATCAAAAACAAAACGAGGGAGTGACTCCTCGAATCACACTATCTCTTACTTGCAGCTTTACCTTCAGCTCTGAGAAGTCGGGTCCATTGAAGCCACGCCATCTGCTTCCAGGTCATAGGATGTGATCATCATAGTCACATCAACACAACAGCAGCAACAGAACAACCACAACAAAAGCACAAGGCAAGGGTAAGCTTACTAAAACAACGACATAACATGTATGTTTAAAGAAAATCATCCACAGTTCCTAACATCCACTCACATATACATAGCATACAATCATATAGCAGAAGGTTCTCAACCCAGAACCCCATATACAACAAGACCACCACAACTATGTCGATGCATGATGACACGACTCTTGAGAGATTCACAACAATTCAAGTGATCAGCTAAGTCTCACCCCCTAACATGCAATCACAACACTCATTCAAGGATTGCCAAACTTTGATCTACGGATAGGCTTATTGGTGTGTCGGCATAAGTGTATATGGGTGGTGGCTCACTGCGACTTAAGGTTTGCATTACCTCGGCCCCTTGTAGAATTGTCCATCCACTCATCCTTGAAGGCCTATCTTTACAACACCACGTCTTTTCCAAGCACTAGGTTGGAGGCCCCGTTTGAGCTGCAGCTTTTGTCAACCATCCAACTTACATGCCTACTCACACCACAACTTGAGGCCCATCACACAACCTCACCAACAACATATGCATGAAATGCAAGTATCACATCACAACATCAAGTCAACAAGTCAACATATATATATATATATATATATATATATATATATATACATAGGAACACAATACCACATGGCCTGATCAACACCACTCGTGGCCCCAACAACTACTACCAACACCATGTAGGCCCCAATCCAGCCCTAATCATGGCCAATAGGTAAGGCCCTATCCAAGCAGCCCATACCTCAACAAAAATCTCACACAACAACTTTATTCACAACAAGTGGAGGTCCTATCGAAGTAACCTACCACTTCTATGAGTGAAAACCAAAAGCAACAACATTTATAATAAGTGGAGGTCCTATCTAAGTAACTTGCCACTCCCATTGCATTGTCAACAATTCTCACATTAGACTCACATTAGGAGTCCTTCTTAACTATGTTTCACACACTCATATCTTTAATTAAAACCATATTAGACTACCTTACTCGCTCAGCGTTCCATATGCTCGCTTAGCGAAGATCTCCCTTACAAAAGGCCTACTTTTCCCCATAAAGGTTTTTGCTCAGTGACCATAAGTTACGCTCAACGAACATCCTGTCTCCAGAGTCTCTCGCTCAGCGACAACTAGGGTCGCTTAGCAAATTCGTTCCAGAGACTCTCTCCAAATCTCTATCAACAACATTTGCTTAGCGAGTCATTTACTCGCTTAGCAATTAGCCACTGCAGAAGCAGCCCAAAACCAACACATGCCTCTCGCCCAGCAAATGCATTGCTCTCTTGGCAAAGGACCTACAACAGAGAACAACAACTCTTTAGGGTTCCAAATCGCTTAGCAAGCCTAGTACTCGCTCAGTGAATCACTCCTAGGCAGTCTAGAATGCCCATACTCGCTTGGTTAGCCTCATACTTGCTTAACAAACACTCTTTTGGAAAAATTTCCAGCTTATCATGAACACTCGCTCAACGAACTAAACTTTGCTCAGCGAATTCCTCCTACACTTCAACCACTACTTCAAGTCAAGAACACTCGCTTAGCGAGGCAAAGGGGTCACTCAACGAATCATAAACCCGACAGCCTCACTTTAGTCCTAGGGGCATTCTTGCTTAGCGAGAGCTGTAGTCACTCAGCAACTATCAAATGATAAAGCCAGCAACTCTCGTCAAAAAACCCCAAAAATCCAAGCTTTTCACTCATTCACACCCTAAATCAAACCCACAAGGGTCGAATACAACCACACAACGGTCCACAACAACATACTCAACAGATATAACAATCCATACAACATTTCAATGGAAATCAACCACGAAATTAAGAAACCCATATTCAACAATATTTCAACACAAGTCAACATATACTACCACACTTCGAGACAGCATACACATACTACCACACTCATACAACATACTTTCAACATATATAAGCTTCCCCTACCTCTTGGAGCTTCCAAATTCGAATTTGGGGAAGAGGAGAATGTGAGAAAAAGAGCTGTAGAGCCAAACCTTCAAGGAATCCGCCCTTCGCAACATAAGGACACGAGATTAAGTCTTGAAATCTTGCTACACTCTTGGTAGGTTTAAGAGAGATTCAGAGAATGAGAGAGTTTAGGGAGAGTGTCTTTGGGAGAGTTTTGCAAATAAGAGGGAAAACTGGTTTTAGTGTCTTAAAACTTTTCTGGGCCTCAAAATGGGCTTTGGGCCCACTAAAGCCCATGGTCCATCTAACCACTCCCCAAGGCTCATAACTGGTCCAACACAACTATTCCCTCAACAACCCAGATAACATACAACCAACACTCTCACTTTGGCTTAAGCACATTTTCCACAATTTTCCTAAATTCAAATAGGAATTCCAAGACAACAACACAAAATCACAACCACACAATAACAACTTATTTATTCGTTTTAATTACTTAGATCATATACTAAATTTCCATTTTTGGCTATTAAAGCACTAAATCACACATTAGGAAAAACATGGTGTTACACATGAGACTCTCAGACCTACTCTCAAACCTGTGTTTGGATGTTCTTTGTAACACTCTTTTAATTTTTAAATATAATTCATATTAATTTAGTTATTAAGTTTAAGTAAATAAAAAAATGTGTGTAAAATTTTTCCAATTTTAAAAGAAATTCTAAACTTAACAGAATTTGGAAATGGTAATAAAATATGAAAGATATATACATATATTTCATAAAACTATACATCATGGTTTGAGTAATACATAACAGTCAGAAAACAAAAGTACATCAAAATACATATACTACCTAGCCCACTATATACATCAAAAAGATCCTATACAGAACAGTATTTATCTACCATATCCCTTATACAAAAAGAAAATACTATAGGTCTTCAGGTCCTCCCCTGTTGAGATGTTCTTTATCTTGTACTCAGCATCACGGAGCGTTAATGTCGTCTTCAATAATCACAATCAATCATACATAGAAGAAAATAATGGAGTGAGGTGTTTTGTTCTAAAATCACTTTTACTTGTACGATAGGAAATCTACCATAAAACAAAGATAAAACACAACTGACAACACAAGAGATCCTAAGGTTCATTCTAAGTTATATCTGACTATCCTTGACTAGGTATGGATCCATACTTCCCATTGGTGGGTAATAGTTTTCAACAGAACCTGGGAAGTGACTAGGAGTACATATACCTCTCTCAACACCATCACATGGTACAGTCCTTGTCATCATTGAGGAACAAAATAACAATTTAGGATATCCATTTATAGAGGTATACTCTCAAACCAATCCTAGAATGCTGAGCAGTTGTCCGGGTTATTAAGTTTGGTCAAGCGACTATCCCGGCTCAAGGGCGCTACCCTGGCCAATGAGACTTTCACCACTTGATGCCTACCCCTAAGACCTCCGCAAGTGGGTCCCTGCCTTTCATTCCTCAACGTACCAAACTGTGGCTTCCCTAACAGGGTGCCATGCCACTACATGTCACTTGCTTTACATTACTCACTAAACTGTTAATTCCTAGCTTCTCAAGCAGAGGTTTCCCTGGTCTCATTTAATTTGAGCACCAGTACAATCAACATTTCTGCCTTATTTTGTAAAAATTGCACAATACCGGAATTTTAACAGAATAACGACATAGCAATTATAGTATAATTACTAAATTTTGGCAGAATAACAACTAAATAAATACATTTTAATTTTTTAACATTGAACAGAGTAACAACTTAGCAAGTGCATTTTAATTTTCTAAAATTGAATAGAGTAACAGCTTAGCAAATATAATTTAATAATTTAAATTTGAGCAGAGTGACAATTTAATAATCATGATTTAATAATCTAAATTTGGGCAGAGTAACAACTTAGTAAAAATTAAAGTTTAACTTTAAACAATAATAGCAATACTAAAATTTAAGTCTAAATGGGTTTAGGAGAAAACCCTTCCTACCAACATGCAAAGTGACAGTAATTTAGAACCAACCCCACTTCCCCCATTACCTCTAAGATAATTGATAGAGAGGATGAAATTACTGATGCAGAGCTCCTAGAAAGAGAACTTTACTAGTTGTTGGAAAACTAGTAAAATTTTAACATAAAGACAAAATAAGAAAAATTTCTAGAGAGAGAAGATTTTAGAGAGAGAGGCTCTCTAGCTTATGGAGGAGAAGGATGGTGAAAATCTTCTCCATGGATGGTGGTATTTATAGAGGAAGAGGGGGCTTAGGTGTCCCACCATTTTACATCATCCATTATGTCACTATTATGTCATAAATCCAATTTTTATTTATTTTTAATCCAATTTAGGGACACATATCCCAAATAGGTAGTGAATCACCTATTTTAGGGTTGGGGACGTGCTCCACCAGCTGTCCCAAGCCTCCATGTGTCAAATTTTATCTATAGGTGAATTAACTGATATCGATAAAAACACCTAACTTGAAAAATTAGCTTTTAATATCAAAATAATGTATTTTAATGCAAAACTGGACAAATACATTATTTTTCATCAAAAATAAATTTCTAATAATAAATTTTAATTTTTATTAATTTATTTCAAATTATATGTATTTATTTTGTATTTTTGAGCTAGAAAATTCATAGAAGAACATAATATATTTATCTTAATTCAAATAAAGGAGATTTTGAATTTTGTAATCAAATATTTAAGTTTCTTCAATCAATATTAGATATAATTAAATATTTATTAATTACTTGATTTTTAATTATGAAAAATTGCCTTAATTATATATTTATTAATTATTAATTAGATTAATTACTTTAATTATAGATTTTAACATAATATATTTATCTTAATTTAAAATAATATTACTTTCTTTTTATTAAAAAATACATATGTCACAATTATTTTAATTAATTCAAATTAAAATATATACAGGTTGAAATTAACTTAATTATTGTAATTATTTAAATAGATAGGGACATTAATTTCAATGAATTTAAAAAGAATAATTACTTTATTTCTATTTAAAATGCTTTTATAAAGAAAAGTCAATGGAAATTTTTGTTCTATTTTCATTTAAATAATGAATATTGCATATTAGGTCGAATTAATCATCAATTTTAAATTAATCATTTATTTAAAAAAAAATTCCATTAAAATGCTATTAAATTATTTCGAATTGGTAACATGTGCAATAAATAAATAAATAGTGTGCTAATAAATGAACAATTTAATATGGATGTAATTTAAATGACAATTCCAATTATATAAATTATATATAACAATTAAATGTAATTATTTTAATTTTAATTATATATATTTAATAATTACATTGGCTCCAAATCAAACGACCCCCAGTTGATGACACAAAATCTAGTTTATTGAGTCAAATCATATAAAGATGACCACATTTGCTTTAAAGCCTAGTTTATAATATCCTGTTCATCCATACTCTCACTTCTCTCTTGAATTCTTTTAAATCTGTACATATGTGAAAAGAATAAAAATCTTAGTAGATCAAATTTAAAGCAATAAAAAAACAAAATAATAAAAACTCAAATGAAGAGGGAATTGATAGCAACTGGGGAGCTTGAGCACCATCTTCGCCTCCATCCGTAATGTCATTAACTTGATCGTCCTTTCTAGACTATATACTACGCAAAAACAACATAAGCAAACAAATGAAAGGGGAATAATAAAGCATAAAAGTTTTAAAAAAAAAATAGAAGCTTCTCAAATGGAGAAAATGCAAAAACAAAAGAGAGAGAGAGAGAGAGAGATAAAATTTACCTAACATATATGCATCTTAATTTGATAATATATTTTCTCATCTTAACAAAGACACGGAGAAAACAAAGATAACAGAAGGAATCAACTTAATGCGTTGACTGTTCAGAACATGTAATAAGAAAATATTGTCATTGGAGAAATGAAAGGAGAGTTTAGGTGTCTTTTGAATATGCACCCCTTACTTATTTCTTCTTTCCTTTGTTGTCTTTTATTCTCTAACTCTGTTTGAATTTCAAAATATAAACATTAAGGTACTAATAATTCTTGTGATTGTGTATAAGGGTGATTGTGAAATTGTATTCAATTAGAAGATGCAATAAAAATTAATTCTCTAATTTTGCGTGTCATAATTGTCCATATATTATTTTATATGCAAATAATTGTGTCATAGTTGTCCATAAATTGATTTTTGTGTAAATGAATGTTAGGCTGTAAGCCAAAAATAGAGGAAAATGTTCTGTTGTTGTCAAGTGGGATAGGATTTTATGTGAAATTGTTCTAAAGATTGGCACATGGAACTTTCTTATTTAAAAACATTCTACTTTGTATAGATTATAGATTATAGATAATACTGAATTTTTTGTTAGAAATATTATTATTTTATGTAGATGTTTATTATCTATTTGGTTTGATTCTTTCTAATAAGGATATAATTTGATGTGATTGGTTTTCTTTTAATAAGGAGATATTATAAATCAATAACCAAGTGCATGGATCAATTGGTGTGAGGTTATTTCAACTTAACTAGCCATGTGTATGCAATTGTTTTAAATATTTAGAGGGAGAACTTTGTCACCTATAGCAATCTTACATAACTCGAGCAAGATTGCCTTCTATGCAGGATACATGTGGTCTTAAACCAAAAAAATAAATTTACTCTTATATTATAAGTAAGAATTGGAGAGAGTGTGACTCTCACTCTCCCCATTCCTTCAATTAGATTTTCTCAATATGAATTCTTTTCTTTCCTTCAGATGTACATTTTAGATACTACTTTTGCAATAGCAAATTGTTTTTTCTCAACCACCTCAAACTTCATCCTTTTTTCTTTATATTGCATACTTGATCGTTCTAACTGCTATGTCTTTTGATCTACCCTTTTTATCTCTATGTCTAAATTGAATTTTAATATTTTTTTAAAGAAGTTATCAATAATTAAAAATAAACTATATTACAATTTAAATTATTCATTATAAATCGAAAATATAATTTATGTATTTATTTATTATGAATTTTAATTAGAATGTAATTATAGTATAATTTGTATATTAAAGTATTCTAAAAAAAGTTGTGTGTGGGGGAGGGGGCACAATCAAAGGTGACTACGACACACAATTAAAAATGAAATGTGATGAAGAACATAAAAGGATCGTCACTCTGCACCCATATCCCAAAGCCTAAATATATACCCAAATACCTTGCAATAGTAAACAAAGAGAAGATAAAAGGAATAAAAGTTCTATGACAGATGCTTGTGATAGGATGAATGTCTTGAAGCAAATGGATTTTATAGCTAGTATACCTTACCTTTGACTTACGGATGTCTTTTATTCATCTGAAACAAAATATATGCATCCTGAGGCTCTTGAAAGCCTCCAAAATTAATGGTTTTTAATCAATGAAATTCAAGCAATTAAATAACAGACACTATGTTTAAAAGAATACTTGATTGCTTTAGCCAATAGAGACAATGGTTGAAACTTAAAAGGGGGCTCATTTGAAGTACAATTTGTTAAAATAATGTTCAAATATAGTTAAAAACCCATCAAGGTGCTTGGAACTAGGGGTAGTACATGTCGATTAGGGTGAACCAATATAAATCTACATTAAAAATTCTTTTCATTCATTTTTTTGTTATTTGCTTGATTTTTCAATGGAGTTGTCTTTACTAAGTTAAAACAAGTTTGAGCCTAACCTTTTAAGATCGAAACCTCTTTTTGTGTCTTAACTTGCGCATTTCAAGAGACCCTTATTGTTTAAAATGAAAAGGTTAAATATATAATTTAGTCCCTATATAGGTCACGAATTATTAATTTGGTCCCTTTATATAAAAACTTATTAGATCAATCCTTATTAGTGCAAACGTTATCGGTTTGGTCCCTGTCGTCATGACGCCGTTTATGAATTCTTAATTTGGTCCCTATAGATATAGCGCATTCTTAACTTTGTTCCTATACATGTATGACATTCTTAATTTGGTCCTTATTTGTGTAGTGTATTCTTAATTTGGTTCCTATAAGGATTAAGAATGCACTACATGTATAAGGACCAAATTAATAATGCGCTATATGTATAGAGACCAAATTAAGAATGTGCTACATTTATAGGGACCAAATTAAGAATCTGTGAATGACGTCATGATGGTAGGGACTAAATTAAGAATGCACTATACGTATAAAGATCAATTTAATAAGTTTTTATGTATAGAGACCAAATTAAGAATTCGCGACATATATAGAGACTAAATTATACTTTTAACCAAATGAAAATTAAATCATTAAGTCTATAAAGGTGTTTTTAAAAGTTTTCCTTATATAGTTTTTAAATAATAATTTATCAATTGTTAGATCTTACCAAGTTGAGAAGAGTGATACTACTTCTCAACTGGCTTTAATATTTCCTAACAAAGCTTTAGAAAAGTGTTTATATTTTCACCGCGCCCCCCACCACCAGCCCCCCCCAAAAAAAGAAAGAAAAATGTTTATATTTGCTAAGTTTTTATTTAAAAGTCGAGATTTTGTAGTGTTTGCTAACTTCATTCGCTACCTGTTTATTGTCACGTGTCACACATCTGTATATGCTGATATTTTTCATGTGGACAAATTTTAATTTTTTTATGCCCGTCCAGTGCTAAAAGTATATCTCAAGGTTTTATTATTGCGTAACGCAAAACTATGCCACTAGTTGAGATAGCCAAAGCTTTTTTTCTTTTTTTTAATCTATCATAACAAGAGACCGATTTGTGAAACTTACAGCAAAACTCTCCAAATCTCTGCAAAAGACCATGAATTAAAATCTAAGTAAATTTATTATAAAGTGCAAAAGCAGGGAAAGTAAAACACCCAGATACATACAAAGCATTGCCGCTGAATTATACAAGCCGCAGTCCCGTTAAACATCCAAGAAGGAAGACCAAGGCACCATAAAGGATAGTACTCTACAAGAGAAAGAAAAGTAGGGGCGGCTCTTAATTGTTATGCATGGTTTTTGTTGTTACAAGTTCAAATACAATTTTTTAAAATTTGACACGAACCCCTCGTTAGAGAAATAATCACAAACGAGAAAGAAAATACCACATAAGAGTTGATAAAACTGGGCTGGCTCTTAATAGTTTAATATCAATTTGTTGTCACAAATTTGAACATAGCAAAATTTTCAAATTAGCCAAACCTTAAGTTACAAACCCACTTTTACTTGCTTAGTATATCAATTAATTTTTGAACACACCTTTCTAATCTCTCCCTGTGTGCCAGTCTTTACCTCTATACTACTCATTTTAATCATAGCCTTTCGAAATTCATAATCAAATCTAAACCCCAATAACCCTCTTATATTCCCTGCGTAATTCTGCACCACACTTTGTGTAGTAGGGTCTCCCCACAGCCTCTGGTCTGACTCTAGAACAGCATTACCATCACGCACATTTTTGAAGAAACTAACGTCAAATTTGGCTGGACTATCTTTGTCCAACGACACCCTTCTCAAGCCATTTCCTTTATTGGGACAAAGTGCTTGGGCTAAGAAAGCTTGGGTTATAGTTGGATCTGAATTGCCAGTGGTGGTGAAATTATATAAGCGGTAACTGAAGAATCTGCATTCTGTCTGGCCTATGGTATGTGCCCCTGCAGAAAGACAAGTAAAAAATTCATGGTTTTTTTACACCATATAATAGTAGCATAATTATGAATCACAGAGACATATGTTATGTTTGAGAAAGCACACCAACAAGGGTGACAAGGTCGTGGTCATCTAGGCCTTTGTCAGAAAATTTTTGCCTCTGGACAGAAATAGGGTCAAGTGGAGAAGGCAAGTTTGAGGCTTGAGATGCTAAAGAAATCCTCCCATCTCTTCTTCCAGTAGGTACTGATCAACTTGGACCATCACTCTGCCATTTATCTTAAGTGTTACTTTTATCAAACGAAGCAATAAATCGTGAATAAACCCTTACCTTAGTACAAGATATTGTATGTGTTAGTCATCTTGATTCCTCACTTTTTTATTAAAATTTCACTTCGGTCGGAGTTTAAAAAAATATCATTCATGTTTGTACTAATTAATATTAAGGAATAAAGTAAATGGCATTTTCCAAACTTAAGAATTAAAGTGAAGTTTTATATTTAACAAAGTTAACCATTTAAATGACTGGCATTTATAATATAAGGGACTTAAAAAAGTTCACTGGATGATAAATCTTTGGAAAGAGTAATGAGAATGTGTCTGTTATGTGTGATTGAGGGTGGGATTGGATATATATTTAGTACCACGTCGACAGCATCACGTGCTGCCAATGCTAGTATGTCAGCGCATGAGACAACACCAGGACATATGGTCTCGAGTTGTGATTTTGCATCCTCAATCACTTCAAAACCTCTTAGACCAAGGTTTGGCGGCGCATTCCGCTCTGCAAGAGAGCCTTCAATCAAAACCGAACCATCGCAGCCCTGTGGAGAACAATGTAACACAACTAAATAAACAACCTCTATCAAAATAATGGCAACCATAAAAAATTATGCAGCGCATTGTTTATTATGCGGGTGGAAGATGAAGATCAAAATAGCAAACCTGGACAAAGCAATCATGGAAATGAAGCCTGAGCAGGCCAGGAGCAATGGTGGGGTCTCTATTGAAGTAGGATTCAACAGTGGACCGTACCGTGGCCTCTGCGTTTGGGCATGAAGAGTAGTGAAACCCGTTTTTGAGTTGGGCTTGTACGGCATAAATGGTCATAAAAATCATCATTGAACCCAACCATATGTCTTCCATTTGGGACTAATAGTCTAATACCAGTGAAGACTTAACTTGAAACAACTTGGTATTTGATAGTTCACTTTCCCTTGATAGCAAGCATTTGCTCATCTGCTTGTTTCTTATATAAGGGTGTTCTAAGTGGGAAGAAGTGCATCTCCCTGATATTAATTGTTAATTAAGCTTTTGAAATTTATTTTATGCTGCCAATTTTTTGAGTGGAGATATTGGAAAGATAAAAAGATGATTTGTCTTTTAAAGTTTTCTTACGCTCATATTGGATAATGGACGGTGGATTTCATAGTGTATATTCTGTAGTGGAGAGATCTCCATCACTTTCTGCCTTCTGATCTTTTAAGTTTCTGTTTTATTCCTCAACGCGTCTCCGCTTAATTTCTCTATTAATTCTATTGTGTTCGCTGTAACGCTAATGTTTTTTTGCTTTTGTTGTGTACCTGTTTTCATTGAGCTCAGATTAGCTAATTTCGTGAATGTATTTGGATTAAAATTAAATCCTGAGGTTTTCTTTTTTTAAGATTTTTTTTTGTAAACTGTACTCATTAAAGATGATTATGAAGCCTATTGTAACTATGCAATTGTTCACTATTTTTACAAACCTTCTGAGAGATGTTGTCTCATTGCATCGGGGAAGATCCATGTATAAAGATCAGGTTAGAGTATTTGCAAGGACTCTAATGCTTAAGTTAATTTGGGTCCAAGATAAAAAAGTAGGGAGATGAACATACTTGAGGTATCTCTTGGTGTGATCCGTTAAGGTATGATTTGGGCGACCTTTATGAGGATTGATCTAATTGGGATACTGATTGAAGGGATCGCGCCATCAATTGTTATGATCGAGATTTCCTTCCATGATGAGTGGTGTGATTTAAGAGATTGTGAGTCTAGCAATTATGACCACCGACCAAGAGCTTGTCCATAACATAGTCTCGCAATTGGGATAACTTATTTTTTCCCATTTCAATTTTTTTTAAGGAAAAAAAAGTTGTTTAAAAAGTTTGGTACAATAGTTGAAATTTATAAAAAGTTTTTTTCTTTTAAAGCTGTTTTGTGGCATATGTGAAGTTCAACTGTTCGATTATTTTGAAAAAGCTTTTTTTAATGATGTTGTGAGGTAAGGCACGAGAGTGAAGAGCATGATCTCCAGTAAACTCCTACGGTGGTGGTTGAACGCTTCCGATAGTGACACCTGCACAGACTCCAATGTCTAAGTCAGTGAGAGCTCAAGAGTGGAGAGAATGAGAGAATGATGTGTACTTGGTGTATGGAGTTCTTTATATAGAGCGCCTTGGTAGGAAAAGTCGTTGGGATAGTTAAGATGCTACTTGGGATGCCATGTAGCATCATTCGTTGGAGTGCCACATTAAGTGATTTGCTTGCCAAAGCTGGGATAGTCATAGTAGCCGAGGTAACGATGACCAACCAAGGTAGTGATGACTGTTGATGGCGCTGTAAGTTGCCAATATGGCTCTTAAGTCAGTTAATAAGTTGAGTTGACTTAGGGGTTTGGTGGTCGGAGTAATCCCCGAATAGTTACCCCCAAGCTGATATTGCTTGAAGGAAGCAATGTCGGCTTAAGAGTTGGGAGGCTAGGGCGACCTCCAGAACAAATGATATTTTCAAATTAGCCCCAGGCCATTACTCTTCGCTGTGCTTGTTCATAATTTTTGTTCATCTCCTTGAATTGCCTAACCATGCAACAGGTGTCAAAGACTAGAATCAGGTTACTAAAAATTTAATATAGTTATTTACCTCCCACATTTCGAGTACGTTTGCTCCTTTGATCTCTTTAAGCTTTCCCATTTTATGGTTATGTTCTAATTTAAGCTTTAACTTCTCTTGAATTTAGAAACTTCTCTTTATTTTTTTATATCTCACAATTTTATTATTCATATTTATTTAATTTATTATAATATAAAAAATTATAACAAAATATAAAAGAAATAAACATTTAAATAAGTTTCAATGTTAAAAAAACCTACAAATATTATTAATACAAATAGATAACTACATACCCTTTTCTATAATTTATTATGTAAAAGCTTTTCTTTTTTTTTTTGCATTCAAATAAAATTAATTATTTGATTCTGATTATAATTGCTTTTTAACAAATTTACTCAAACAAAAATTGATTCTAATTATAATCAATTATAACAATAATTGATTATACATATAATCAATTATTAAAATAATTTAATTTTTACAACTGTCCTAAACACACCCAAAAGTAACTTGAAAGCATAGGTAAACCAACCTAGGATTTGTCCATAACATTCACTAATGAAATATCTACTGATGATAGAAAATGAAAAATTAAAACTATATCAGTGTTGCAGAATGGAACTATAATTTCTTTGCCTAGTGCGTTCCATCTTGTCAGATATATAAAATCAACAGAACAAAAGGAATGGCCATAAATTATGCAAATCTTCATAAAACAACACAATTTATACTTTGATTGATTTTGGCACACTCAGATACCATTTTGGTGGTATTAAAGTATGAGTTTAATGGTTATGCACAGTTAGTGTAAAAAGTTTTATATTATTAATCAATCAGAAATTATTATTGATAAGACTTTTAAAGTATTTATTATATAAATCAACAAATTTATAATAAATAGTGATTTGTAATTAGATGATAATATAAAATTATTTTATACTGTTAATACATGATGTGGTTTCTCTTAAAGTATTACCGTTCTGTATGTATAGCAATATTCACATGGCTTAGTACAGACACGCGGATTGCGTTTCAAGATTCCGCCTTTGACAGAAGTTCACTAATAATATTTTATGTGAATGTCAGGGATACACGGGCAACAATAGGGAAGCGGCCAGCAAAATATAAGCACTTATGTTAAAAATGTCCTCCTGAATTTATATTACTAGCACGTGAATTTTTTTTTATTAAGAGATATTATTGATTATTTTATTAGATATCAATAATTTTCTTCTACAATCATTTCAAGACTAAAAAAGAAAAAAAAAATGATCATTACAAATTAAATGCTAAAATATTTACCTTTGTTAAATACACTTACACATTTGTTGCCATTTATTATGTTTTATTTATGGAAAATGCTAGTTTTTACGAAACAATCGACAAAAATTATGGCACAAAGTTGCGTGACTAATTTTCGTTTAATTCTTTAATTTTTTTTCAAGGTATTTAATTTGTTAATTAGCCAATAAAAAAGCCTTGTCTTTTGAATTCGTGCAAATTCATGCATATTGTTTCGTATCATAAAGCACTACTGTTTATTTAATATCATGGTAAGGTATTAATTAGGGTAAACACTAATACAAAATCTGCTTTTTAAAGCAGAAATTTAACTCAATTCAAAATGAACTGGTTTAAAATAAGGATGCGATGGTATTTTTGAAATTTTTTTCAAACTTTTTTCACTCAGTTCATGTTTAACTGGTTTAAAAATAACTTTTTGGATTTAAAAATACGCATGCACAAAAAATAGATGCAAACCCGACTTTTTTAAATCGGTTCATGTAGGAACTGATTTAGAAAAAGACATTTCAAATCAGTTCCTAGCTTAATCGATTTAAAAAGTCTATTTTTAAATTGGTTCAACAGGAACCGATTTAAATTGTAGATTAGATTGGCAAAGACAATGGATGGATTTTTGAAAGACTATGATTTCCAGTTGATGTACCATCCTAGTAAAGTGAATGTAGTGGCAGATGCTCTGAGTAGGAAGACTATGCATATATCAGCTTTGATGGTGAAGGAGTTGGAGCTAGTGGAAAAGTTCTAAGACTTGAATTTGTATGTGGAGGTGTTATCTGATCGTGTCAGTTGTGGTATACAGACGCCTCTCCCTTTGCTTTCACTCAAAAATGACGTGATCATCATAGTCATAGCAACACAACAACAGTAACAGGACACCCAACCAACCACAAAACAAGGCAAAGGTAAGCTTACGAAACAAAAACCAACGTATAATGTTTAATCCAACATAATATGTATAATTCATGTTCTCATACCATCAACAAACCAAGATGGAATCCAAATCATTAAGAAATAGGTCTACATATAATACAACATAACACACACAACATCACACACCATGCTGTCAACCCTATATGACAATATATGAATGACACGACTTTCGAGAGATTGTCTACATTTCAGGTGTAGGTACTAGGTTGGAGGCCCTATTTGAGTTCCTACTCTGGTCACCATCCAAGCCCATCTGAGTTCCAACTCTGGTCACCATCCAGACCCATCTGAGTTCCTACTCTGGTCACCATGCAGGGCCATCTGAGTTCCTACTCTGGTCACCCTTCAAGCTCATCTAAGTTCCAACTCTGGTCACCATCTAATTTACATGCCTACCCACACCATGGCTTGAGGCCCACACATATGCATGTATGCATGATCCACAACAACTCAACCACAAACATTATATCATATATATATGTATCAACATATCAACACAACCATCAATTCAACCACAACAGTCATCTTATCATACATATATGTGTCAACATATCACCACATGGCCTATTCAGCACCACCTGTGGCCCAACAATCACCATCAACCACAAATCAACCCTATGCACGCTCAATTGGCCTCTTGCATGGTCAACAAGTAAGAAAATATCCAAGCAACACATACTTTTTGAAAATTCTCACACAATAAAACAAAATTACACTCTTGCTCAGTGATCCATATGCTCGCTCAGCAAGTACCTTCATACAGAGCACACTCTCCCTTTGAAGGTTCTCGCTCAACGAGCATAAGTCTCGCTCAGCGAGATCAATTCCAGAGAGTAAACAAGTATCAGATATAACTCTCGCTCAGTGACAACACGGGTCGCTCAACGAGTCTAGCTCATTTTCTCACCCCTCGCTCAGCGAACATGGATGTCACTTAGCGAATCCCACTACAGAGAACCACTCAGTCTCTGCTAATCATGCTCGCTCAGCAAACATTAGTGTCGCTCAACGAGACATTTACAACTTCTCAAACAAATCTTCAACATTCATAATAAAGAAAAACCCAAAAATAAGTGTAGAAAACCATTTAAATATCCAATTAAGTCAAAATACATATTTTACATTCATAGGAATCAATAAAATCATCAACAACCAACAAGAATAATAAGAAACAAGGGAAAACTCTGTTTTCCTCTCGCTCAGCGAGCATTTCCGTCGCTGAGCGAGATTTCCATCGCGAAATCTGTCGCTAAGCGAAAATTTCAGTTGCTAACCGAGAACTCAACTTCCAGCAACCTCAAAATCAGTCGCTAAGCGAACGTTTCCGTCGCTGAGTGAGAGCTCATATCATTGGGAACGATTTTCATCTATTTTCTTCGTAAATCCAACACCAAAACCCAATTTTGATCAAATCAATCAACAATAACCATTACAAAACCATCTTAAACATTTCTAATACTTTTCTAATTGATTATATAACAATTTTATCAACAATTCATCAACAAATCACAACACCCCTTTCCAAAACCCATTTTTACCAAAAACCAACCAAATAACAATTTTCATCAAAATTCAACCGATTCTAAAGTATTTAATCAACATATCAACAACCACCAACATAAAAACAAGCAAGAGTAAGCTTCCCTTACCTTTAAAAGTCTCCGAATTTGAATCTAAGTTCTTTAAGAATTCGATGTTCTTGAGCCAAAAACTAGCTAGGATCGTTTCTTTCCTCATCACAACTGCTAAACTAAGCTCAAACCTTGTTTATACCCCCCACAAACTCAATAATTTCTAGAGGGATAGAGAGAGAAAATAAAGAGATGAGAGAGAAATGAGGGAACTCCTCCCCCTCTCCTCCTTTATATACTCGACTTTCCAGAGCTCTCACATAGACTTTTGGCCAACTGAGGCCCATGACTTCCCAAACCACTCCCCTTATCTCAAAACTGATTTAACTCAACTGTTTTTCTCTCAAAATCCAAAATCTCACTCACAGCATACCTACATTGGCTCAAGTACATATGTCAAGTTTTCTAAAATCAAACCTGAATTTCAAACAAACCACACACAACCAACATCATATATAACAAACCATATATAACAACAACTCCTTTATTTCTTTTAATCACTTAGATTAAATATCTAGTTTCCATTTTTTTAGTTATTAAAACACTTAATCATGCATTAGGAAAAACAGGGTGTTATAGTAGTTAGTGGTTTCCTTGAAATAGTCAAGGAAAAGTAGTTGATGGATCCTAGTCTTTGTAGGACTAAGGAGTTGTTAGGTACAGAGAAGGCTGTAGATTTCAACTTAGCTAATGATGGTATTTTACGGTTTAAAGGGAGGGTGTGCATACTAGAAAACCTTGAGTTGAAAAAGCTTGTTCTAGATGAAGGCCGCAAAAGTAAGCTGAATTTGCAACCAGGTACCACAAAGATGCATCAAGATTTGAAGAAGATGTTTTGGTGGTCTAGTATGAAGAAGGACGTGGCTAAGTATGTTGTAGCTTATTTAACCTGTCAGAAGGCTAAGGTAGAACATCAAAGACCCGGTGGTTTGTTGCAGACAATGGAGATTCCTGAGTGGAAATGGGATAGTATCATTATGGACTTTGTAGTGACTTTACCCAGGACTACAAAGGGTTTTGATGCTATTTGGGTCATTTTTGATAGGTTGACGAAGTGTGCTCATTTCTTACCTATTAACATTAAGTTTTCTCTAGAGAGGTTGACTTAGTTGTATATAAAGGAGATAGTAAGGTTGCATGGAGTGCCTTCTAGTATCATTTCTGATAGAGATCTCAGGTTTACCTCAAGGCTTCGGCAGAGTTTACACCAGGCGCTAGGTACAAAGTTATAGCTCAATTCTGCATATCACCTATAGACAGATGGCCAGTTTGAGAGGACGATTTAGTCTTTAGAAGATCTTTTGCGAGCATGTGTGTTGGACCATCTTGGTAGTTAGGATGAAATTCTACCTTTGGTGGAATTTACTTACAACAACCGTTTCCATGCAAGCATTGGGATGGCACCATTTGAAGCCTTGTATGGTAGAAGGTGTAGGGTGCCTCTATGTTGGTATTAATACGGTGAAAGTATTTTTATAGGCCTGGAGATGGTGCAATAGATGACAGAGAAGGTGAAGAAGATTCAAGCGAACATGAGGGTTGCCCTGCTAATAAGTGTAGGTGACTGCTTGATTTTAAGAAGGGTGATCATGTCTTCTTGAGGGTCACACCTGTGACTGGGGAAGGCAAAATGATAAAATCTAGGAAACTTACTCCTAAGTTTATTAGTCCTTACCAAATCATTCGGCAAGTCGATCCAGTTGTTTACCAGATAGCTTTCCCTCCTTTCTTGTCCAACATCCATAATG
Organism: Spatholobus suberectus; assembly: GCA_004329165.1. Taxonomy (NCBI): domain Eukaryota; kingdom Viridiplantae; phylum Streptophyta; class Magnoliopsida; order Fabales; family Fabaceae; genus Spatholobus; species Spatholobus suberectus. Next base: position 52,150,834 of record CM014729.1, on the reverse strand, counting down.
TTTTCCATGTATCTCAATTGAGAAAGTACACTTATGACCCCATACATGTTATAGAGCCTGATTTAGTTCAGATTCAAGAGAACTTGACCTATGCGGCGCTGCCTATAAGGATTATGGATCGGAGGGAAAAACAACTGAGAGGTAAAGACATCCAATTGGTTAGAGTGGTGTGGAATGACGTGACTGGAGAGTCCTCGTGGGAGCTTGAGGAAAGGATGAAAGAACAATATCTGAATCTTTTCCCAGGTAAGAAAAATTTCGAGGGCGAATTTTTTCTTGTTTGGGAGGATTGTAACACCAATGTTTTCCTAATGTGTGATTTAGTGGTTTAATAAATTGAAAGCGAAAATTAAATTTAGTTTTGTAATTAAAAGTTAATAAATAAATTGTAGATGTGTGGTTATTGTTTTATGTTCTGTTGCTTGGAAACTTCGGTTTGAATTATGGAATTGGAGAAAATGTTGTTTGAGCCAAATACCTCTGTAGATTTTATCTCAATTGGTTTAGTGAGGCATTATGACTTTTGGGTCAATTTGGGCCTTAGAGTGTTAGAAAGGGAGAATTGGGCCTTGGTGAGCCCAATGCCTTCCTAAGACCCTTATAAAACCTTAGGACCCTCCCCTTCTACCTCATTTTGTTGCTCTAGATGCTCCCCACACTCTCTAAACCCTCTCTAACTCTCTCAAATATGCTTCCCCTAAATTCCAAATAGTAGAGCAAGGATTTCATAGCAAAACCCCACTCCCACGACTTATATGGAAGTTATGTCTCCTCAAATCGGTGAACTCTTCCCCCTTCTCTCTTGATTTTCATGGGTCTTTATTGGGAGTGTGGGAAAACATCATTTGCATTTGAGTTTATTAGCTATATATTGATGGATTTGGGTGTGGGTATTGTGATTGTAGATATCTCCCTTTGATTTGACTCAAGGATTCTATTTTCCCCTTTCTCTCCTCTTCCACTAATTCAAGATTCGGAGATTCCAAGTGGTAAGGGAAGCTTACAAATTGGTTGTTTTGTGTTAGTGATTGTTGGTATGCTGATTTCATGCTTTGGAAATGGTTGAATCTCTGTGAATGTTTCCATATATGGTATTTTGGATGAAAATGGGTTTTGCCAAGGGGAGGGGGGAATCTGAGATTTGGGTGATGAAATGTTGAATTAGTTGCACAATCTGATGTATATGAGCTTTGTTGAGGTTGATTGATGATGTAGAAGCTCTCAATGAGTTGAAAATCTAGATATATGTTGTTGGGAAATTTGAGTTTTCTACAGAAAAATCACGTTTTTTGAAACTTTGTCATAGATAATCGATTATGGGGGCCTTATAATCGATCATCTGGAGTTCCAAAAGTTGTTTTCGTGATTCTGGCTTTGAAATAATCGATTATGGAAACTAACAATCGATTATCTAAGCTTTAGGAATTGTTTTCCTGATACTAGTTCTGAAATAATCGATTATGGAGATCCATAATCGATTATCTCTGCCAAAAAATAAATTCTGGTGCATTTTTCCTGATTGATTAATCTGTTATACAAGAGATAATCTGTTAATACAGTACTTAATCAATTATTTCAGAATTTAATATGTTATTCTAGAATTTAAAATTTTTGCTTCATAATATGAATTATTATATATATACATATAAAAAGAAGGGTGTTATGCATTTTCTAAAAGTTATATTTGTCTTATATGTTTGATTTTCTAAAGTTTGTGTTGGAGTGAATATTGTTGAGTATGAGTTTTGTTGTTGCTTTAAAAAGAGTTTGAGAATATGGATGAGTTATTGAAGTGGAAGGTTGCTTAGATAAAACCTTCACTTGTTGTTGAGAGGATTTGTTGGTGAAATCTTGAAGAGGTATAGGATGCTCAGATAGGGTCTAACTTGTTCACCATGTTAGGTGTTAAATGGAGCCTACATGGGGTTATTGGTGGTTGTTGACCATGTGAGGCGTTGAATTGAGCCCACATGGTGTTGTTGTTAATTTTATTGAATTGTTGTTAAATTCTATTGATTTGTTGTTGTTAAATTTATTACACTGTTGATGTTGGATTGATAGTGGATGGTGTTGTACATGTATTCATGAATGAGTCCGTAGTGGTGATTACGTTGTGAGCAAGCATATAAGTTGGTTGGTTAATAGGAGTTGAGGTTCAGACGGACCTTCAACCTAGTGTCAGAAAGGTCAGTGGGGGTCATTGCACCTAAGACCTGTGGGATAGGTAGACGAGCAATTCCACAAGGGCCCAAGGTCGTTGCGAGCCTTGTGTCATGGTAAGCCACTACCCACGTATATCTATCCTGATCAACCACTTGATTCTATCCATTGATCAGAGCTATGATGTTCCCCACTAGTAGTGGAGGGCACTATGTTGAGGAACATGTTTGTATTGGTCGCTCAAATGGTGAAAACTTCTCAAGAATAGTGTCTTCATGCATTAGCATAGTGGATGGTGAAATTGGTTTGTGATGTGGTTATGCATTGTGGATGTGTGTGTGTGTGTGTGTGTGTGTGTGTGTGTGTGTGTGTGTGTGTGTGTGTGTGTGTGTTATGTTCTTTTATTTGAATGGACAATTATGATTCTATTGTTGACTATTCTTTTGATTATATGATTCTATTGTTTTATGTAAGTTTACCTTTGCACTGTTTTACACATGTGGTTCATGCTTGTGATGATCACGTCGTTGACGTGGGAGCAGATGGTGAGTCTTCCATTGATCTAGCTGTTCAGATGGCGAAGTTACCGGCATAGAGACAAGGAGACGTGATGAATCACTGTCTCGTTTTGTTGTTCTATGATAGTTGTTTTATTTTTGAGATTGGATGTATAGCTTGACTAGCTTTAGGGAGCATGTTTTGTATTCCCCTCTCCCTTACTGATGTATATTTTGGGTAGTAGCGTTGATCCATATGTCTTATTAAATCTTTGTTTTATAAATGTGTGTGTGTGTGTGTGTGTGTGTGTGTGTGTGTGTGTGTGTGGTTCAGTTGATCATGATTGACATAGATGGTCTCCCTTATATATATATATATATATATATATATACACACACAATATGATGATGTTAGTTGCATGAGAATTGATGTTAAGGTAGTTTTCATTAAATCTCACAATAATAACAAAATGACTGGTAGTGTTGTTCAGTAGCGATAGTGGGTTGTTACAATTGTAGTAAATAATTTTTTAAATTAGTTGTAACAATTTTCTAATTGGTATTTTTTATTGATTTTACACTTAAGTAAAGTGCAGGTGTGGGTATGGGTACATGGTACCCAACATATATAAGGATGGTGATTAAAGTTACTACCTACGCGGGATATATAGTTGGGTATGAATATTTTTTTTTCAAATAAAGATATAGAAATAGATACTATAGCATCCTACTCAGACCCTACTCATTGTTATCCCTAAAGTCAGGATTGGATGGGTATCACATGTGCAAATTTATTGTCATGTCTAATTCATAGCTCGTGAGTTGAGTAATATAATATAAAATAATATTATATTATTTATAGTTAACAAAAAATTATTAAAAACAATATTTTTTTATTGTTATTAATATCAAAGATTTATTATATTTATTTTATCATTATTTACATAAAACAAGAATATGATTATTTTATAATTAAATTTTTATTGCTATTCATTAACATAAATTATATGTTATTTTATTTTATTATTATTTACATAAAATTAAAGCATAATAATTCTTTTATCAAAGTATATAAATATAATTTTTCCCTTTATATATAACTAAAATGTATTACTACAATAAAATTAAATTTTAAATCCACTTTTTAGACAATTATTTGTAAAATCTATTCCGAGAAGAAAATAATATATCATATATATTTGAAATTTAAATTTTAAAATTTAAAATATAGGTTATATTTTTACATATTAAGCTATGTTTCTCATGACACTAAATTACCATATTCTTAAAAAAATCACTAGCATTTTTAATTATTTCCCAGATAAAAAAAAATCTCAGTTGTTATTCCTTCTGTTTTCATTAGGCGCCAGTTTCGTTGGAAAAAAAAATACTTATTAATAAATTTTTACTATCAGTCTTCTAATTTTTTATTCTTGGTCTTTTATATATTTTATTTATCAAAATTTTCATTTGTAATTTAAAAAGTTTTAATCTATCCAAATGCTATTTATAAATAAAAATTTCAAAAAAAAAAAAAATCCAATCTTTTCATATACTATATTTTGTACAACTTGTACAATATCTTTAAAAGAAAAAGAAAACCACCGCTAATTATCCCTTTTAATAATACACCTCCAAAAAAGATTAAGTTTCAAATATAGTTCTATTTTTGCAACCAGAATCACTCTGACTCAGCCTTATCACCACTAGTACCCTGCCAACCGGTCATTCGTGGTTCTTAGAGCTCGATCGAGACACAACTCACAGATTAGAAGCAGAGCTCGAGAATGAAGCAGAAGGTGAACTTGGTGCGCGTAAGTTGTCTCGTTATCTTCCTTGGGGTGAGTTTTGCTGTTGAATCAAGCTCAACCCTTCCTCCAACGCCGGCGCCATGGCCAGAGCAGTTTCACGCGCTTCTGTACATGAACCTGAGCACCACGCGCCTCCAACTGAGTGACCTGTGGTACGACTGGCCCAAGGGACGCAACGTGAACATTTTCCAGAAGCAGCTCACAGGGATGCTGTACGACATCGAGTGGAACAACGGCACCTCGTTTTACTACACCATCGGCCCAAATGCTAAGTGCTGGATTGCGGACTTCGAGGTTGGCATTCCCAGGCCCAATTTCCTCGACGGTGCCGTTTACCTTGGAACGCGCGTCATCGATGGCTTCCTCTGCAACCTCTGGCAGAAAGAAGACTTCATTTGGTACTACGAGGATGTCGTCACCAAGAGGCCCGTTCGCTGGGATTTCTACGACGGTATATAAATTATTTATTTTTAATTTTTTATGCAACTACGAAAATTAGGTAATTAGTTAATGAAAAAAACTTAGATGCAGTATGTAAGTATCGTTAGGTGTTTTTTAATCAGAATTAAAGTTTTATCTCGTTAATATACGTTATAAAGGATTCTGTTAATAAATTACATTGATATTTATTAAGATTTTTTTAGATTGTACATTATTTTTTATTTTTTTAACGTTTACAACAATTTTCGTATAAGAGTAGATGATATAATGTTTTTCAAATAATTAAAGAAGATTAATATAATATATAAGAAATTTCAGTATAATATTTTTTAAATAATTAAGAAAGTTAATAAGGAAATAGAAAAAGAAAGAGTATTGTATGCAATCTAAATAAATGTCAAAAGATATGAACGTAATTTACTCTTTATTTTATAATATAAGTTGAAGTATACAACTTAAAAATTGAGATTTTTACTCTATTTCATTCTCATATTTAGATATTTTTAATGCTTTTTATTCAATTTTTAGAAGTGTATTTCACATACTACTTATGTAAAAAAAATATTTTTAAACTATCTTAAATTAATTTGATCTTCATAAGTGTCTAACTTTTTTTAATCTATTTTTTGTTTTATTTATTTCTAAATGAATTTTAATTATTTTTTAAAAATATTATTAATTTAAAGTAACTTTATATTATAATTTAAATATATTTATTGTAAATTTAAAATATAATTTATATATTTAAAGATATTTACTTATCATAACTTTTAATTATAATATAATTTATGTATTTAAAAATATTTATTTATTATAAATTTTAATCCTATAAAAATAAATATTTAGCTTGTGAAGGCCACCTAATTTTCTAGTTGAACAAATCTCTTGTTAGAATTAAATTGGCCAAATTATGTGCACTTTGTTGATAACGGGGTGGTTGTTTTGTAGGAATACAATCGCACGTGATGACGTTTGAGGTTGGTGCCGTTTTGCCTGATTTAGTGACTCAAGCGCCCGCGTATTGTTTCACCCATGGCCAGGTCCTAGATAAAGATAAATACCCGTTGGGGAACCATCTCCGTCATAAAATGTGGCCAACTTAAGAAACATTGTGATAGCATTAATTGTGAGAGCCTCCATTGTCACCTTTACCCCTGTCCTGTCCCATCTAGCGAGATCAACAAAAACTTGCTCTGTTACCTATCATAATAATAAAGACAAATTTTCGGGTGGACAGCAAAGTAGGTGGTCTATCATGAACAAGTTTTTAATAATCCTGGGATATAATATAGTAATATTAAGTGGTGCAGATTAGTTTAGGGCTATAAGTAGTAATAATTTTTTTTTTTTTCAATAGCATAAATGATTTTATGGATATGTCCCTATTATCTTGACAAATTTGTGTTTGGGAAATCTATTCCAACAAGTTCCAATCTCGCTTTTGACTTTTCGTGTTGAACTTGTTGACTCATAGATTTGAGTTTTAAACTTTCTATCACCAACTTAATCAATTGCTCTTGGCACCCTAAGAAAATGCTTCAATCTCTAGGCTACTTGTCGCTCCACATCTTGTCACCGTCCTTTTTTATTTCCCAGGTTCCAGTGCAATACCCTAACAATCCATCATCATTGTCGTGTGCAAAGCACCCGACGATGTTGGACGAGGACATCAAAGTCGGCGTTGGAAAAGATCATTGAGCACGACTACTTCCCTGACATCACCAAACTTTGCGACCTCCTCAAGTGGCTCAAAGCCATCAAAACTGGTGACCCTATCATCATTCATGAGGCCTAATTGAACATCCTCGAACGTCGCAGCACCACTAAGGTAACCAATTCCAACACCTACACTCTCGGTTCTACCTTCGTAAAAAATTTCACACCTTTTAATGAGTTTGACGGTAAAACCCCTAAAACACCTCGGTTCCCAGTTCACAAAAACGATTCGAAGATCTACCACCTACAAATGTGTTTGATGGAAATCTTTCAAAGATTTACCGACAACACGCATCGCACTTAGGTTTTTAGTTTTGAAACAAGCAGACAAACTTCTATGGTTGCTTCGTATAATTTCACTAAGGGTATAAAAGTTATTCCAATGAGGGTTTTTAGGTCATTTAAAAGGGTTATTATTGTCATTCTAAAATATAAAAAAAATAAAATTGACATGGACAAAAAAAAATCAACTAGACCTGCTATCAAAGGTTAAAATTCTTAGTCCACGGTAGACTATATGCATTAGTTGTGCACGGTAGCATTTGTCCGTATTAAAACTCGTTGTGGACCCTTGTAACATCAGTTAATGAGAAGCAAATTTAGCAAAAAAAACTCATTAATAAAGAAAATTAACAATATAAGCCTACCTTCAATCTTGGAAGGAACAATAGTTTTCATACACAAATTACCAATAATATTAGGTAGAGTTATAAAATTTGCAATACCTTTCTCAATGACAAATGTTAAAATAACATGTGGTTTGATTTGCAGTAATATTAGATATTTTCAGCTTGAACAACCATACAACATGTATATAAACATATGAAGTTAACTAACTAAATTTTAAAAAGCCAACTATAATTAACGCACAAATGTAATTTAGTTGCTTGAGCAAACTATCAGCTAACAAAAGCATTCAGATTCTGATAAATTGCAAAGATACTTAACTTGCAAAATTATATGTTGATGCTTCTCGACCTTAAGCTGAATTCATCATGGTTCAAAATTGCGAACCACAATACATTTGTAACTGCAATATTACGGTTGCGAAGCTACCTACAATAGCAACAATAGCAATTGCAGAGCTATTTGCAATAGCAACGGCTTGCAATTGCGGTGTGAATTAGAATCACAAGAATTGCCTCAACGCATTCGCAATGAAACCACAACAAAGTCACAACACCATCTTGTTCCACTTTTTTTGTGAAAAAATAAACAAAGATTCATACCTAAATCTTCTAATATAATGGGTGTGGTCGTGTGTAATGTTGGGAAAGGGAGGGAGGCATTTCATGCTAGCTGGTTCGGGTGTTAGTAGGTTGCATGATGCGTTCAAGGCACAGGGAAAGGGTGAGGTGGTAGGGGTGAGCCAATAGGGGAAAAGGGGAAAGATAAGGTGGTGGGGATAAGGGAAAAGGTGAGGTGCAAATACATAATAATTTCACGCTGCAACGACTGTAATCTGCATTGCAATGCCCTTAACCGCAATCACAATCGCGATCGCAACTATAATTTAGAACCATGATCTTCATTTTTGTCTTCCTAGTCGTTTTGCTTGTATATTTGTGTGATGAGAATTTTCAATATTTCAAAAAATACAACTTTTATTATTATTATTATTATTATTATTATTATTATTATTATTAATGTTGTTGTTGTTGTTGCTATTATTATTGTTATTGTTGTTATTATTATAATTGGTAATGTTATTATATGTAATTGTGTTCTATTACTCCTATTACATTTATATTATTTTATTTGACTCAGTAAATTATTTTATTATTAATCGTGTGAGTGTGTGTCCTTTAAAATTTTATGTTCTTAAATAGTTTTATTTTGAGAATTTAATTAAATTTTTGGAATAGGATATCTTATAATACTTATCAAAATTTTATGATTAATTTTACTAGCCTTATCTCGTACTCTTGTACTTTTTTATGCTCTGTGTGTGTGTGTATATATATATATCCTTTTAAAATAGGTATCTAGATACATATATATCATTTTATGTTCTTAAATAGTTTTATTTTGAGAATTTAATTAAATTTTTGGAATGGGATATCTTATAATACTTATCAAAATTTTAAGGTTAATTTTATTGGCCTTATCTCATACTCTTGTACTTAAACCAACATCATTTTACCACTATTTTTTACTTTAAAGTCATAAAAGATTCATATATATTAATCTTTTGGATTAATATTTTGTTCCTATGGAAATAATGATTCGAAAAACTTTGTATATCTATGCTCATATTTTTTTTTTATCAATTTAATATCCTTTGTGAGATAAAACCCTACCTGTTATAATATTTTATTTTTTTCATGTTCACATCCTTTTCTTCTTATTATTTCAAAAATAAAGTTATATATTCGTTATCTATAGATATAATATTTTAGGCTTTTTGTGGGACATGTGTCACTTTTTCCTTCAATTGATAGGTGTTACTATTATAAAAAAATGTTAATATTTGTTTTTTAATGGCCTTGATTCATGTAGGATTTGTATTTATTTTAGAGCATTCGATTAAAATTTTGCAATAATTTTTCAGCTTTTGCAAAAAGTCCATGTACTATTTCACAATTTTTGCTTACTGATAAATGGTGGTGATATAGGATGCTTTATAGGAAGATCGGGAATTGTGTTGAATTGAACAACTTTATTCTATCTCTCTTTTGACCATTTTTCTCCTTTCCTTTTTCTCACTCACTTTTGATTTTTGTATCTCTCTTTTGAGCTTTTCTTACCCATTTTCTCTCTTCCTTTGAATCATAAACATAACTTTTTATCCCTTTCTCTCATTCTCCATTGTTAAGGAGCGAACAAACATCAATTCTGACTCTTGTGATGACTCTAAGAGCACAACTCCATCTTGAGTTGCATCTATTTATTGATATTCGCTAATTAATATAGACCAAGGGTTTCAAGACAGTAGACTTAATCAATCATTATTTCAAATCGTTTAGGTTTCTATTCCAGTTTCTTACTCCATGTGTAACGACCCAACTGTCGCTACTAAACAACCCTACTAAACATACCCCTCATCCACATATCAGATGAATAAAAGAAATCAAATCATAACATATCTGTAAATGAGTCATACACACCAATTGAGAGATCCACCTATCTCTCCTGGTGCCATGCATACATATCTGTTCAACTGTCATCATCATATATACACAACTATGGGATAACACTAGCCCAGATCAACAATATCAAAATATACATCACTGGGGAAGAGGGATACAAAAACTCACTCCCTATAGCTGGTCATCCTATTCAATCCCATCAAAAGAAAGAAAACTGAAAATACAACAAAACAGCCCAGAACTTGGCTCTACAAGCCAAACATCTCTAGCTCTCGGCTCTATACTTAGCTCTGAGATGCCGGATCTACGGAAGCATCGCCATCTACTCCCACGCCATAAGACGTGATCATCACAAGCACACCAGCACAGAACAACATCAAAACAATCTAGCAACAACCAAACAAGGCAAGAGTAAGCTTACTAAAACAATGGCATAGCATATGATTATGAAAATCATCAACAATTCACAATATTCAATCATGAGTATATGGCACACCATCAGATATCCAAAGTTCTCAACATCTACATACATATATACACATATATAGTGTTCATTCACATGGCAAAGAGTTCTCAGTCTAGAACTCCATATCATAACCATTTCGCCACAATTATGTCAATGCATGATGACATGACTCTCGAGAGATTTACAACATATCAGGCGATCAGCCAGGTCTCACCCCTCTAGTGTGGCCTATCCAAGCACCATTCAAGGATTGCCAAACTCTGATATGCAGATAAGCTTAGTGGTTTGTCAGGATAAGTGTATGTGGGTGGTGGCTTACCGCGACACAACGCCTACATCGCCTTGGCCTCCTGCGGAGTCGCCCATCCACTCATCCCCGAAGGCCCATCGTCAACTGCCCCACGTCTCATCCAGCACTAGGTTGGAGGCCCATCTGAGTTCCAACTTTGGTCACCATCCAACTTATGTGCCTACTCATACCACAACATGAGATCCATCGTCAGCTACCTCAGCCGTCAACTATGCATGAATGCATGTACTATGCACCTCAACCATAACCAATCAACATATGACATATGTATATGTATATCAATACAACTAGTGGCAAAGAGGTCCATCGTCAGCTACCTCACACGGCTACTTGACATCCATCGACACCATATCGGCCTCAAACCGACCTCAATCAAAATCAACAGGTAAGGCCTATCTAAGCAGCCTACCTCACGAGAAACTTCATACAACAATATCATACATAACAAGTGGAGGTCCTATCTAAGTAACCTTCCAATTCAATAACATGTCCAACAATCAACCCCAATTTGAAAACCAATATATTCTTTGAAAACCATTTAGAAGATAGGTAAATCATGAGATTCACAAAAACCTTTGGAATAGTTCACTTTCTTTAATTTAAAGAAATCACATTTAAGCTAGACAACTTTCCATCATTCTCAAATAGAACTTTTGAAAATGTATAATACCCTTTTTATATGTGTATATTCATAATACTTCACGTTTTGAAATAAAAACTTTAGAATCTGAAATAGTACATTCAGTTCTGAAATAATAAATTAAATACTATAGTAACAGATTATATCAATTTAGTAAAAATGCACCAAATTTCATTTTTCGATAGGGATAATCGATTATGGGTTTCCATAATCAATTATTGCAGAACCAAAATCAAAAGAAATTTTTTTGAAACCCAAATAATCGATTATCAGAGTCCATAATCGATTATTATAGAGCCAAAATCACGAAAACAACTTCTGGAGCTCCAGATAATCAATTATGAAGCTTCCATAATCGATTATCTGCGACAGGATTGCAAAAAACCACGATTTTCTACAGTAAAAACTCAAACTTTCATCACCCAAACTCAGATTTTCGAATCAATGGGGTTCCAATATTATCAATCCACCCCAACCAAGGTCATACACAAAAGATTATACAATCAATTCAACATTTCATCACATAATTCATGGATTTCTCATCAAATCTTAGATTTTTCTCTAAAAACCCATTTTCATCCAAAATCTCACCACAACCAACATACAATTTGAATTTGGACCAACCCAAGGTGATATTCACACACAATCATGTTCATACATCACAAATCTAGCAAGTATAAGCTTCCCTTACCTCTTGGAGTTTCCAGAAATCTGAATTTGGGGAAGAGAAAACGTGAGAAAGGTAAAGCCTTGAGCCAAATCTTCAAAGCAACCACTACTCTTCACCAAAAGGATGGAAAAGGGGCTACGAATCTTGCCTCTACGTAGTGGGTTTGAGAGAGTGAGAGATGTGAGGAAGAGGGATGAGAGAGTTCGAGAGATGAGAGGATAAGAGAATGAGAAAGGCTTGGCACCCCTTTTTATGTCTTAAAACTCTCTAGGGTCCTTATACCAGCTTTGGGCTCACTAAAGCTCAGGGTCTGTCTACTCACCCTCCAAAACTCATGACTAGCTCCCCTCTACTATTTTTCCTCAAAAACTCAAACAATACCTACAACAATCTCAATTTGGCTCAAGCACGTTTTTCTCAATTCCCTAAACTTAGACAGGAATTCCAAGACAACAACATAAAACTAAAACCACACAACAACAATCAACAACAATTAATTATTTGTTTTAAACACCATGATCACATATTAATTTCCACTTTTAGTTATTAAACCACTAAATCATACATTAAGAAAAACACGGTGTTACACCATCTATATCTCGTTCTGTTTGGTACGAAAGAAAGAAATAGGTGAGAAATAGGGGGGATTGAAATAGGAAAGGTGAATGGAAATAGGTGAGAAATAAAGTGAAAATAAATATGTTTGGTTTAAAATAAATAGATAAGAAATAGAAAAGAGATAAAGAGGTGAATGAAAATAGGTGAGAAATAGAATGAAAATAACTAGTAGACCCCACAACTTTTTTATTTCTCTCTTCTTACATTTCCTATCTACCAAACATACTCATTTTTTATTTCTCATATGTTTCTTTCCTCTCCACTTTATTTCTCCTCCACCAAACAAAGGGTTAATTTTATGAAGAAACCATGCCATTAAAATGCTACATACATTTTTATACTTTCCTCTTGGTTGTTTAGTTTGTTGAGTGACTTTTCTAGAGACTTAGAAGAATCGACAATGTTTCCAGCGAAGTCTTTAACAATGGTGAGCTATATACCTTGATTTATGTCTTTGAAATGTTCTTGCTTAGGCTTAGCTTTAATTTTATTTGGCTAAATATACTTTTGGTCCTTTATCTTTTTACTAAAATTTGTTTTGGTCCTATATCTTTTAAAAGATTCATTTGGTTTCTCTAACTCTCAAATTTGAGTTAATGTTGTCCTTCCAAAACCATGATTGTTTTTGATTTTGGGACATGGTTTTGAAATCCTTTTTGACTGATTCAAGAGGTGAAACCTATTCCATTAGATTCATTTACATGAAAATTATGAAACCCAACTAATGTTCAAACCAAAAAGGGCCATAAACATGGTAAAAATCACGTGAAAAGTGATTCTCACGAGCAACAAAAAAACTGATATTAGTTGGGTTGCTCATGAAACTTATCTCATTAGATTTTTCAATTTTTTGTTTTCTCCTGAGACTCACTTTTTGTGTGATTTCCACCATGTTTATAACCATTTTTGGTTCGAACATTAGTTAAGTTTCATAATTTTCATGTAAGTGAATCTAATGGGACAAGTTTCACATTTTGAATCGATAAAAAAATTCAAAATCGTGTCCCAAAATAAAAAATGATCATTGTTTCAGAAGGACAACATTAACTCAAATTTGAGAGTTAAAAGACAAAAATGAATATTTTAAAAGATAAAGGAGCAAAATGAATTTTAGTAAAAAAGATAAGAGACCAAAAGTATATTGTAGCTATTTTTTTTCTATTTTCTATTTATATTTTGTAACCACTAGACAGATACACCATCGGTGTGGATCTGCCACTCAGGTTATAAAGCAACCTAGTAGTCTAATCATAAAAGGATCCTCCTTCCTCACCTTATTTTCTCGATATTCCTTTAATCTAATAATAGTACGTTGTGCATTTGAATTTTAATGGTTTTGTTATTTTTTTTATTTGAATGAGGAATGATTTTAAATAACTAAAAATAAAAAATATTAAAGCAATTAAGCAAATGCCTTTTAACTAAGTAACCAAGGATAATGTTGCTTTTGAACTGGGGGAAACATTTACCTTGATGATCTTATTACTTGTAGGACTTACTGATATGGGAAAGCAATAAAAGTCGTGGTGGTGTCTAGATGGTATTTGTCATATTAATTATTTTATTTGGCATAATTGTGGGGTATCTCATGAAGTATGTTTGAATATTATGATTCCTCACATTGAAAAAAATAATGGAATTACGATTACAGTGTTTCTTACTAGGCACTAATGTGTCTCTTTTTTCTGGTGTCTATTTCATCATTTATGGAGAGTGTTGATTAGAGGTGGTTTAATTAGTGGGAGTTTTTCGGTCTCTTTTATCCCGTCTCTTTTTTTAGTCTCATCTCTTTTTTCTGGTTTAATAAAGGTGGTTTAATTAGTTTTGAATACAATAATGCCATAATTTTTTTTTACTTTTTTTTTTTGCGTTTGATAGGAAAAATAAAAAGAAAAAGGAAAAGGCACAAAATTGGTCTTCATCATCAAGAGAAAGCATGAAATCTCATCCCATTCAATTCCAAAAGTTACTTGATATATACATGTTTAGATCTGCACTTATGGTAACGATCCAAAATCGCTACGATATAATGCTACTTCTTTAGTCATTTAAAAAAAGGTTTATTTAGATAAAAGCCCTGTATATTGAATTTTTCGAAATTAAAGAGAATTTATATTTATATTTATTTTTTCACTTTGCAACTTTGAAGGGGAACCCAATAAACTTTGTATTACTGTGTACTAACCTCACGTGTAAGCACATATATACGTATATACGCGCAAACCTCAAAATGAGACCCATTTGTCTCATTCAATACCACCATACAATCTTTACAACTCACAAAGAATAAATGAACAGAAGGGATGACACTAAGGCCAAAATATACATCAATAAAGGGGAGAGGGGGTACGAAACACTCCTTATGGCTGGTCACACTATATATCCCCTCAAAAGATGAAACAGTAATCACAAAACATCAAAAGAGTGGAATGTGACTCATCACATCACACTACCTCCTACCTAACAGCTCCACCTTCAGCTTTGGGTAGCCAGATCCACTGAGGCCTCACTGTCTGCTTCCACACCTAACGACGTGATCATCATTGTTAAACAAAAGGCAATGATGACAACAGTAACAACCACAATAAAACAAGGTAAGGGTAAGCTTACTTAGAAACAACATAACATATTCATCAAAGGAGTCATCAACAATTCACATCATCACTCACATGTATACAAATATGGGGTTCTACGGTAAAATCCATAATATTAGACCATATGATGCCACAATTTCATCGCTACCATGTCAATGTAAGAGGACACGACTCTCGAGAGATTTACAACAATTTGAGCGATCAGCTAGGTCTCACCCCCTAACATGGTGTCAACAACACCTCATCACGTGCCTCTCACCATTTAGGGATTGCCTGTAACGACCCAACTGTGGCTACTAAACAACTCTACTGAACTTACACCACACACTTCTTATCAGGTGAATAAAAGCAGAGCATATCAGTATATAAGTCACACACATCGATTGAGAGATCCATCTATCTCTCCTAGTACCATACATGCACATTGGTATATCTATCATCAACATATCATATCAACAGTGGGATAACACTAGCCAACAACAAATATATCAAAATATACAAGTGTCGGGGAAACGGGATACAAAACTCACTCCCTATAGCTGGTCAATCTATGCAATCTCGTCAAAAGAAAACTATACAAAATAACACCTTTAAAACAAAAGGGGTTGCATAGCAAGCAACTCCACCATCATCTCTGAGCAACCGGGTCCACTGAAGCCTCGTCGTCTACTCCCACGCCATAGGACGTGATCATCACAGGCACATTAGCACAAGCAGCAACAACAGGATAACCAACAACAACAAAACACGGCAATGGTAAGCTTACTACAATAATGGCATAACATATAATCATGGAGATCATCAACAATTTAAGGCATTCAATCCCAAGTAATCACCAACAGTTCACAACATTCAATTACGAGTATATAGCACCTCATCATACCTCTAGAGTCCTCAATGTCTACACACAAAAGTATTCATATAGAAGGGTCCTCAACTCAGGACTCCACATTTCATCACAATCACCACAACTATGTCAATGCATGATGACACGACTCTCGAGAGATTTACAACATATCGGGCGATCAGTTAGGTCTCACCCTTATTGTGGCCTATCTAAGCACCATTCAGGGATTGCTAAACTCTGATCTACGGATAAGCTTAGTGGTTTGTCAAGATGAGTGTATATGGGTGGTAGCTTACCGCGACACAAGGCCTGCATCGCCTTGGCCTCCTGCGGAGTCGCTCATCCACTCATCCCCAAAGGCCCATCGTCAGCTGCCCCACGTCTTATCTAGCACTAGGTTGGAGGTACATCTGAGTTCCAACTTTGGTCACCATCCAATTTACGTGCTTACCTGCACCACGGCATAAGGTCCATCGTCAGCTACCTCAGCCACCAACTGTGCATGAATGCATGTACTACACACCATCAACTACTCAACCACAGCTAACAAACATATGACATATATAGATGTATATCAATACAACTAGTGGCAAAGAGGTCCATCGTCAGCTACCTCACATTACCACTCAACATCCATCAACACCATATTGGCCCTAAACCGACCTCAATCATAATCAACAGGTAAGACCTTACCTAAGCAGCCCACCTCGTGAGGGACAATATCATGCCTCAATCAAAATCAACAGGTAAGGCCCTATCTAAGCAGCTTACCTAATGAGGAACAATATCATACATCATGAGTGAAGGTCCTATCTAAGCAACCTTCCACTCAACTACCACTTTCCAACAATTTATCACACAACTCCACAACAATAATAAAGAAAACCAAGAATCCAATTTAGAATTATAACAACATGTGGAGTTTTAACATTTTTCCAAAGTTCCCAATTATCATACCAAGCATCAAACCCATAGCATTCAACCCCATCTTTATGTTTCTTAAATTTCAACTTTAATGGTCCATATATGGCATCACAAAATCGACACCAAACATCTCAAAAACAAGGAAGAATTAGGGGTTTTGTTGCCCAGCACTATTGGACTGTCACTTGGCACCAACATCACGGAGAAGATCTGCAATTTTGTCGCCCAACATCGCACTCTTGTCACTCGGCGTCAACATCACAGAGAGCATTAGCAAAATTGGAGAAAATGTTGCCCAGTGTCACTTTTTGTCGCCTAGCGACAAAATCCGTCACTATAGGAAAAATTTTTGTTGCTAAATTAAAATTCCGTCGCTAATTTACAGCATTTTAGACAGCATTCTGCCAGCTGTCGCCTGGCAATATAAATTGACGCCCGGCGCCAAATCGTGATTTTCTGCAATCGTAAGGAAGACGACCCACTACAGTTCTAGACCATATCAATCCATCCCAAGCACCACAAAGTAGTTCTAGACACTTTTAATACATTTCTAACTGATTATACAATAATAAATCACCAAGATTTTGTTCCAAATGCATTCTCTTTTTAGATTTCCTAAAATTTTCTCCAAAACCCATTTCATCAAAACCACAGCCCAACTCATGCACAACCAGATTTAGAACGAACCCAAGGTAAGATTCACACAAAATATGCTCATACATCACAAATATACAAGTGTAAGCTTCCTTTACCTCTTGGAGCTTCTGAATTCGAGCTTGGGGAAGAGAAAATGGGATATGTGCAGGACCTTGAGCCAAACTCTGTGAAAGCGAAGATATAACATCCCTTCCACACTTAGAAACGTGAATCCTCACTAGGTTTGGGTCTCGCACTTCAAGAGTCTCAGCAAGGTTTGGAGAAAAATGAGAGAATAAGAGAAGAGAGTGGGAGAGAGAGACCAGAGAATAAGAGAAATGAGAAGGGGAGGGGGCTTTTGTATTTTGAAATCCTCGGGCCTTACAAGGCTTTAGGCCCACTAAAGCTCAGGGTCCGTCTATTTACTCTCCAAAACTCACAACGGTTCCCACTTAACTGTTTTTCTCTCAACAACCCAAACCAGTATCAACAACACCCTTAATTTGGCTCAAGCACCTTTGTCTCAATTCCCAAACTCAGATAGGAAGTCCAAGTTTACAACATACAACTAACACCACACAACAACAATCAACAACAATTCTATTTATTTATTTGTTTTAAACACCATAATCATATATTAATTTTCACTTTTAGTTATTAAATCACTACATCATACATTAAGAAAATCACAGCGTTACATTGCCAAACATTGATCTACAGATAAGATTATGTGATCTGTCAAGATAAGTGTAGGTGGGTGGCGGCTCACCGCGACTTAAGGTTTGAATTACCTTGGTCCCTTGTGGAATCGTCCATCCATTTATCCCCAAAGGCCTATGACAGCGACCCCACGTCTCATCCAACACTAGGTTAGAGGCCCTATCGAGTCATCTGCTTTAGTCAGTCAACCAACTTATGTACCTGCTTGCACTACAGCGTGAGGTTCATCATTAGCGACCTCAGCCGCCAACACATGCATGAAAGCATGCACAACATTACCACATCACATCAATGTCAACAAGTTAATTAATTTTAACAACAACACCGTGTGGGCTCAATTCAACACCACACATGGCCAGACAACCACTACCAACCCCATGTAGGCTCAATTTAGCACCATACATGATAACAGGTAAGGCCTTATCCAAGTAGCCTGTACCCCATGAGGATTCTCAAAACAACACCATTTACCACAAGTGGAGGTCCTATCCAAGCAACCTTCCACTTCACTTTTGCACCCAACAATTCTCACAACGGATTCCCACTACAGGTCTTCTCCAAACCACTTTCAAATAGTTAAATCTTTAACTAAGACAACAACTGACTACCCAACTCGCTCAGCGATCCATATGTTCGCTTAATGAAGGTCTTCTTTGTAGAAGGCCTTCTTTCCCCCACGAAGGTTCTTCCTCAGCGACCATGAGTCTTGCTAAGCGAATACCCACTCTAGAGAGCACACATTTGTTTCCAAAGTCTCTCGCTCAGCAATAACTAGGATCGCTCAACGAATTCGTTCTAGGGACTTTCATAAATGTCTCTCAATCACAATTCACTCAACAAGTTCCCCACTCGCTCAGCGACCAACCACTCTAGAGAGTAACCAATTTTAAAACATGCCTTTCACCGAGTGAACACATTACTCGCTCAGTAGAAGGCTTGCCATAGAGAGCACCAACTCTTTAGGACGCAAAATCACTCAGCAAGTCTAGTCCTCGCCCAGTGAACCACTCCCAAGTGTTTTGAAATGCCCATACTCGCTTAGCAAGTCTCTTACTTGCTCAGCGAACTACCTTCTGGAAATTTTCTAGATTTCCATGAATGCTTGCTCAACGAACTGAACATCGCTTAGAGAATTTCTTCTTTTCCTCTATCACAACAACAACTTAAGAACACTTGCTCAGTGACATCAAGGGTTGCTCAGCGAATTTCAACCCGAAAGCCTCACTCAACTCCCAGGGGCGTTCTCGCTCAGTGATAGCCTTCGTCGCTTAGCGACTACAAGGTAATAGAACTAGAGACTCTCGTTGAAAAACACAAAAATTCAAACTTTACCCTTACCCATACTCCAATTCAGCCTTATAGACATTGAACAACATCATTCAACATTCCACAACATCATACGCAACAAATTTCACATCCATCATGGCATTTCAACAACAAATCGTCACATTCATCACCAAACCCATTTTCAAGAAAAATCTAAAAAAACTCATTCAATTTCATTTTTTAGCACAAACCAAGGCAATATTCACACCAAAATACATCCATACATCACGGATTCAACAAGTGTAAGCTTCCTTTACCTCTTGGAGTTTCTGAAATCTGGATCTATGGAAGAGGAGGATGTGGAGAGGTGAACGCTTAAGCCAAATCTTCAAGGAAAGTAATTTGTCTTATCACAAGGGAATGAGATAGGTATAGGAAACCTTGTTTTTCCTCTTGAAGGGTTTTAGTAGAGATTGAGAGACTGTGAGTTTGAAAGAGATTGAGGGAGGTGGTTTATGGGTGGCCTAACAAAATACGAGAGGCTTTGGGTATCTTAAAGTCCTTTAGGGCCTCAAAAGAGATTTGGGCTCACTAAGGCCTAGAGTCTATTTACCCACTCCTTAAAATCTAAATTGTCTCGACACCACTGTTCACTCAACAACCTAGTTAGATACCATTAACGATTTCATTTGGCTCAAACAACATTTTCCTCAAGTTCCAAAAATTCGGACTAGAATTCCAAGGCAAAACAACGATTACATAGCAACAACTTACTTAATTTGTCTTAATTATCGAGAGTATATTTTAATTGTCACTTTCGGTTATTAAATCACACATTAGGGAAAACATAGGCATTACACTTTGTTTTTAGCCAATTCTGTAGTAGTAGTTCTCCTTCAGGCCTTTTTCTTTTGTTTTTGGCAAATATGCTATGAAGATGATGTTATTACCATTCAATTTATGTTTATAGTCAGTTGAACATGATTTGAAGTTACTTTTTCGACAAACTGTTGTTTCACTATTATTTAAGTTGTGAATAGTGCATTACTTTTGCAGCCATTTAAGTTTGATGTTGGCATTTTCGTTAATTACCTCTTAAATCAAAATGTCTTCAAGTTGAGAAAAAGGATATTGGTTTTTTGGAGCAGGATATCATTTTTTCTAAGAAAAAAAATTGATTTTAATCTTGGGTTGTTGTCAAGTTTTTTAGGAGAGTTGTTGATTCATGATTTCAATGATGAGATTATGCCATTATTTTTAAAACCTTTATGAAATGTTGGGATCTTTTATATGTGAAATTGATATTTAAAACTGCCTCACTTTTTTGAAAAAGCTATCACTTGCTCATTTGTAGAGTTGCTTTGGGTTTGAATTGCTTTTTGTTGTAGCATTTTAGGTCAGCACTTATTTATCATGTTAGTGTTCCCTAGCCATTGTTGTATGGGAATATGTTTATGATATCTGGCATGTGTCTTTTTAAATCTTGCATATTTTGCTGATACAAGGTGGGAGTTGTGTTTTGTTGGAGAGAATCTTAGAGGACGCAATGTTATTTATGGTTTTCATAATGTTAAGAAAGTATTGATTGTTGCTATTGATTTTATTACTTTGTATAGCATATTTGAATATGATAATTCTTATAATATATTTTCTCTGATTTGACATTCTTTTTGTGGTAAATGTAATCTATCTATTATATATATTAAAAAAGAAGGTTTTATAATATGAAAAGATGCCACGTGTCAACACTATATTCATTTTTTTCTCGCCTAAATTCTATAGTTCTTTTTTTGTTTTTTTTATTCATATAAATATATTATTATATTTAATTATAGTAATTAAAATGTTTATAATTAGGCATTTATAATAAGTATATATTCTACTTAAAGTCATCAATTAAATAATTAAATCTTAAATTGATTTTGATTTTATATAAATAATAATTTTTCAAATTTTATTAAATGTTAATTATAATCATGGTGATTATGATGATTATGGTAATATTTTTTATTATGATAATTAAAGCATTTATAATATATAAAATCATTTTCAATTTATTGATTGATTACTCCCAATCTATTATCTTTTATAAAAGAAGGTTTTGCCACTTAAGCAAATGTCATGTGGCATCACTGTATTCATTCTTTTCCCACCTAAATTTTATCTATTTTTTTTTCATTTTTTTAATTCATAATATATTATTACATTTAATTATAATAATTATAGTAATTAAGGTAATTATAATGAGTATATATTCTAATTAAATCTATCAATTAAATAATTAAAACTTATACGTATTTTGATTTTATACAATAATGTAATCAATTTATTATATTTTCGTTTCTAAACAAATATAATTATTATACAAATATATATTTTGATTCAAATTTATTATACAATTATGTTATCATAAAACAAGATTTTGTCATGCACATATGCAATTTCGATCAATATATATTCTAATTTAAATAAATTAAGATAATTATGAGTAATATATATTAATTAAGGTAATGCAGATTATTTTATATTAATTAGGATAATTGTGCCTAATATATACTCTTCTTTTTCTCTAACCACCTTTTGCACTCACTATTCTTCTAAATTTATTTTTACTCTCTGGTTGACTTTCTACAAAAGTTTACCAGTAATGACAAAATAGGAAAGAAATTATGGGTAAGTTCATACCTCTCTATTCTTTCTACATTAATTTTTTGTTTCATTGTTCATTTTCTTACTGATTATTTCTATTTCTTTTATTTATTTGTTCCTTTGACAACACCTTACACGTTCTATTATTTTACTTTCTTTTGTTTCCCTTTTCAACATTTGGTAAAGGTGAAACATTGAAGACAACAAAGAGAATTTTTGGGTAAACTCATATTATTTACTAATTTTTATTTTTTTTTCAAAAAATAGTGTCGTACTAATTCATTCTTGTATATATACTATAGTGCCTTTTTTTATTGCCTTTTCCTTTGTGGAAAGTTTTGACATTTTTTACATTTTAATTATTTTGATTTACTTCATATGTTTTTTATTCATTTTTTTGAATATGTTTAGTTATGTAGTAAAAATTATTGATTATCAATTGTTAAATATTCTCTAACTTAAATGACTATGTTGTATGGGATAAAGGTAAATCTTCTATTGATATCTATGATAAGAAAGATGTAACACCCATTCATATTAAATACAATTTGTATTAATTTAGTTATTAAGTTTAATTAAATGAAAATGCGTGTAAGATTTTTTTGCCTTTATAATAGAAAAATTCCAAACTTAATGGAACTTGGAAATGGTAATAAAAAACGAAAGAGAAAGATTGTACATATATATATGTCATAAAACTGTACATCATGGTTTGATAATAAGTGATAGTCATAAAATACCAAAAACTAAAATTATAACAAAAGATAGACACTATCTAACCTAATATATACATAAAAAAGGTCCTATACAGAGCAATGTCAATCTACCCTATCCCTAAAAAATTACTATAACTAAATCTACAAATTCTTATCTGTCGAAGTATCCTTTGACTCGTCCTCAACATTTCTGGGCATTACCGTCATCTTTAATAATCATAATCAATCATACAAAGAAGAAAAATAATGGAGTGAGGTGTTTGGTTCTAAAATCACTTTTATATGTGTGGTAGGAAGTTTACTATAAAACAAAGATAAAACACAACTGACAATAGAAGGGAACCTAGGGTTCATTCTAAGTTATATTAGACTACCCTTGACTTGGTATGGATCCATAATCCCCATTAGTCAGTAATAGTTCTTAACAGAATTGGGATTACCATTTTTACCATTTCTGGATGTCAAACCAATACTGGCTAGGCTTATCGGACATTTAGGGGTATTTTGGTCATTTTACACAGGAATTACAGAAAATTTCCAGAAAAATTCTCAAAATTATATTTTAATACATACGACGTGATTCTAAGTTCAAATTGACATTTTAATGTCAATTGAATCTTTTTTTCATGTAAGCCCTCAGTGTTGAGAAATAAAGGAAAAATCGTCATTTTCTAATTTCTCCAAGCTCTGGCTTGTAAAAATTATTAAAAATCACAATTAAATAGCTCTTGAAATTCTGAGCGTAATGGTGGAGATGAAAAATTTGAAATTCTTTTCTAATTTTTCAGAATTAAATGATCAAATATTAGAAAAATAATTAAAAAATTGAAATAGGGTTGCTATATTTTTCACTATTTTTCTTTCAAAATAAAAATTTTATAATGAAATATCTTAGTATAAAATTTTTAAAATATTTTGAGGTCAAAAAGTCTCTAGTTGGTTCTTGTAGTCAATCAGGAGTATTTTTGTCATTTCACAAAAACTATCCAATAAATTTTTAAAAATTTTCTAAAATTATTATTAATTATTTTAAGTATATTGATGACTTAGAAAATAATTTTTTTAACATTTCGAAGTATTTTTGTCTATTAATTCTTTATCTGGCTTTTTAGTAACGAAATGATCATTTTACCAATTTTTGATCTTCGCTCCCCAAAAATTATTAAAATCTAACTAAACACTATGAACGTAGCCGTAGGTGTAACGATCCTTTGTCGCCACAGTACTACAAACAACCCCTGTATATTATATATATATATATATATATATATATATATATATATATATATATATATATATATATATATATATATATATATATATATATATATATATATATATATATATATATATATATATATATATATATATATATATATATATATATATATAGTTAATCAAAATCAATCCACAAGTTACTTTAACATATATAAGATATGAAAGAAATACTGTATA
Organism: Spatholobus suberectus; assembly: GCA_004329165.1. Lineage (NCBI taxonomy): Eukaryota > Viridiplantae > Streptophyta > Magnoliopsida > Fabales > Fabaceae > Spatholobus > Spatholobus suberectus. Next base: position 52,126,609 of record CM014729.1, on the reverse strand, counting down.
TAGGCCCATTTATATGCAATACCAAGGGAAAACACCAAACAAAACTCCCTATAGCTGGTCACTTTATACATCATTTTAAAAGAAATAAACAACAATAAGGCATATCAATTCCTTTAAGGAAAAGAACAAAAAGATGATTCTCCATACTTGTTCAATTTTGCCACTGGTTGAGGCGAAGCTTCATCACCAACTAAGAAGCTAAACCTACCAAAAACTCAACATTTGCTCTCACGCCAAAAACGTGATTATCACAGGCATGAACCACACATGCAAACAACGCAAGGGTAAGCATACTTAAAACATATAGTATAAAGGAAAGGTAATAGGAAAATTTCCTAATCATATATCCATAGTCAAACAAAATAATAACAATATCAATACTACAACCATTACAACAACAACCTTGAACACAACAACAACAACGATATTAGCAACACCTCTATCACCACCATCACCAACCATAACAATTACAAATAACCATAATAACCAAGTAACAACAACAATACTACCCTCGTTACCAACACATAACACAACCACAATAACAATTACCAAGTAATCATAGCAACAACAACAACACTACCATCACTACCACCAGCAACAACGACATCGGGTAACAATAATAACAATTTCATCAACCTACAAATTTAGAATCCAATTCATAAGAGAATGAGTTTACATACATACAACACAACACATCATGCCTTCAACCCCAAAATGTCCATGTATGAATGACACGACTCTCGAGAGATTTTCTACATTCCAAGTGATCAGCCAGGTCTTATCCCCTATCATGGCCATCTAGCACCATTCAGGGATTGCCAAAACTTTGATCAGTTGGATAAGCTTACGTTGTCAGGATAAATGTATGTGGCTGGTGGTATACCGCGACACAAGGCTTGCATTGCCTTGGCCCCCTGCGAGATTACCCATCCACTTATCCCCTAGGTCCAGCTTTAAAACCACATTTCTTATCCAGGCACTAGGTTGGAGGTCTATTTGAGTACCAACTGTAACACCCCAAATTTCAAGTACTAGAAATAAACCACGAGGTAACTTTCAATAGGACGCTTCCCTTGTGTTATTAGACAAAAAAATGCCTTAAAAGTTATTCTTATTATATTTCTTATTATTACTGTTTCTATTCTTATTAATATTATATTTATTATTGTTGTTGTATAAGTTGTTGTTGTTGTTGTTATTATTATTATTATTATTACTATTATTGTGTTGTGTTGATGTTATTATATTTATTATTATTATTGTTGTTGTTATTAATGCCTTAGTATTATAAATTAGTAGGAATATTATCATAGAATTCAAAAGAGCATCTAGGGCCCAATAGGGGGACTAAAGCCCACTAAGCTACATACTCACCTACATGTTATAAGAAGGGAATAGAGAAGGAGGGTTAGGTTTAGCCGTCACAAAATAAAAGAAGAAAAAAGTTAGAGATAGTGAGGAAAAGAAGGGAAGAAGAAGAGGAAGAGAAGGAGGAAGAATAGAAACCGGAGAATCCAAACCCTAGAACTCAACTTTCCATGTCCACAAAGGTGAGTGCTCTCCCCCATATTCTTCCTTGTCTTTTATGTTATTATTTTTCATCTATTGACCTTTTCCCCCTCCTTATGCGTAAGATTAGGGATTTGATGGGTTTTGAAGGAATTGTGAGGAAGTAAGGAATTCATAGATTAGATAGTCTTTTGGTGACTTTTCTTCAAAAATTGGATTTTGCCTTGGCACTGGACGTGCAGACCCGCTGGGCGGGGTGCGATACCCGCTGGGCGGGTTGGCTTTCGGCGCGAACTCACTAGGTGGGTTTGCTGGACCGCTAGGGCGGATATGACTTTTGCTATTACGTTCCTTGTGTTTGTGAACTCCTTTTGACAGTGTTTAACTCATTGTTATTTGTTTTTTTATGTATTGTTGAGTTTATATTGTATGGTTGTTATTTACTTTAAAAATATGAGTGTGATATAAAATTGTGCCTATGATTCATGATAAAAGTCTATGAAAGTTGTAAGCATTATATGTGACCATGCATCATAACATTTGAGTTATGTGATGAAGAAAGTATGTAGGAATCTGGCTGGTGGAGGCCGTGATGGGTTGTTTAACCTTAGCCTTGGGGGTTATCCGGTTGGGAAAACTCCAATGGTCCATGCTGATCCCATGGAGCCGGGGCATACTGGCAAAACTGGGTAATCTTGACTAGTCACCGGGGGATATCATGCTAGTTGAGGGTGCGAAAGCCGAAGGCATCGGTACTGATGACGCTTCTTATGGCCTGCATTTACTCCTAGTCTACTTTCCGAAAAGTTTAGGTTGGTACCACATGTGCATGAGTAGTAGTTTAGGAACATAGCACGCATATGTATCTTGTTGTAGTGTGATATGTTGAAGTGTGCTACGTTGTAATTCTGTGAATTCTATGTGACCTTGTTCATAAGCGAATGATGTAATGTGTACACGTGTGAAATGTGATTGTGTATTGTGATAAATTGTCAAGATTATATATATGTGGTCATGTTATGCATGTATGTCATGCTTGCTTGATGAAACAAAACGATGTGTATGTCTAGTTACTAGGCAAAAAATGTGAAATAAATATATGCTTGTAATTAATTGTGTTTGCTACCTCAAGGATAAGTGAGAGGCTAGGCCCTAGGATAGTGTTGTGAGGGTCCTAGTTGGATAATAATAGTTATGAATGAGGTAGAGAAAGAGTGAATCCCCACACAGCATAATGGAAAGGTATAAGACAAATAAGAGAGAACAAAATGACGGCATTAAGGTGAGTGTTAAGGGAGGGTCAAAAGTATTTTAGAATGTCTGTGACCTTAGACTTGACCCATAGAGAACAACCTTAAATACTAAAAGAAAGAAAAGTAAAATCTAAACATGAAGGGTTTAAATACTAGAGAGCATTTTGGGTAAGAAAGAGTTCTTAGGTTGAGAATGAGATAATAAACTAATATAACAATCAGGAGAATGAGAGAGTAGTTAACACAGAAAGTATTGAAGATTAAAAGGTGTAGATTAGACTGTAGGTATGGCGAATTATGAGAGACCTAGTGAGTTTGAAGCCATAAAAGATAAATGATGAGGGTTGTTCGAATAGAAGAGTCTAACCCAGCCGTAGAGTCTTCAGAGCACTCACTGAGACATTATGTCTCATTCCTTTAAGTTTCCCATTTTTCAGGATACAGGTGAAGACATGCGCAGATGGAGCTTGGAGTCACGTGCAAGAAAACGTAGTCTAGTTTATATTATGTTTTTGTATTCTTTTTATATTTTGTACGATACCTTTGGGTGATAGATAAGTTATATTTGCCATGTAGGTTTTTTTTTATTGTATTGTTCGTATATAATATTTAATTATATTTATGAGTAGCATTTATATGTTGTTTCTACCTTTTTAAGTTTTTTTTTTTTAAATCTAGACCTAGTTACAGTAATGCCCCTTAGGGTGTTACACCAACTCTAGTCACCATCCACCTTACATGCCTACCCGCACATGGCATGAGGCCCATACAACCTCATCCAACAACATATGTATGAATGCATACAACATACCACAACATCAGCCTAATAACAACATCATCATATATATATATATATATATATCAAGCATAGTCAACAGGTAAGACCCTATCCAAGTAGCCCACCTCATCAGAAACCTCATACAACAATATCATACACAACAAGTGAAGGTCCTATCTAAGCAACCTTCGACTTCACAAACCAATCCAACTATCAACTACAATTTGAAAACCAAGACCTTCTTTGAAAACCATTTGGAAGATTGACAAATCTTGAGCTTCACAAAACCTTTCAAAATAATTCAATTTCTTTAATTTAGAGAAATCGTATTAAACTAGACCACTTTCCATCATTCCCAAATAGAACTTTTGAAAATGCATAATACCCTTTTTATAGGTGTATATACATACTATTTCACAATTTGAAACGAAAACTTTAAAATCTGAAATAGTACATTCAATCTTGAAATAACAAATTAAGTACTGTAGTAACAGATTATATCAGTTTAGTAAAAAAAAAGCACCAGAATTCATTTTCTGGCAGGGATAATCGATTATGGATTCATATAATCGATTATTCTAGAACTAGTTTCAGGAAAATTTTTACTGAAGCCCAGATAATCGATTATCAGAGTCCATAATTGATTTTTCCCGAAACAAAATCACGAAAACAACTTCTGGAACTCTAGATAATCGATTATGTGATCCCCATAATCGATTATCTACGATGAATTTCGAAGAAAAATGCGATTTTTGCAAAAAACTAAAGCTTTTCAACCAAATAACCCAGATTTTCGAATCAATGGAGTTCCAACAACATCAATCTACCTCAACCAAGTTCATACACATCAGATTATACAACAAATTCAACATTTCAACTTATAAATCATAGTTTCTTATCCAAAATTTCAGATTTTCCCCCTAAAACCTGTTTTCATCCTAAACCACCAAATATGGCAACATCCATAAAGATTCAATCGATTACAAAGCAAGAAATCAACATATCACTAATTACTAACACAAAACAACCGATTGGTAAGCTTCCCTTACCTTTAAAAGGTCTTGAATTTGAATTTTGGTTCTTGACAAATTCGGTGTCTTGAGCCAAAACCTCCCATAGATTGATCTTCCTCTCGCAACAATACTAGATTGGGCTTAGGAATCCTCTTAATACCCTTAGTAACTTTAGATTTTTAGAGAGAGGTTGAGAGAGAAATGAAGAGAGAGAAAGTAGAGAGCGAATAAGAATGGGAGAAAATGAGAGAAACTCTCCTCCCTTCTCCTCCTTTTATATTAGACCTCTCGGAGCTCTCACACGAACTTTTGGCCAATTGAGGCTCAAATCTCACCAAGCCACTCCCTTTATCTCAAAACTGATTTAACTCAACTGTTTTCTCTCAAAAACCCAAAAATCACTCTTACAACATATCCAACTTGGCTCAAGTACATATATCAAATTTCCTAAATTCAAATCGGTAATTCAAATAAACCACTCACAACCATCATCACATACAACAAATCATACATAACAACAATTCATTTATTTCTTTTAATCACCTAGATTACATATCAAATTCCCACTTTTTAGTTATTAAAACACTTAATCATTCATTAGGAAAATTAGGATGTTACAGTAGGAATCAAAATTTTGAGATCCTCATCTGGTTTTTCAAGATTAAATACAAAATAATTAGGAAAATAGTTCAATATACAAAAGTAGGAGTGTTACAATATTCCCCTCCTTTTAGGAATTTCATCACCGAAATTCACTTCCCAATAAAGAAATGAGGATATTGTTCTTGCATCTTGCTCTCCACTTCCCAGGTTGCATCTCCATCATCAATTTGATTCCACACAACCTTTGTTAAGACAAAGGATGAATTTATGACTCTTGCTTCGTTTTGATAATAACAAATAGTTTAATGATTAATCGTCTGATCACACTCTTGCTCACGCGTATTTTATAAATTAAAGATGTTATGTCAACTAACCCCTTCAGACGATATATATGTTGAACAATTTGTTTATTTAGAAGCTTTGTTACACGATAACCTTTTAAGTTTTTGGAATTTGCATACCTTGTAACTTCCCAGGCGCTGACGAGGGCGGGAAGTGATCGTTGGTGTAAAAGAGATGAGGCACAGATAAGGAGCTACTCCTGGCAAGCTTCCAGTGGGGGAAACACATGAATGAATCGAATACACATCGGAATGAGAGGGATCCAGAGGATGTGCAAGCATGGGACTGTACAGTTGAGGATAGCTTAAAGGAATTAATAAGTGCTACTTATAGCAATAAGATGCATCTACTTTTTGGTAGCCTATCACTTAAGAATTTCACAGTTAAATGTTCTTGACTTGAGCAATTTTGGGATGGGTGACCTCCTGAGCTTCCTAAGAAGTGTGTGAGTGAGGACAAAGCACGTTGAAAAGTCTTGTGTTGGTTTGTGGGGACAATCTTCGATCCTGAAAGTGGCCAGGTGTTACAAAATGGTATCAGAGCATGCCTCTCTCCTAGTATGGTGTGGTTTGAGGACGAACCAAGCAAAAGCTGATGGGCATGTAACATCCCGGGTGTTGAGGAGGGCAGAGAGTGATCGCCGGTGCAAAAGAGATGAGGCACGGATAAGTAGCAGCTCTTGGTAGGCTTCTAGCGCGAGAGACACGTGAATGAATCCAATACACACCGTAATGAGAGAGATCCAGAGGCTGTGCAGGTATGAGACTGTACAGTTGAGGATTGTTTAAAGGAATTAATAAGTGCTACCTATACCAACAAGATGCATCTACTTTTTGGTAGCCTATCACTTCAGAATTCCAGAGTTAAGCGTGCTTGACTTGGAGCAATTTTGGGATGGGTGACCTCCTAGGAAGTCTCCCAGAAAGTGTGAGAGTGAGGACAAAGCACGTTGAAAAGTCTTGTATTGGTTTATGGGGACAGTCATTAATCCTGAAAGCGGCCAGGCATTACATACCCTCTGGAAAAAGAAGACGTCTACGTACTTATTTCTGGAAAGGTTTGGCTTTATGTTGAAAAGAAGGAATTTTTGTACAGATGTCACTACGAAAAGTAGAAATATGTCCATTGCAATAAGATTGAGTATGAGAAAGGCTAGATAAGCAGATTGCTTTATCTTATTAGAGTGACTAGTTGGTGAAAAACATTAAATGCGGCATTTAATGCTCCAACGACTATTTTCTTCTTTTTACCACACCAGACGAAGGATGTTTCAAAAAGCTTTCACAACAGACACTTTGGGAGAACTCTATAAATAAAAGAGAAGATCATTGTCAAATTGACTAAACTCTTGGCAAATTCTTCTTTCTCTCAATCTGTAATCTTGAACAAATTCTTCTTGTAACAAATTCTTGAGCTTCATTGTATATCCATCTAATAAGATGCTAGTTTAGTGAGAAATCTTACCTTTAACCATTTCTTTGTGATTTTGGTGGAAGCCTGAATAAGCTTTGTATCAAAGAATACTTGGGTATTTGCTTGGAGAGGCAAGTGAAAGACTACTTGAGTTGAGCATGAAGAGGCTTGGATAAAAGAATACTTGTAACTTTAAGTTATAGTGGGAGTTGGTAGTATACCAAGAACTAGACATAGTCTCTAGGGTGAGACAAACTAGTATAAATTTATGTGTTTCTTTCTTTTACATCTTCTATTCGTTTTCATAAATCTTTCTTAAAAAATTTATCGTTTATCCTTTAGAAGAAACATCTCTTTGAAAAAGGCTTTGCAAAAAGTTTTAAAAAGCACAATTCAATCCCCTTCTTGTGTTGTTCCTGTGGTTTACAACTTTCACTAGAGTTATTTCTTTATCTCAAAGCTGCTTTATCCTCCAATCCTCTATTCTGATTAGGGATACGTCATAAGTAAGATTTTTTCTTATTTGTACTACATCAGACTCAATGATATGTGAAGGGTCATGGATATATTTACAAAGTTGGAAAACATGAAGGACATTATGAAGATTAAAAAGATTGGGTGGTAAGGCTATTTGATATGCAACAGTACTAATCCTTCTAAGAATTTGGTAAGAGGCAATAAATTTAGGGAAAACCTTTCGAGATTTTAGGGCTGTACCAACCCCAGTTATAGGTGTAACTTTCAAAAATACATGATCTCCTTCTTCAAACTCAAGGGGTTTCCTCCTTTTATCAAAATAACTTTTTTGCCTATCTTGTGACATTTTCACCTTTTCCCGAATTAGTTTAACTTTCTCTATGGTTTCTTGCATTATTTTAGGCCCAACTATCAAGGATTCTCTTGCTTCATATCAACACAGTGGAGTCCTACATTTTTTTTCTATACAAAGCTTTGTAGGGAGCCATTCCAATGCTGGAGTGAAAGCAATTGTTATAAGTAAACTTGATCAGTTGTAAGAATCGATCCTAATCTTCTAATGATTGGATAGTCCTTTCAGACTGTCTATTAGTTTGAAGATGGTAAGATGAGCTAAGTCTTAACTTAATCCCTAGGGCTTGTTGCAAACTCTCCCAAACCTAGAAGTGAAACGGGGATCACTATCAGAGATGATACTAGAAGGCACTCCATATAATCTAATGATTTCTCTGATATTCATCTAGGTCAACTTTTCTAGAGAAAACCTAATGTTAATGGGTAAGAAATGAACAGACTTGGTTAGTCGATCTACAATTACCTATATAGCATCACGGCCAGAGGTTGTTTTAGGAAAATTTGTTACAAAATCCATTGTTATGTTGTCCTACTTCCATTTAGGAATGTTTAAGGATTGTAATTCTCCAAAAGGTTTTTGGTGCTCTATTTAAGCCTTTTGATAGGCTAAACAAGACGCAACAAACTCTACTATAGCCTTCTTCATTCTATGCCACCAAAATAACTTCTTCAAATCTTGGTACATCTTGGTAGAACCTAGATGAATGCTTAGTTTGCTCTTGTGAGCCTCTTTCAAAATCATCTTTCTTAATTCTCCACTTCCTAATACACAGATTCTTCCTTGGAATCGAATGACTCTATTTGAATCCTGATCAAACTCCAATTCCTTTCTTTCAGTCCTTGTTTCTAATCTTTCTCAGAGATATTGATCAATATTCTGGGCTTCCCATATCTGTTCCAGAAACTCACTACTTATTTGAAGCATTCCAAAACTAATACTTCTTAGCTTTATCTCCATAGCCAAACCTAAATCTCTGAACTTTTCTATCATTTCCATCTCCTTAACCATCATTATTAAGGCATGTAAAGATTTTCGATTTGGAGCATCTGCTATGATGTTTGCTTTACCAGTATGGTAGTGCAATTCAAAGTCCTAATCTTTTAGGAATTCCATCACCTAGATTTCCTCATATTCAACTCTTTCTGGTCAAACAAATACTTCAAACTTTTATGGTCACTGAACATTTCAAACCTGGCACCATAAAGATAGTGCCTCCAAATCTTCAAGGCAAAAACTACTTTAGCCAGATCACATAATTTTATCCGTAGATTAAAGTTTGGCAATCCCTGAATGGTGAGAGACACGTGATGAGGTGCTGTTCACGCCATGTTAGTGGATGAGACTTGGATGATTGCTTGAATTGTTTTAAATCTCTCAAGAGTAGAGTCTTTATGCATTGGCATAGTGGTTGGTGAAATTGATTCATTATGTAGTATGCACCACGGATTAGTTTGTGGAGCCTTATGTATGAATGTATATGACAATGTTATATCATGGTGATTGAATGTGTATGTTCCCCTTATGATGGGCAAGTATGACCTCATCGTTAGCTGTTTTCTTTTGATTATATGTTATGTTGTTTTAAGTAAGCTTATCCCTTGCCTTATTATTGTTGTTATTGTTGTCGTTGTTGTTGTTGTTGCTCTTGTTTAACTGTGATGATCATGTCTCTAGGCGTGGAAGCAGATGGTGAGGCTTCAGTGGATCCAGCTACTCACAGTTGATGGTAGAGCTTTTGGTTAGGAGGTGATGGAATGTGAGGGATTGATTGCCCCTTTTTGGGACTTTTGTTTTGGATAGTTGCTTTGGTTTCTTTTTCATGCGATGTATAGTTGGACCAGCATTAAGGTGTGTATTTTTGTACTCTTCTCCCTTCGTTAATGTACATCATGATTGTAAGGTTGATGTATAGATTGTTTTGACCCTTGATTTGTATATGGCACTAGGATGTTAGTTGAGATGAATGGGTCTCATCCTTGATGATTTTACATATAGCTATATATGCTTGCATGTGACATTATTCCTTAGTGGAATGTTGATTATTGTAATTTCCTTTGACGTTTTAAAAGTGAAAAATAAATTTGCATTAACTTCGAAAGACCCAAATACAGGACCATTTTATATAAATGAACCTTTTTCTTAAACAATCAAAGAAGAAGTGTTGTGTCGTAGCGGCTGTGGGTCGTTACACTCTACACTTCTAGAGACTTGAAATTAGAGAGATAAAATCATTGTTGAAATGATCGAGAATGAAATTAGACAAATCCAAATTCGAATTCGGAAATAGCAAAGCAAAGCCTTCTCAAATTAGGAATTTGAAGAAGCCAAAGCAATAGTTAGGGAATAGTAGTGTAATCGAATCGAAGGTGAGCAATAAGATTTGTTCTTTTGATGAATAACTTGAGCTGAAGATAGCACATTCGAATATGAAGCAAATCTCTTTGATCGGCAACGGAAGCTTGAAGCAAGAATTGTGAAGAACTCCTACTAGTGGTGGAAGTAATGGAAAATCTAAAGCGATTTGGGGGGACGGAGATGTAGATCGAAGATCAATTGTGGAGAGATGGTTAGAGAGATTGGAAGCACATGGTTAGGATTAGGAAAGTTTGGGTGAGAGAAGTATGAATTGGAAGAGAGGGAGCAAACAGAAAAAGAGGGTGCGGTGTGGTGGGGTTTGTCGATTCCCACTATTCACAGATCTTTTCTCCAATCCTAACTAGCTCTCCAACTCAATCGCCCTCTACCACTTCTCATCTCCAACACCAGTCTATTTTGGCTACTCTGACACTGGCAGGGGCCTTAGTGAATGAAAAGCATGAGAACTTATGTTAATAAGTTTACTTAAATACAACATGTTTGTGTTTTTATTCTCTTTATATGTTGTTGTTGTTGTTTATGTGTGACTAGTTGAAATCTTGTATATTTTGTGTTTACATATGTGATGGTAGTGTAAAAGCACTAGATTCCCCCTTAAACTTGTAGTATAAGGAACAACCTAGGTCATACTTCTCGAAGACACAAACCAATTGATTCAAATCTCATTGGGAAAATTAAAGAAAGGGGGGTTTTCAATTGCAAGAAAAATAGAAAAATATTATACGAAATTCAATTAATAAAAACATCAATCCAAAAGTCCAACTCATGTGGCAGAGTTATCACGGTTCAAAGGAATAAACAAATTCACATGCATCTTAGTCAAATCAAAATCAATTAGATAATCACCTAACATTTAATTAACAAAATTGAATCATGATCACAATTCCTAAGTAATGCTAATTTATGCATAATGATTTGACTTAAGTTATCAATCGATTACCCAACCTCAATTAGATTAAGATTAATTAACCCTAGTCTAATTCCACTTTAATTATGAAGAATGTAGATCATAATCATGATAAAAACAAAAAACGTAATTGAAAAGGAGAGAGGAAAGAGACACATACAAATTCAAAATTAAAAACGGGAATGTAAACTCTAACATAACTACCAAAACCCATGAATTGATTAAAGCCTTTAGCCTTCCATAGTCATCACCATTAAAGAATAAAGGAAGAAGAACATAGAAGAATAATGAAAATTGAGGAAGGAGAAGAGAAGAAAATGAATGACCTTTTCAATTGCACAAAAATCTATGTGTAATCAAAGGTGTGTTTCAATTACATGAATTCCTATTTATATAGAAAAGCAAATAGGAAAAACAATCCTAAAGAAAAGATAAAAATCCTCATCCTAATGATGTGATAAAATAAGATAAGATTAATTAAGATAAGATAAAACATATCCTAATGAGATCTATCAACTCCAAATCATGCAGCTGAAAATCTTGCATTTATTTAACCCCTTAAATGGCCAAATTTTCCCTTAGTGTCTTCATAAAATTGTAGACAATTTTGTTCTCGAAATTTCGACACCAGTTTCAAATCGATACGACCTCTATAGCTTAAGACATCTTCAAAATACTGCACCTATGTCAGGCTACCAGGGGAGACAATGCTTCAACTTCGTGGCCATTTTTCTCCTTGAGTCGATTAGAATTAGCCAAATCCCATGAGAGGTGAAATTGTATCTCTTCGTCTTAGTTTTCTAGGGACACCAAGAACATAAAAAACTGAACTCTATAGCTCTAAATATGCCCTACGGAAGACAACAATGTTAGAATGGGAAAAAATTCAAAAATTAACAATGACTATCAATTAAGCTTAGTGAAGCTCAATAATCCAAAACTTGGCCAATACATCAATATTAATCGCAAATAGAAGTCAATTAGGCCAAGTATAAGTCACAATTAAATACCTCAAAATTAATCTATCAATATGTCGTTGATCATGGTAGATTTTAGTAAATTTTGTAACTTCTATCCTTTGGGTGTTATTGGGTTCCCCTTCATGTATGTGCATGAGAGCATTTAACTTCTAGTCCAGGATTCAGTGTTTTGTATTGATACAATGTGTGTGAATGTTGTGGATACACTACATGTGCATTTTCTTTTCCTTTATGCACCTTTTGGCTGCCACCACAAGTTCTTGATTAGGTTGCTCAATCTTTCTACCTTCCCCACAAACACCTTTGGCAGCCTTTAAACAGGTCGGTTATAGTCCTTGCTTCCCTTTTCCATCTCAAACTCTACAAGAAAATTTAGCTTTACAATCACTTTTACCTCTCCTTTCTTTATGCTTGTGTTGTTTATCACATCCAAAAATGGTATTCCCCTACACATAGTTTCGATAGTAAGATTAAGAAACTTATGATATTAAATTTTAATTTTAAATAATAAGTTGTTCTAATTTATTTTCCTAAGTTTTAATTTGGAGAATTGGAATTGTTCTAATTTATGATATATATATATATATATATATATATATATATATGTATGTATGTATGTATGTACGTATATATATATATAGTTAATATTGTCCTATAGCTAAAATGCTAACTATAATAATTTATATATAATAAACTAGATGTTCTTTTAGTACTCATGATATTAAACACTAATCTTGTAGATTAGGTGAATGTCTTTTGCGAGCTAGAAAACAAGCAAACATAGTTCCTTCTTTCACTCCTAAATTATTGGGAGGGTGGGGATTTAGGTGGGGCATTTGTAGGTTTAAGAAGTGATAACAACAATACAAAAAAGAAAAAGAAATATTCATCACTGTTGACAAAATGGTATACATAACTGGGTTATTCCAGGTAGCTTCAACAATTTTTGTTTTCTTTTTCTTTTTTTTTAAAGTTGCTTACATGTCTCCCTTTTTTGTTTGTACAGGCTTACACGAATGAGATGGTGCTTGAAGTTGAGCAGTTAAGGGAAGAGAATGCAAGGCTCATAAAGTAACAACAACAAGTATAAATATGGTTAGACAAATTTCATTTCTTTTCAAAACAAAAACAGAAACAAAATATAAGGAGAAGAAGAGAGAGAAGAATGCATTTATTAGAAAATATTCTAGATATATATTATAAAAATATCATTGATACTATGGAAGGTAATTATAAAAAAATATTCGGGGGAATGCTAGCCCCAACTATGATGTAAACATTCTATTACTCTCATAGTCCCAATTAAAGTCATCCTTTGCCTTCTCTCCTCAGCTCCTCTATATTTTTTCCCTAAACCTCCTTTATACCTCTTTGTTGCATTTCCTCAACTATAGTGTAGTTCTAATGGATTTCCTCAACTATAGTTCTAATGAGTGGTTGGGAGTATGCTTAGAATTGCTTCGAAGCTTTGTTTGTTGCATTTCTGCTAAGTTCATGATCATCTTAGCCAGTAGTATCATAAAGCCCGGTAAACTGAAACTAAAGGAATTCTAAACTTGTGTGTCTATTGTCTGTTTATGAATTAGTTACAAATTATTAGTACTTATAATTCTTCTTCAAATTACTTGGTTCTTATCATTGTGTCTATTTTATCTTGGATAATGCTGAGTAGGTTACTTTGTAAACCATTGATATTTATGATGTCAAAATTCATGCTACGCCAAATAAATCCATTTACATGTCCAATGAAGATTTTCAAACCATTAGTCTAATAACTTTTTATTGTTGTAGAGCTTGGAACGCTGTCAACTAAAAGAGGTTATTGTTGTCAAGCTTGAAAAACTAGAGTTTTTAACCATTTTTTCTTTAAGATGTTTTAGTTTCATCCTTTTATTAATGGGAATGTTGATTGAATTTTTCAATGGTGGATAATAGAAAGAAGTAGAGTACGGGGCAGAGATAGTTGCTTTGTTTAGGGAGGGTTATGCTTAAGCGAAATTAGTTAATTGTACACAAACATTTTTTTTTTGTGGAATTCTATTGTTTTGTCAAATTATCAAAAAAGAATTTACTAGAAATATAATATAAAACAATTGATGCGTCTAGAACACGCTTAAGGGCAAGTGTACCCTATCGTAGTAGTAACAATGGATTGAGTCCAGATATTGTACCCAAGGGACTGATATGGAGTACCTTTTGGAGAAATTCCTATGTTGTCTAGGATGTTCAAATTGAAAGGGTTGAATGCAAGAATTAAAAGAAAATTGCTTAGAGTAGAATTGAAATCCAGTGAGATAAAACCTAGGACTATGGGTTCACTAATACCTTTGATTCCCTTTCCCCCTAATTAAATTGTAACTTATTTCCTAACTCAATTGTCAATTTCCTTCTACCAAATTCTTTCACAACCTTTGGTCATGGATTGTAAAAACTCTTTCCTGTATTAAATCCTTGGTTGGTTATTCAATGATTCAATCTAGGAAAGGAAGAGAAATAAAGAAGGTGAATGAATTTGATTGAGAATTTGGTTTACAGCTTGATCATTCAATGTTCCATACCCAATTTCCCTAGAGGTCTACCAATTAATTATGGTAGGTTAATAGTTAATTAATTTATTAAAATCATGCAAGGAGTGATCAATTCCAAACAATAACTTAGTTAAAACTAAGGCAATTCAATTGAGAGAAAAAAAAGAAAAATAAAATTAACAATTAGAAAAGGGTTCCAGTCATCTCAAGCATGGCTACACCACAATCTTAGCCTAGAGATTAGCTTCCCATCACAACAGAGAAACAATCCATTACAATGTGAGGCTTCAAAAACTTAAAATAAAAAAACCTTAATCACAAGGCTAATCCTTAATCTCTATTTAAAGAGATATAGGGAAAGTCCTCTAAAGCCTTGAGGAGTTTCCTCTCAGCCAAAAAAACCCAAAAATTAGAAAGAGTAGATTGAGAATTCCATATGCTATGTGTGAACTCCTTGGCCATGCATAGTGAAGCACAGTCGTGCTTTTTCTTGTAAGCATAACTCCAAAATAAAAGCACGACTGTGCATCCTTGGCAGCAACAATTCTTCCTCTAGAGTTGGCCATTTTTTCCAACAATGTTGCTCCTTTCTTCCCTTGCACAAAAATATAGAAAAATGGGTCAAAATATATAAGAAAATAAGTTGTATTTAATAATTAAAGACCAAAATTCTCCATGCTAACCATAATAATTAAGGGTTTATCAAACCCCCCACACTTGAGCATTGCTTGCCTTCAAGCATTTGTCTTAATTTATCACATCATTCAAGAAACCAAAGACACAAGTCAAACAAAGAAGTTGCTTATTTATCCTCATAGAACTTGTAGTAGTGACAATTTCCACCTAGGGGGCTTTACACTGAGTGCCCAATTAGACTTGGAACCCCCAAACATCAATCTTCTCACTAAAATAAAGATTACTTTTCTCACCACTCTCGAGTGTATCAAGGTATTGACAATAATCACTCAAATCTCATAAGTAAATGTGTTATCATAGGCTTGCATATCAATCTCTCCTAGACAATCTAATCTAAAACACACAAAATTTAAGGGCTTCATAAAGGTGTAACATGGCCAGGCTCAAATTGTTAGGTGAGATAAAGAAAGGAAGGTAAATACAAAAGGGTTAGAAATTTTTAACATTCAAGAGCAACCCTTAGGATCCTATAAAAGTAAGCCTTGGCCTTCTTTTTTATTTTTGTTGTGATCCTTTTTGCCTTCTTTCTTTGGTTTGACAGTTTCTGTGCTACCATGTTTCCGAGGAAATTTTTATTACTATTTTTTTTTCATTTTTCTACCATTTCTCTTTTTCTTCTCTCTTTTTTTTTGAAAGCATAGGAATAGACATTTTTATTTAGTTGAGAGAGCAATAAGGACATGAGATTCCAATTGGTACCAACCAAGGCTTCCTTTGTATCTGACTCTCCATTCCAGCTTCGAAGGCTTGCCTTTGAATTCAAGCCAAACAAACATTAAGGTAAAGAAGGAAAACAATTAAGTAGGCTCAAATAGGGCAACTAGTAGAAAAATTTTCATAAAAGCTGGAGGTCTTGAAAAATATACCTAACAATGCCCAAAATAAATTTACATGTAATAGGCTAAGACTGAACAAAAAAGCATGTCAACACAAGTTCTAGAATGTAACAACCCAGAGTCACACTCAAAAGGAAATAGGGGTATCAATGGATGTAACCCCAAAGTGGCTCAAATTTCACAATTTAGAGGGTTAATTGAATGAGAAAGACATTCAATTTGAAAATCATGCTAATTATCAGCTCTTATATGGTGGGGTAGCCCTTAAACAACTTAGGTTATCAGTTCACTGCTTATTATATTTATATATTTATTATTTTATTATTTATTTTTGAAAGTTCCTTAATGGATTAAGCCTTTTATTCCTTGAAATATTAATATCAAAGAAAAAAAATGGACAAATGCAAGAGAACAAAACGCTTATATATATAGATACATATGATGGGGCATGTAGCATTTGAGTGTAGAAATATCCCCCTACACTTACAATGAGCATAGTCCCCAATGCAACGATATAAGTATAGGATTGAAAATAAATAACAAAAAAGTAAAAACAAAATAAATAAGCATCTTCCCCAAAATGTGGTCATCTATGATGGTGGGGGAAGTCAAAAGTCTTGCTGGAGCTGTTGTAACATGGTTAGCATGGCCTCTGACTTGGCTGCTGTTTGGGTGGCATGAGCGACGAAGTGCTGTGATAGCCCCTGCAAGTACTTATATTGCATGTTGAAAAGTGGTAGTCATGCTCATCTCCAATTAGTCTAGCCTTTAAGAGAGGCTCTGATAGTTTGCCTGTGGCTTTAGTGCAGGCTGCTCAAAATTTGTGGCATCAGGCTCCTCTTTTTGTTGTGCCTTTGCTGATTCAATCTCTACCTCCATGTTGTGCTCCTCCTCAGCTGAGGGTGCTTCCTGGTTAAGGAAGTAGTCGCCATGAGTGTCATAGCTTAGCACCCCCATGTGAAACAATGTTTGTCGGCTAATAAAAACCATGGCTATAGGGGCAAAAGAAGGGGGAGGCACAAAGCTGAAGTAGCAAGCAAGGTGGGAGATGAAGGGGCCGAAGATGTTATGCCCCAGGGTGTGCTTCCCCTTCTTCTGCCTAAGCTCCATGCAGTGTTGTAGAAACTATAGACCAACACTATAATGGTGGCCAGTGCCGTCCATCATGCACTATAAAAAGAAAAGGTCCTGTCTGGTAACAATTCCCTCACTATTTTTTCGTCCATTAATGGACTAGGCAATCCATCTGTGTACCACTTTGGTGGCAAGGTCTCGAATGGCACTGTCTTTAGACACTCTAAGGTCATAAGCCCCCCCACTGCAGGTAATGGTCCTCTAGAAAGTAGCCTCAATGTATGTGGAAGGAGCATCTGCCATACCCTGGAGTGAGGATGGAGTTGGCAGTCTTAAAGCTGATGGTGACATTAAACTCTGCCAAGTCCATCCTATGCCACTCCCCTAGTAGCTGGAAGCGTAATCAGATGTTTGAGGGGTCGTCTAGGTTGACGATGAGTGAACAGGTGGCCAGGAACTTTAAGGTGGGTGCTTGGAATGTGGGACATTTGATGGGAACTACCTGCTACCTGCCAATGTGGGCAATATACTAGTCTATTGCCTGAGAAAGCCATAATTTACAAGGACCTACTGGTCTAGGTGTCTGGTCAGGTGCATCCTGAAGGTACTTAGTAATTGGTATCGCTCATGATAGCGATCAGGGACTAGCGAGGCAGGGGTAGCGGGTGCTGGAGCAGATGGTGGAGGTGGAGCTAGCTGGGCTGGGGGAGGAGGTTGATGATGCCCCCTGCCTAAAAGAGTTGCTAGCAAGACGGGCTTGTTTCCCTCGAGATGCCATGATCCTACAAAATAGTATGGATGAAAAGGTGGTGAGATGGAAGAAAAATATAAAATTTTTGTGAATTTTTGTGTTTTCTATTTTTTTTCTATTATAGGTAAGCATGGTCATGCTAAGAATGAGCATGGCCATGGCAGTATGAACAAGCACGGCCATACTTGTTACAAAGCACGACCATGTTTAAAGAAAAATGCTTATGCATGGTCGTGCTTAATGTTAAGCACGACCATGTTCAAAGGTTTTATGGACATGCATGGTCGTTCTTAGTGATAAGCATGGCCATGTTCAAGCCCAAGGGGTTATGCACGGCCGCAGTAACAGGGTGCACGGTCGTGCTTAACTACAAACTGAAAAAGAAAGAAAGAAAAATTACCCCAAAACAAAGAAGCAAGTAGAATGCTATGATTAATGAAGAGGGGTGCTCACAAATTTCAGAAAGGATGCCTATAATGCATAGATGGAGATGTAGAAGAGCGGAAGCAAGGACTAGAGAGATTCAGCGGTGGGAAAAATAGGGGAAAGCACGACCATGCTTCCCCCTTCCCCATTTTTATATTTTGAATTCTGTTGTCAAGCACAGTCGTGCTAACATCAAGCACGACCATGCATTCTTTTGGGAAGGGATATTGAAAGGTTCCCCATGCATGGGCATGCATGATTAAGCACACTCGTGCATACTTTTCGATGACGTAACTATGAAAATGAAGCACGATTGTGCTAACAGGGAGCACAGTCGTGCATGATTTCCAATGACTTAAATGTGAAATTCAAGCATGGCCATGCAAAATGAAGCATGACTGTGCATATTTTATGATGACGAAGCATGACCGTGCATAAATGCTAAGGCCTAATCACTAGTATTTGACTTGAAGGAGACCCTCCTGAAGGTTAAATGCTGCTTAAGAATACTACAGGTTGCCTCTTGGAAGTGCTTGTTTAATGTCGCAAGCTTGATGAAACCTTTAGGGGCTCAATCTTTAAGGAGGGTGACATATTTGACTTGAAGGAGACCCTCCTCATAATGCTTCACTCGGTGCCTGTTTACTTTGAAAGTGGTGCCATTCTCTTTAGTAACCTTCACTACTCTATAGGGGAAGACTTTGGTCACCACAAATGGTTCGTACCACTTAGACCGTAGCTTGCTTGGAAAGAGCCATAGGCATGAGTTGTAAATGAAAACCTTCTCACCCACACGAAACTAGTGGTCCTGAATGTGCCTTTCATGCCATCTCTTGGTCCTTTCCTTGTACAGTTTGGAGTTTTCATATGTTTCCCTACGAGGCTCATCTAACTCATCCAACTATAGTAGCCTATTTTTACTTGCAAGCTCAAGATCAAAATTAAGAAACTTAAAGGCCTAAAGTGCCCTATGTTCTAGCTCAACAGGAAAATGCTAGTTTTTTGCAAAGACTAATCTATAGGGGGACATGCCAGTGGGAGTTTTAAATGTAGTTCTGTAAGCCTAGAGTACATCATCCAATTTTAAAGACTAGTCTTTTCTAGATGCACTCACGGTCTTTTCCTAAATTCTCTTTAACTCCTTGTTAGAAATTTCCACCTAACCATTGGTTTGTGGGTGATAAGGAATAGCCACTTTGTGTGTCACACCATATTTGCTCAAAAGATTATCAAATTGTTTATTGCAAAAGTGTGTGCCACCATCACTAATAATTGCTTGGGGTGTGCCAAAATAGGTAAAAATATTTGTCTTTAAGAATTTTACCACTCCAAGCATCATTAGTGGGAAGGGCTACAACTTTCACCCACTTAGAAACATCGTCTATTACAACTAGAATGTACTCATTATTAAAAGAGTTGTGGAAAAGAACCATAAAGTCTATCCTTCACACATCAAACAAATCATAAACAAGCAGATTATTTTGAGGCATCTCATGATGCCTAGAGATATTTTGCTGGCAGTTATCACAGGCCTTTACATAATTATAAAAGTCTTTAAAAATAGTGGGCCAATAAAAATCGCATTGCAATACTTTGTAGGCAGTTCTAGTTGGCCCAAAATGGCCTCCAGCTTACTTAGAGTGACAATGAGTAAGGACACAATTTACCTTATCAAATGGGATACAACGCCTTACCATATCGTCCCCACATACCTTGAACAGGTAGGGGTCATCCTAGAAATAATGCTTCACATGAGAGAGCAACTTCTTTTTCTCCTGATAGGTGTAGTTCTTTGGAAAGAACTTACAAACAAGGTAATTTACTATATCCGCATAGCAGGGAGTGGGGACGATGTGAGAAACAGCTAGGAGTCATTCATCATGAAACAACTCATTTATCTCCCCTTCATTCGCAGGCTGCATCACACTTGGTCTAGGTGAGACAAGTGGTTCGCCAATAGATTTTCTAAACCCTTTTTATCCCAGATCTCCAAGTCAAACTCCTAAATGAGGAGTGTCCATTTGATCAACAGGGGCTTGGCATCCTGTTTACTCAATAAGAATCTGATAGCAGAGTAGTCAGTATAAACAATAACCTTAAACAAAACTAAATAATGCCTAAATTTATCAAAAGCAAACACTACTACTAGCATATCCTTTTCATTGGTGGTGTGATTTTTCTGGGCCTTATCTAGAGTATGACTAACATACTATATAGTGTGGAACACCCTATCTCTTCTTTGGCCCAAAACTACCCTTATAGCAGTGTCACTGGCATCACACATTAGCTCAAAAGGTAAAGATCAATCGGGGCAACCACTATAGGAGCACTAATAAGTCTCTTTTTTAATAAGTTGAATGCCCTTAGGTACTCTTCAGAGAAGTCAAAACTCTCTTCTTGAGTCAGGAGGTCTATCATGGGTTTGGCAAGTTTAGAAAAATCTTTGATAAACCTCCTATAAAATCTAGCATGCCCTAGAAAACTCCTTACCACCCTTACAGAATTGGCTAAAGGTAATTTTGCAATCACCTCCACCTTGGTGGGGTCTACCTCTATACCCATGGGGGACACCTTGTGCCTTAGGACTATGCACTCTTGAACCATTAATTGACACTTTTTCTAGTTAAGAACCAGATTAGTGTCCCTGCATCTTTTTAAGACCAAGTCAAGATTAGCTAAACATTTGTCCAAAGATGGCCCAAATGCAGAAAAATCATCCATAAAAATTTCTATAGAGTTTTCAATAGGATTAAAAAAGATGGCCATCATGTATCTTTGAAAAGTGGTAAGGGCATTGCAAAGACCAAAAGACATTCTTTTATATGCAAATGTCCCATAAGGGCATGTGAAAGTAGCTTTTTCTTGGTCCAAAGAAGCTAAGGGAATTTGCATATAACTGGAGTACCCATCTAGGCAGCAATAATACTCATGCCCCACTAACCTCTCAAGCATTTGATTAATAAAGGGTAGAGGGAAGTGGTCTTTTCAGGTGGCTTCATTGAGTTTTCTATAGTCTATATACATTTGCCACCTGGTGGTTTTTATTACTACAATCAACTCCTTATTTTCATTTTCCATAATCGTGGTGCCCCTTTCTTAGGGACACATTGCACCAGACTTACCCACTTACTGTCAGAGATTGGGTATATAATATCTGCATCAAGGAGCTTAATCACCTCCCTTTTAACTACTTCCTTCATGTTGGGATTTAGGCGTCTTTGAGGTAGTGCCTAAAGCTTATAGTTTGTCTTCCATGTAGATTCTATGGGTGCACACTGTAGGGCTAATGCTCTTTATATCATGTATAGTCCACCCAAAGACCTCCTTATTATCTCTTAGGACCCTCAATAGCTTCTCCTCCATAGTATTAGATAATCTTATAGAAACAATAACAGGTAAAGAAGAAGGAAGGTTAAGAAATACATATTTTAAGTTGGAGGGGAGTGGCTTTAACTCCAAGGTAAGAGGTTCTACAATAGAGGGCTTAAGCTTTGGTTCCTTGCCTTTCTCCAACTCTTCAAACCTTTGTTGTCTCCAATGTTTGGTTCCTTGGTGAGGTTGAAGAAACATCAGCATCTTTTCTTCCTCACCAATTAAGTCTCACTCAAAGTCCTCAAGTGTGAGGACCTTTTGTAGGGGGTCTAGTACCCCTACACTTAAGAAGGAATTATTCTCTAATGCCTTAGTCATGTCTCTGACTTGCACAAAGTTACAGGAAATGAAAGAGGAAGGTTTCTTTAGGGAATCCAGTACCCAAAAAACCACCTCCTCATCACCAACCCTTAGAGTCAACTTCCCATGTCAGACTTCTATCAAAGCATCAACTGTGTTGAGGAAAGGACGTCCTGAGATAATCAAGATGTTCTCATCCCTTTCTATATCTAGCATAACAAAGTTGGTAATGAAAATGAATTTGTCCACTTTTACTAACACATCCTCCACTACTCCACTACTCCCTTAGGATGAGCCATAGACTTGTCAGTCAACTAAAGAGAGATGTTAGTAGGTTGGGGTTCTTGTATCCCCAACTTCTTAAAAATAGAAAAAAGCATTACATTAATACGAGCCCCTAAATCACATAGAGCCCTTTTCAAATAGAAGTTGCCAATGGTGCAAGAAATTGTGAAACTCCCTGGATCCCTAAGCTTAGGGGACAACTTCTTGAGTACCACAGTAAAGCACTCTTCACTTAGGCTAACCAACTCAAATTCCCTAAGTTTCTTTTTGTGGAAATAATTTTCTTGAAAAATTTTGCATACTTGGGCATTGGAGCCAAAGCCTTAGCAAAGGAAATGTTAATATGTAGTTTCTTAAAAATTTCAACAAACCTCTAAAACAGCCTGTCTTTCTCTTCATCTTTTACCCTTTGAGGGAAGGGAATGCTTACCTGAGCAAGTGTAGTTGCCTCTTTTCCTTTTTCCTTCTCTTTAATTTGGCTCTCATCAGTAAGGCCTACTATTATGGTGGGGGATTCTCTTCCTCCCTCATCTATGGTAGTCCCTCTAGTGCCTTGCCACTCCTAAGTTAGGAGTGGCAGCCTTAACATCCTCCTTTAGGTTAGGTTCTGTTTGAGTAGGGAGGGAGCCTAGAGTCCTTTAAGACATTAGATTAGCCAAATTGGCTATTTGAGTCTCTAGGGCTTTCATCCTATCATCATTCTTGGCCATGTACTACATCATGGTCTCTTGCAGACTAGGCTTCCTCTCTTATTGTCTTTGATTCTGGTTTTGCATATGAAGGGACTTGCATAAATTTTGATTCTGGCTCTTCAGTTGTCTTCCCAAGAAAAGTTAGGATGGTTTCTCTAGGCTGGGTTGTAAGTATAAGAATATGGGTCACCTTGAGTCTGACTGAACCTACCCACAAAATTTGCCTCCTCACAATGAGGGTTAAAGAAGTTGCTCATTTATCAGTCCTTACCTTCATGGCTCACCTAGCCACAGTAATCACAAGGAGGAAGGGTTGCTTGAGCATATTGGGCTTAAGCCCTCATCAGAGTTTCCAACTACTTAGTGATGGTATCCAGCTTCTAGTCCATGGCCACATTGGCTTCCACCTAGTGTTCCCCAACTAGTCTTTTCATGATGTGTCTGTCACCAGAGGAGCAATGGTAGTTGTTTGAGGCCAAGTCTTCTATGATGGCAAAGGCTTCATTCAGAGACCTTTTTTAGAAATGTGCGACCACAAGCAGCATCAATGGAGAGCTTTTTCTGGGCCAAAATCCTGTTGTAAAAAATTTAAATTAGCTGCCTACGCATATAACTATGATGGGGGCTGTAACGACCCTCTATCGCTACAATACTACTCACATTCCTCATACATTACCCATTTGTTTAGTCATCAACATAAACGTGATTATATCACCATTCATAACTATAAAATATATATAAATCCAATGATATAATATACAAGTAAGGTTAATATACAACATCAAAACACCCTATAGCTGGTCAACTATACAACAGAGACATCGAAAACAAAACAAAACAAAAGAGCTTCCAAAAAAGCTACACCCAAAGAGGATCTCCAAAAAGTCTCCATTTGAGACCTCCCTCATTTGCTCCGAGAAGCTGGATTTGCTGACGCCTCACCCTCTGCTCCCATGCCAAACAACGTGATCATCACAGTCATAACATTACAACAACAGCAACAAGACAACCACAAAACAAAACAAGACAAGGGTAAGCTTACGAAACAATAATCACCATAATATATTCAATTCATATTGTCAACTATCAAGAGGCCAATTTGGAATCCAAAACATCAAGGAAATGGGTCTACATATAATACAACACAACACATCATGCTGTCAACCCTATATGTCAATGTATGAATGATACGACTCGCAACTTATGTGCCAGTCGGCACCACAATATGAGGTCCATTGTCAGCTACCTCAGCCGCCAACCTATACAATGACATGAGGTCCATTGTCAACTACCTCAGTTGCCTGCTCGCACCACAGCATGAGGTCCATCGTCAACTACCTCAGCCGCCAACATAGGCATGAATGTATGCCTTATAACATGACATCAACACAGCCACAACGAGTCAACATATAAATACACACACACACACACACACATATATATATAACAACGTAACACCACAGCATGAGGTCCATCGTCAGCTACCTCACGTGGCCCAACAACAACTACCAGCTCCATACAAGCCCAATCCAGCCCCATGCATGGTGAACAAGATAAGGTATCTCATCATCATAACATTCTACAATTAGTAGAGGTTCCTATTTAAGCAACCTTCCACCCAACTACCATTTCCATACAAATTCTCACACAACAAAATAGAATTACACGCTCGCTCAGCGATTCATATGCTCGCTCAGTGAGTACCTTTCATACAAAGAGCACACTCTCCCTTCGAAGGTTCTCGCTCAGCGAACTCAATTCTAGAGAACAACCAAGTCTCAGGTAGAATTCTCGCTTAGCGAGACACTTACAACTTATCAAGTAGATCTTCAACAATAATAATAAAGAAAAACCCATAAATTAATTTAGAAAACCATTTGAACATCCAATTAACTTAAAATGTACATTTGGCATTCATAGGAATCAATAAAGTCATCAACAACCAACAAAAATAGTAAGAAAGAAAAGAAAACTCTGTTTTTCCTTCGCTCAGCGAGCATTTCTGTCACTAAGCGAGCGACAACTGCCAGTGACTGAAAAATCCATCGTTGAGTGAACATTTCTGTCGCTAAGCGATAGCTCAATCGTTGGGTGCGGTTTTCAATCTTTTTCTTCGCAAATCACTCACCATCCATTTTTGACCAAATCAATCAACAACAAGCATCTCAAAACAATTTTAATCACTTCTAATACCTTTCTAACCGATTATATAACAATTTTATCCACAAATCTCAAAATCCCTTTCCAAAACCCATTTGGTGTCAAAACTTACATACATAAGATTTTCACCGAAATCAATTGATTCCAAAGCATTTACTCAACATATCAACAGCCATAAACATGAAATCAAACAATAGTAAGCTTCCTTTACCTCTAAAAGTTCTTGGATTGATGTTAGCTTCCTTGAGAATCTTTTGTCTTGAGCCAAACTATTGAAAATGGTTCCTTTTCTTACCACGATCGCTAAATCACTCTCATAATCCTGCTTACAACTTCACAACTTAGTAAATTCTAGAGAGATAGAGAGAGAAAATAAGAGTAGAGAAAGAAAGAAAAGGAAAAAAAATGAGGAAGAACAACCCCCTTCCCCTCTTATATACCTTGACCTCCTAGAGCTCACATGCAGACTTTTGGCTAACTGAGGTGCATAACTCACCAAACCATTTCCCATATCTCAAAACTGGTTTAATTCACTATTTTTCTCTTAAAATTGACAATTACACTCACAGCATACCCTATTTGGCTCAAGTACATATCTTAAGTTTCCTAAATTCAAACTAGAAATTTCAAACATACACTGCACAACTATCACCCCATACCAACAATTCATTTATTTCTTTTAATTACCTAGATTACCTATCAAATTTCCACTTTTCAATTATTAAAACACTTAATCATGCATTATGAAAAACAAGATGTTATAGGGGCACTTTTTTATTAAATCCTAGAAGTGCTCCCAAGCCTCAAATAGTGACTCTTGCTCATACTGAGCAAAATTCACTATGTCTTTCTTTTGTTAGCTAGACCTTGCTAGAGGGAAGTACTTTATCAGGAACTTCTGGGTGCACTGGTCCTAGGTAGAGATAGATCCTCGTGGCAAAGAAGAAAGCCGGTTCGCCACCTTTCCCATTAAAGAGAAAGGGAATAAGCCAAGCCTAATGGCGTCAGATGTGACACTGTTGTATTTCACAATGTTGGTAATCCTCAAGAACTTCTTTAGATGGTAGACCCCCAAATTGTCCTGAGTTCTACACCATGAAGATCAGTGTAGGTTTCAGCTTGAAGTTGTTTGCCTTCACTGCTGGGTAGTGAATGCTGTCAATTACGCCTATCTAAGGGGCAAAGTAATATTGAGGGGTCTCTTTGGGTGCTTCTTCTGCCATTAGTCTACGCTCTCACCTTAGTTTGTTGCAATGTCTTTCAATCTCAGGAATATACTGTAATGGAGGCTCGTGAGAACGGGTTAGCATATACCAAAGAAAGAAGAGTGAATGAGTGTGCTAAGAACTCCCACAAAGTTATAAGAACATAATGTGATAAGAGAGAAAGGTGAGATAAAATGAAATAAAAATAAAATAAAGTAAGATAAGATAAAATAAAATAAAATTAAAATGAGACATGATAAGATAAGAATAGAATAAAACAAAATAAAATAAAATAAAAATAAGATAGGATAAAAAAAATATTGCCTAATCCAATTGAAATTTCTCTTTCTTGATAAAGCTCAATTAGTCCCTGGTAACAGCATTAGAAACTTGATGCGTCTAGATCACGTTGAAGGGCAAGCGTACCCTATCGCAATAGTAATAATGGACTGGGTCCAGATATCGTACCCAAGGGATTGATATGGAGTACCTTTTTATAAAATTCTGATGTTGGAACCAAAGACGTAGTCCCTCAAATTTTGAAGATAATAATAACTTATTAAGTTTTAAGTTTCTATTGTAAAAAAGCTCCTTAAGCGTCCAACGCATGTTTAATATCAAGGCATCCAACGCGCTAGTTTCTAACAAGCGTCCAATGGACTCGTATATGATGATCGCTTAGGAGTAAGTCTCTTTAATGACTATGTTTTAAAGCTTGTTTGAACTCTGTGTTTTCACAAAAAGACCTTGAGACTGATACTTTACCTCTTAGTATGATCTAACGTTCAAAAATCTGAGCATTAAATGAAAGTCAGATATATGTCAGTGTATAAGTGCAGTGTTGTAGAAAAAGAAAGTCAACCTATCAAGCTGGTAAGCTGAATAAAGAATGTTTAGAAAAACAGCTCTCTAACACAGTATCGCACCTTCCATTTTAGTGTGAGGACAAAAATCACTTTTCTAACTCTACTACAAACTTGATATACACTCACACGTTTCTCTCTTAAAGATTGAAGCTGAAAATTTTCAACGGCTACTTTCTATAGGTTATATACACATTAGCTCAAAAGAGAAGAATAGCCATGCGAGCAAGTGAGCAAAAACGAGCCTTGTGTTTTCTGGACTACTCTTGAAAAACTCTCAAACTCTTTGTAGAAAATTCCTGCACTGCACTTAAACTTTCATATTCTCACGTTGTGAGTTAATTTGTTTTAACAACTGTGAAGAAGCAAGGAGAAGACTACTCTTGCCCCTAAGGAAATTTAATATAGTTTTGATGGTTTAGCCTCTTGATGAGTGCAAAGTTGTAATGTGTGTTTTTGCATGTTGTGTGTGGTTGTGTGTCTTGCATGATTTATTTTTATCCTTGATGGTTTGATGATGATGAGCTCAAAGTTTAAGACTTAAAGGTTTAACAAAGTGGAAACATATTTTTATAAGTCTAAAATTGAGTTTAAAGAGAAATAATTAGATAAATTATAGTTTTAAATTGATAGGAAGTGAGAGCTACATATTAAAGCTTTAGAACAATTCAATCTTATGTTTAAGAACCATTTAATCAGTCAAAATTAGCTTTGTAATCGGTTAAATCCGTTTGAAAATGCATAAATTGTGAAGAAATACACTGTTTTAACTAGTCACAGTGATATGTAATCAGTTACATGTTTTCTATTTTAACTAGTTACAATATATGCAATCAGTTATTTTTACTATAACTAGTTACATAATTCTGTAACCAGTTACATTTTTATAAGCCTTTTTTGTCCTATGCGGAAATAACTAGTTTCAAAGCTATGTAACTAGTTATTCCAACAAAGATAAAAAAAATGTATAGCTATTGTTTTAACTAGTTACACATGAAAATAACTAGTTAAACCCATTCAAACTTCATTTTCCAGATTTCTAAAGACAAAATAACTAATTACAAGTCCAAATAACTAGTTATTCCAGGGAACCCTCTATAAAAAGTGAACCTTAGTGAGTCTTTAAGCTTAACTTCAACTTTCAAAATTTGAGTGAGATCTTTTCTAGAGAGAAAACATATTATTCTCCTTCATCATGATAAGTTTTGGATTAAAAATCAGAGCTCATCATGGATCAATCTTGAGGATAAAAAAAGTCTTTTCTTGGGTAGAATATAGTTGGTTCTGTTGGAACCAAAGACGTAGAAGCGTCTAAACCCTCAATGTTTTGAAGATAACAAAGCTTATTATTGTTTATATTTGTGTGTATAAACTAACCCTATCACAGCGAAAGACGAAGACTCGCCAAGAAGGACCGTCCAGCTTATGCAACAATGATCGTCCAGTGGACACTTTGAAGACCGTCCAGTAAGACGCGATCAAAGACCATCCAGATGAACAGACCAAAGGCGATCGTCTAAATCTCCAGTATTCATATATTCAAACGACTAAGTTTTTCATTATGAACATCAATCATGTCTATCTGCCTTGAAACCTACACAGTACCACTCCAATGAGCTAACGTTCAAAAAGGTTTGAAACATCAACATGAAGTCAGTACAAAAGCACAGCAGAATGGGTAAAGCAAGTCAACTTATCAAGCCGACAAGACAGATGAAGAAAGTTCAGAAGAACAGACTGTCAGCGCAGCCCTGAAACTTCTATTGTAGTGCAAGTTTTCAACTGCCACGCCTGACTTTTCTGAAAAGATAGTCTGCACGCGCCTCATCACGTAAAGAGACAAGATATCTGTAACGAATCTCTTTCCTGAAGATTGTATATATACGCGCATCAACAAAAAGCAAAATAGAGAACTGAGATAGGTGGATTTTTGTTTAAAACAACAACATATACTTTCTTCTGTGATATTCTGTCAAGAGCATCCAGTGGACGATAGTCATTTTGTTTGTAATAATTCTCAAAGTGATCCTGAGTCTAAGTTCTAAAATCCTCACTACGTGAGTCGATCTTTCCTCAAAAAAATATTTTTGAGCGTTGTGAAAGCCTGGAGAGGCTTAGTGTAAAAAGAATACTTGGGTTAAGTAATCTGGGTAGATTGCGTTGTAAAGCTTGAAGAGGCCACAAACAATACTTGTAACCAAAGATTGGTTATAGAAACCTTCTGGGTGAAGGGACTAGACATAGCTCAGGTTGAGTGAACCAGTATAAAGCTTTCTGTGTTTTCTTCTCTTTATCCCTACGCTTAAAAACGTTTTGTTTAGACTGATCTACCTTTTTCAAAAAGTTTTTTTAAACGCACAATTCAACCCCCCCTTCTTGTGCGCTTTTTCTTATTTCAATTGGTATCAGAGCTCGCCCTCTTGGGGTTGAGCATCTAACACTGCAGAGGTAAAAACGATCCTGATCTCTCATGGAAAACGAAGGACAAGCTATTAACAGACCACCTCTTTTCAAAGGGCAGAACTATGATTACTGGAAGCAAAGAATGATAGCATTCTTTGATGCATGTCACATAGACATGTAGGATGTAGTAGAAACTGGTGACTACCTGCCCCTTGATCATGATGGAATGGAACTCCCAAGAAGTCAATGGACAGAATCTCACAAACAGAGGTATATTTTAAACTCAAAAGCTAGAAATGCTATGATGTGTGCCTTATCTGAATCTGAATATGAAAAGGTACACAGTCTAAAAAGTGCCAAGAAAATGTGGGACACCCTGTCTCTTGCTTACGAGGGCACCTCACAAGTAAAGAGGTCAAAATTAAGCTTACTCGTAAAGACAATATGAACTATTTACTATGGAGGAAAATGAAACTATTGAACTAATGTTTGGTAGATTTCAAACCATAACAAACAACCTAAGGTCCTTAGGCAAAACCTATGATAATTATGATCATATTGACAAAATTTTGAGAAGTTTGCCTAGGCAATGGAGACCACAGGTTATAGTTTTAAGAGCTTCTAAAGATCTAACGACACTCTCAATAGAAGAGTTACTTGGAACTCTTAAAGTACACGAACTAAAGCTGAAGCAAGACGAAGGACAGAAGAAGAAGTCCATCGCTTTAAGCGTCCAACGACCATCCAGAGGATCAGTGTCCAAAGCGCTAAACGTAGAAGAAACCTCTGAGGAAGAATCTGAGAAAGATGATTTTGATGAGGATGAGATATCCTTCATCTCAAGGAAAATTCAGGCTATGTGGAGGAAGAAAGGAGGATCAAGAGCCCAAAACTTCACAAAGAAATTCAACAAAACTCCAAAAGAAAAAATTCCTTCAGTATGCTATGAATGCAAGAAGCCTGGACATTTCAAAGCTGAATGTCCCAGTTTACAGAAAAACAAAAAGAGGACATTCTCTAAGAAAAAGGGTCTCATGGCTACCTGGGAAGACATGGACCTATCTTCATCAGATGAAGAAGGAGAAGAAGAAGCCAACCTGTGTCTCATGGCAGGAACAAGCTCTGATAGCTCAGACAATGAGTAAGACGAAGAGGTAAACTTCGATAACTTAATCTCCCTACGAGAAGCCTATAATGATCTGCTTGTCAACTCTTCAACTCTTTCAGTAGGATATAGAGAACTGAAAAGGAAATTTTCAAAAATAACAAAAGATTTCAATTTGCTCAACGAAGAGTATAAAAATGTTTTGAAAGAAAATGAAGTTTTGAAAACTAAACATATTTCAGAGGAGACATCTTCTCATGAAGTCCTAGAACTTCAAAAAGAAGTCACTCATCTAAAAGAAAGTTTGTCTAAATTTGTCAATGGTACTAAAAATCTAGATAAAATCCTATCATATAGAAGAAGTCCTCATGACAAATCTGGACTTGGTTTTGTTAAAGAAGAAAACCACAATCTTGGTAAAAATATAACCTTTTGTAAAATATGTGGAAAGAATGGGCATGAATCAACACATTGTAGATATCGTCCAACAAAGAAGGCGTCCAATGCCTTCAGAACTAACAGAAAAGGACCCAAGTCCATTTAGGTACCTAAGTCTATGATAATACCTGTTGCAGATTTGCTTGACAATAGAAAGAAGACCCCAGTCATGGTACTTGGACAGTGGTTGCTCACGGCACATGACGGGAGAAAGGTGTATGTTCCAAAGCCTACAACCCAAGAATGGTGGGTAGGGTCACCTTTGGAGGAAACCAGAAAGGAAAGATCACAGGTATAGGAACAATCGGTAAGCATTCCTTTCCCTCTATTGAAAATGTTTTATATGTTGAAGGTCTCAGACACAATCTACTGAGCATAAGTCAATTATGTGACAGTGGACACAATGTCTCCTTTGACAAAGACAAATGCACTGTCAAGAATCTAGATGGATCCATATTATTCTCTGCTAAGAGGCAAAGCAATCTTTATAAGATTGATCTAGTTGACCTCACAAATCAAAATGTATTTTGTCTAGTATCCATCAAAGAAAATCAATGGATTTGGCACAAGAAGCTTGGACATGCAAGCTTGAGATTAATCTCAAAGCTATATAAGCATAACCTCGTAAAAGGACTTCCAAATCTTGCATACAAGTCTGATATTCTCTGTGATGCTTGTCAAAAAGGGAAACAAGTAAAAAGTTCTTTTGAATCAAAAAATACTGTTTCCACAATTAGACCTCTTGAACTATTACATATTGATTTGTTTGGTCCAACTAGAACAGCCTTCCTAAGCGGAAAACGATATAGACTAGTCATAGTAGATGATTACTCTAGATGGACATGGGTGATGTTCTTAAAACACAAGGATGAGTCTTACAAAATCTTTTCTACTTTCTGCAAAAGGACACAAAACGAAAAGGGTGTTAGTATAGCTTTAATAAGAAGTGATCACAGAGGAGAGTTTGAAAACGAAAGTTTTCAATGGTTCTGTGAGGAGAACGGAATTCTCCACAACTTCTCTGTACCACGAACACTACAACAAAATGGTGTGGTAGAGAGAAAGAACAGGTCATTGCAAGAAATGGCTAGAACCATGCTAAACGATAATTCAACTCCTAAGCATTTCTGGGCTGAAGCTGTAAACACTGCTTGTTACTTACAAAATAGAATTTATGCAAGACCTTTTCTGAAAAAGACTCCCTATGAACTGTGGAAAGGACAAAAACCCAACATATCATATCTTCATCCCTTTGGATGTCAATGTTTCATTCTAAACACTAAGGACAACCTTGGTAAGTTTGATTCGAAGTGTGATGATGGAATACTGTTAGGCTATTCTGAAACATCTAAGGCTTATAGAGTTTACAATTCCAGAACCTTGGCAGTTGAAGAAGCCATCCACGTTAAATTTAATGACAAAAAGCCTGATAATGAAATATCAGAGCTAGACGACTCTTTTACAGACATGAAACTAGACGATGCCAGACCTTCAGCGTCCAGAGATCAAATGGACGATCCAAAAATAGAAGAAAGAGAACCAACTGGACGCTCTTGGCAAATGAAGACCTATCATCCAGAAAATCAAATTCTTGGAAACGTTCAAGATTATGTTAGGACAAGATCGACCTTCAAGGAGCAAGCTCAAACTGCCTTGATTTCTCAACTGGAACCAAAGACAATAGACGAAGCCCTCCTGGACGACAGCTGGATTAGTGCCATGAAGGACGAGCTTAGTCAATTCGAAAAGAATGATGTCTGGATGCTAGTTCTCGCACCTAAGGACAAGTCTATCATTGGAACAAAGTGGGTATTCCACAACAAGCTTGATGAAGCTAGAAATGTGGTAAGAAATAAAGCAAGACTTGTAGCACAAGGCTACTCTCAACAAGAAGGTATAGACTTTACTGAAACTTTTGCACCAGTAGCTAGACTAGAAGCCATTCGCATCTTACTTTCATTTGCTGCTCATAGTAATATGAAGCTCTATCAAATGGATGTAAAAAGTGCATTCTTAAATGGCATAATAAACGAGGAAGTCTATGTGAAGCAACCACTTGGTTTTGAGTGTGATACTTTTCCCAGACATGTTTTCAAACTTAAAAAGGCTTTGTATGGTCTTAAACAAGCCCCAAGAGCTTGGTATGAAAAGCTAAGCTCTTTTCTTTTAGAAAATGGGTTCTCTAGAGGAAAAGTAGATATCACTCTTTTTCGCAAAGACGTCAAAACACATTTCATTATTGCACAGATATATGTAGATAACATTATTTTTGGAGCTACTATTGACCAATTATGCAAGGATTTTTCGAAGATTATGACAGCGGAATTCGAAATGAGTATAATGGGAGAACTAAAGTTCTTCCTAGGGCTGCAAGTAAAACAGACTGGAAATGGAATATTTATACATCAGACAAAGTATGTCAACGAACTTCTGAAAAAGTATAAGATGGACGATGCAAAAGAAATGAGTAAACCCATGCATTCGTCATCAATACTTAACCTGGACGACTCTTCTAAAAAGGTAGATCAATCTATATATCGAGGTATGATTGGATCTCTTTTATATCTCATAGCGTCTAGACCTGACATTATGTTCATTGTATGTCTATGTGCTCGATTTCAGTCTGATCCTAGAGAAACTCATTTAACAGCAGTTAAAAGAATCTTTAGGTATTTAAAAAGAACCACTAATCTTGTTTATATTTTAAGTCAAACAAAGAATACAGATTGGTTGGTTTTTGCAATGCTGACTATGCGAGAGATAGAGTAGAACGCAAAAGCACCAGTGGAGGATGTCACCTCATTGGTGGGAATCTAGTCTCCTGGACGAGCAAAAGACAAGGAACAATTGCCCTATCAACAGCAGAAGCAGAATATGTCTCAGCTGCATCTTGTTGCTCACAACTCTTATGGATCAAGCATCAGTTAGAAGACTACAGTATCTACGAGAGTAAAATTCCAATTTTCTGTGACAATACTGCTGCTATAAATCTGTCAAAAAATCCTATCTTGCATTCTAGGGCAAAGCACATTGAAATAAAACATCATTTTATAAGAGATTATGTTTAGAAGGGAGTTGTCGATATTCAGTTTATTAATACTGAAAATCAATTGGCAGATATATTTACAAAACCCCTTCCTGAAGATAAACTCATCCATATGCGAGATCTTCTAGGCATGGAATTTATAAATGAATAGTTTTGTTCAACATGCCTTGATCGTCCAAGGATCAGTAGCGTCCAATAAATTCACAGCGTCAAATATTTTCATAGCGTCCAATACATCATAGTCCACTTGCATATATTTTTGCATTCCATAATAACTTTAAATTGTGTATGCATTATTATTAGTACTCAATCATGTTTTCTCTAAAAAAGATTTGAAATAAATGTTTTTTTGTCTGAGTCACTCATGCGCCATATAATCGACCTCGAGATATGTAGCGCCTGAGCCAGCATTTATTACACATCACCTCTCTCTTCGAAAGTAAAAGAACCTCCAAAAAGCAAAACCCTTCAGTTTCTTCATATACATTCAAACCCAACCCGTATACTCACTTCTTTTCAAAATCCACCTGAACTTATCATCTTCTCAAAACCCTAAACCTCTCTTCAAGCTCTCAGATATGGCAACCGAAAAAGCTGGTCCCACTGCAAAGGCCGTGGCTCATGTGGAGAGCCTAGACAAAGCTGTCGTTCTCATCGAGAGCCACTTCGATATACAAGCTCTCAACGACATGGGGGTGTCTGTAAAAGACAATCTGCTCAGTTGTGGCATCCTTAACTATTTCCATCTGAACGAAATCATTTACCCATAACTCATCCGACAGTTCTGGAACTCTATTGTATTTTCAAAGACAGATATTACTGGAACCGCCCTGGGAGTCAAGGTCACTCTAGACCTAGGCTCCATCGCCCAAGCCATTGGATGTGAACGGGCTGGGTCCTGCATCAAAAATGGTTGGGAAGATACCTTTGGAGGGCATGACACAATCAACGCTACACTGATAGGTCCCGAAGGACAAAGCCCAGTCGAGTACAGCAAGCTGACGAAAGAAGTGAAGATATTCCAGCAGTTTCTGAATAAAGGAATTCTTCACAAAGCTGGATCCAAGGACAGCGTCACCTTCCTACACAGGTTCTCGTTGTTCCACATGATCACCGGACAACAATTCAACTTACCGCACCTCATCCTGAGCAACATCTTCAGGACCATGAGAGGACGCGAAGAGCGCGACCAGATCACCTATGCTGCCCTTCTCAACAGAATCTTTTGGCAACAGTAGGTATTCCATGCCTTCTTTGCTTTGTCTTTGGGGGAGCAAAACAAAATAAGGATTCTGGGTGGTGGACATAGATTTGCCCAACTGTCGTTCGGACACAACAACGTTGCACAGATGAAGGCTGGGTTCGTGTTGAAGCCCTTAGAAACCACGTCCAAACTCGTGGACGTCAAAGAAGAAGCCGTTGAGATGACACCTCTACAAACAGTAGCACCAATCGTCTAGCATGCTGCACCTATGGACGACGAGGTACTGTTTGAGAATCCAATTGTTGCCAGACTGTCCACCAGAAGAAGGTCGTCCAAGGTGCAAGTAACCAGAGCTACAAGGTCCAAGACCCAACGACTTTCAGCTCCACTTGCAGCTGCTCCTCTTGCTACATCTGCTCCATCTACTGCACCAACCATTCTTACCGCAAAGATACAGCTGATCGTCGCCTCTGATGACGAAGACGATGAGCCCATTGGCAAGCTTGTCAAGAAACCGAAAGCTGCCACTGATGCTGCTCCTGCTCAACCACTATCCCATCCATCCACCTCACCCAAACAACTAGCAGACACGCCGTCGGGGGAAGCACAATCTAAGAAACGTAAGCTTTCTTCTCCTACTGTTGCTGATGTTTTTATAAAATCCATTATTGATGAGCTATATGAACCTCTCACCCTACCACAAACCGAAACACAAGTTACACCTGAACCAGGAATGTTGTTACCTGGTGATGAAGGTTACTTCTGCACCATTCCCACTCCCGGCATCTCCAAAACTTACCTCTCCATAAAGCCTCCTAAATCATCTCCCTCCTCAATCATCATCCTTTTTCTTACCCCCTCATCAGACACCTTGGCACAGACCAAACAAAAATGGCCTCTGTTGTTTGTTAAAGGAAATTCCCAAAACCTCCTGGACGACAATGCCATGATTCTGCGTCCAGAGCTTCCCGAACCAGACTGTGATTTTGACTACTTTCCAATCATCATGGAGAAGTACATGGACGACTATGTCCATCAGCCATCGGAAGAATATCTGGCACTACCTCCTGGAGCCATTAAACACTTGTCGCTGAAGCGATTTATCAGACGGAAGTATCCTCAAGTTGTACGAGCTTGGTGCATAAATGCTCATCATCTTGGAGTACTTCAACACAGAGTACTTCCAGTCGAAGACACCGGGAAAGCTCTACAACAAAGAAGACCAAAAGACGAACGGATCATTCATCTACGGCTGTAGAGTTGAAGTTTTGTCCTATAGATCCGGAGGAAGATGGATTCTTTCCATTTGTCTTTGAGCATATGTTCTGCAACACTCTTAAAGGCTCAGCATTCCTGAAATATCAACTATTCATTCCCCCATCCCAACATATTCGACCTTCCACAACCGTCCGCATCCAACCCGACCGAATATGCCCAAGATTGCCAATCATTGATGAAAATCGCAAGAAGGAGAAGATTCTGACCAAGGCACCGTCTTTGCCTCTACCGTCCAGAGCTGAAATTCAACATAACCCAACCCATTCCCATGAATGGTTTTTAGCGTCTTCACATAGACATGGACGAGACGGATGCTGAACGCTTCTGGCATCAACATATGTTCCAATGCGAACAAGAAGCGTCCAGTAGTGGCGTCTCCACAGACGACAAGGCCGACATCCCAACTGCAACAGACTGTGTAGTCACGTAGCGTCCAGCTCGTGTCTTTCACTTTTCAAACAGTTTTGTTGCTTTTGTCCACCAGATGCGCGTCCACTCCTTGGTACGGAAACTTCTATCTTATATACATTGATTGCTGCTCTTATGCATATCAACACCTTCCAACCACCCTACCCTTGGAACCCTCCTCGCCCCTATCAACTTGACGTGCCAAACCTCAAGTTCCTAGAAGCACCTCCTTCTCCCTCTAAAACTCTTCCACCTTCTCCACCTGCTTCACCTACACCTCCACCACCGCCTACTCCTGGCTCCCAAACCTCCGCCAGCCTCCCTGTTTCTACTACCGCCCCCTTATCCATCCCACCTGTTGACCTTGCCGTTCAACAATATGTCGCCGCTCAACTTCAACCCATCTTCACTCTTCTGCACCAAATTCTTCAGAACCAACAAGCCCTTCTCCATCCTTCTCAACCTCCTCCTCCGCCACCGTCGCCACAGTGACTATGATGACGACTCCATCTTTTGATAATAACAAAGGGGGAAAAAGCATTATGGAAGCTTTTATATATATATATATAGTTTTTATTTTTTGTGTGCATATATTCTTATCAAATTTTATGCTCCAAATAGTTAAAAAAAAGTTGATATGATTTACTTCACATATTGCTCCATCTGTTATATAATATGCTTAATACTTGGTATATCCGACTCAGGGGGAGCATAGTAAGTCTTTCGAAAACTTCATTTTACGCTTCTTTACTTAAAAAAATTAATAAGGTTTGTCATCATCAAAAAGGGGGAGATTGTTGGAACCAAAGACGTAGAAGCGTCTAAACCCTCAATGTTTTGAAGATAACAAAGCTTATTAATATTTGTGTGTATAAACTAACCCTATCACAGCGAAAGACGAAGACTCGCCAAGAAGGACCGTCCAGCTTATGCAACAATGACCGTCCAGTGGACACTTTGAAGACCATCCAGATGAACAGACCGAAGGCGATTGTCTAAATCTCCAGTATTCATATATTCAAACAACTGAGTTTTTCATTATGAACATCAATCATGTCTATCCGCCTTGAAACCTACACAGTACCACTCCAATGAGCTAACGTTCAAAAAGGTTTGAAACATCAACATGAAGTCAGTACAAAAGCACAGCAGAATGGGTAAAGCAAGTCAACTTATCAAGCCGACAAGACAGATGAAGAAAGTTCAGAAGAACAGACTGTCAGCGCAGCCCTGAAACTTCTATTGTAGTGCAAGTTTTCAACTGCCACGCCTGACTTTTCTGAAAAGATAGTCTGCACGCGCCTCATCACGTAAAGAGACAAGATATCTGTAATGGATCTCTTTCCTGAAGATTATATATATACGCGCATCAACAAAAAGCAAAATAGAGAACTGAGATAGGTGGATTTTTGTTTAAAACAACAACATATACTTTCTTCTGTGATATTCTGTCAAGAGCGTCCAGTGGACGATAGTCATTTTGTTTGTAATAATTCTCAAAGTGATCCTGAGTCTAAGTTCTAAAATCCTCACTACGTGAGTCGATCTTTCCTCAAAAAAATATTTTTAAGCGTTGTGAAAGCCTGGAGAGGCTTAGTGTAAAAAGAATACTTAGGTTAAGCAATCTGGGTAGATTGCGTTGTAAAGCCTGAAGAGGCCACGAACAATACTTGTAACCAAAGATTGGTTAGTAGAAACCTTTTGGGTGAAAGGACTAGACGTAGTTCAGGTTGAGTGAACTAGTATAAAGCTTTCTGTGTTTTCTTCTCTCTATCCCTACGCTTAAAAACGTTTTGTTTAGACTGATCTACCTTTTTCGAAAAGTTTTTTTAAACGCACAATTCAGCCCCCCCTTCTTGTGCGCTTTTTCTTATTTTAGGTTCTTCATTGTTTTCATCTATCACAAACCAAGGTGGTATCTAACCTCGCTTTTTGATTTGATTTTCGTTCTTGAAATGATATCTATCAAGTATTCCTTATGGTAGGGTTCCACAAGAAGAGATTCAAGTTTTCTTAATAGGTTTCAAGAAACTTGATCGTGTGGTTTTTGATTGTAATTCTTTTGATTGTGTATAGTGTTTGTAAACATTTGAATTACTTAGTGATAACTCCAATCGATTTGATTGGAAACTGGTTATAGATCACAGTGGTGGTGATCGAACCAGTATAATTCTTGTTTGCTCTCTTCTTTCCTCTACCCTCTTGCTAGCACATTGAATCTTGATCACTTGCATTTAAAATCATGAGGCTCTTTTCATAGAAAAGTTCAAGATAAATTAATCCAATTCTATTTCATTCATATAACCAAATCAATAAGATTCAAAGTTTTTGAAAAATTTAGTTATTCATTATTGAAAAGAAGTTGGGGATTTTTGAAAATTTTGAAAGATACAATTCACCCCCCTCTTAGATCCAGCCTTCTTTTTCAACTATCAAGAGCAAGGTTCTTGAGAGTTACTTCAAGATTTCTTTTTTAAAATGGCTGAAAATCAAGTGCCTTAGGTGAAGGTGGTTCGGTTAATAGATGTAACAACTCAAGCACTGACGAAGGAGCGGCTCTTGGCAGGCTTTCAGCAAGAGGGACACATGAATGAATTGAATACACACCAGAATGAGAGGGATCTAGAGGTTGTGCAGGTATAGAATTGTACAGTTGAAGATAGCTTAAAAGAATTAATAGGTGCTACCTATAACAACAAGATGCATCTACTTTTCGGTAGCTTATCACTTAAGAACTCCACAGTTAAGCGTGCTTAACTTGGAGCAATTCTGGGATGGGTGACCTCTTGGGAAGTTTCCTCAGAAGCATATGAGTGAGGACAAAGCATGTCGAAAAGTGTTGTGTTGGTTTGTGGGGACAGTCTTTGATCCTAAAAGCGGCTAGGCGTTATAATAGACCCCATATTTTCAATGGTGAAAACTATACCTATTGGAAAGTTCATATGAAAATCTTTATTGAATCGATTGATGTGGCTACATGAGATGTGTAACGACCCAACTGTCGCTACTAAACAACCTTACTAAACATGCACCTCATCCACTTATCGGGTGAATAAAATCAATTCAAATCATGTCTGTATATAGGTCATACACATCAACTAAGAGATCCATCTATCTCTCCTGGTACCATACATGCATATCTATATATCTGTCATCATCGTATCATACACAATAATAGGATAACACCAGCCCATATCAAACATATCAAAATATACATCACTGGGGAAGAGGAATACAAAACTCACTCCCTATAGATGGTCAATCTATACAATCCCATCAATAGAATATAATGAAACCGAATCATAACTAAAACAACAAAACTTGGCTTTCCAAAGCCAAACATCTCCAACTCTCGGCTCCATCCTCAGTTCTGAGTTGCCGGACCCACCGAAGCCTCACCATCTGCTCCCATGCCATAAGACATGATCATCACAGGCACATTAGCACAATAGTAACACAGGACAACCAACAACAACAAAACATGGCAAGGGTAAGCTTACTACAACAATGGCATAACATATGATTATGGAAATCATCAACAATTCACAATATTCCATCACAAGTATATGGCACACCATCATATATCTAGAGTTCTCAACATCTACATACAAATGTACATATATAAAGCATTCATTTACATGGCAAATAGTTCTCAATCCAGAACTCCATATCACAACCAATCCGTCACAACTATGTCAATGCTTGATGACACGAGTCTTGACAGATTTACAACATATCGGGCGATAAGCCAGGTCTCACCCCTTACTGTGGCCTATCTAAGCACCATTCAGGGATTGCCAAACTCTGATCTACGGATAAGCTTAGTAGTTTGTCAAGATAAGTGTTTGTGGGTGGTGGTTTACTGCAACACAAGGCCTGCATCACCTTGGCCTCTTGTGGAGTTGCCCATCCACTCATCCCCAAAGGCCCATCATCAGCTACCCCATGTCTTATCCAGCACTAAGTTGAAGGTCCATCTGAGTTCCAACTTTGGTCACCATCCAACTTATGTGCCTACCCACACCATGGCATGAGGTCTACCGTCAGCTACCTCAGCCGCCAATTATGCATGAATGCATGTATTACACACCTCAACCACTCAACCACAACTAATAAACATACGACATATATAGGTATATCAATACAATCAGTGGCAAAGAGGTCCATCATTAGCTACCTCACATGGCCACTCAACAACATACCGGCCCCAATCCGACCTCAATCAAAATCAACAAGGCTCTATCTAAGCAGCCCACCCCGTGAGAAACAATATCATACATAACAAGTAGAGGTCCTATCTAAGCAACCTTCCACTTCACAACCAATCCAACAATCAATTGCAATTACAAAACCAAAACCTTCTTTGAAAACCATTTGAAGGATTAACAAACCTTGAAATTCATAAAATTTCACATTTTGGGTTGAAAACTTTAAAAATCTAAAACAGTACATTCAGGTCTGGAATAACAGATTATGTACTATAGCAACAGATTATGTATTGTAGCAAAATGCATTAGATTTTTTTTTTGAACAGTAGATAATCAATTGTCAGATGCCCATAATCGATTATTTCCGAACCAAATCCAGAATTTTTTTTTTCTTAACAGTAGATAATTGATTGTCAGATGCCCATAATCGATTATTTCTGAAACCAAATCACAAAAATAGTTTTCTGAAACTCCAAATAATTGATTATCAGATGCCCATAATCGATTATTTGTGACGATTTTCAAAAAAACGTGATTCTCTACGAAGAAAACTTAAACTTTTCAACCAAATAACATAGATTTTCAAATCAATGGTGTTCCAACAACCTCAACCAAGTTAATACAAACCAAATCAACATTTCATCATAAAATCATCAATTTCTCATCCAAATCTCAAAACTTCTCCCCCAAAACCCATTTTCACTCAAATCCAACAAAATGGCAACATCCATAGAGATTTAATCGATCATAAGGCAAGAAATCAGTATACCAACAGTTATTAACACAAAACAAAATGATTTGTAAGCTTCCCTTACCTCTAAAAGTTCCTGAATCTGAATTTAGGTTCCTTGAGAATCTGGTGTTCTTAAGCCAAATCTAGCTAGGATAGTTCCTTTCCTTACCACAATTATAAATTAAGCTCAAACCTCATTTATACTCCCACAAACTCAACAATTTCTAGAGAGAGATTGAGAGAGAATTGAAGAGAGAAAAAGTGTAGAGAGAGAAAAAAATGAGAGAATGAAAAGGAAATCTCCCCTTTCCTTCCTTATATACATCCGACCTCCCCGGAGCTCTCACACGAACTTTTGGCCAACTGAGGCCCAAACCTCACCAAGCCACTTCCTTTATCTCAAAACTGGTCTAATTTAACTGTTTTCTCTCAACAATCCAAAAGCATTCTCACAACATATCCAAATTGGCTCAAGCACATATCTCAAACTTCCTAAATTCAAACCATAATTTCAAACCAACAACTCACAACCATCATCACATACAAATACCGTACATAGTAACAATTCATTTATTTCTTTTAAACACCATAATCACATTTAAATTTTCACTTTTAGTTATTAAACCACTAAATCATACATTAAGAAAATCACAGCGTTACAGGATGCAGTAGAAAATGGACCATATGTCCTTAAACGTGAGGAAGAAGGAGAACAAATAATAAAACATTGGACTGAGTGAACTGAAGAAGAAAAGAGAAAAGCTCAATACAATCTAAAAGCAAAGAACATCATAACCTCTACATTATCTCTTGATGAGTTCTTTAGAGTATCTCAATGTTTAACTGCAAAAGAAATGTGGGATGATTTGCAAGTTACTCATGAAGGAACTAGTGTTGTTAAAAGAGCTAGAAAACATACATTGATTCAAGAGTATGAGATGTTTTGCATGAATAATGGCGAATCTATCTCTGATTGTCAAA
This sequence comes from Spatholobus suberectus, assembly GCA_004329165.1. Lineage (NCBI taxonomy): Eukaryota > Viridiplantae > Streptophyta > Magnoliopsida > Fabales > Fabaceae > Spatholobus > Spatholobus suberectus. Next base: position 52,083,611 of record CM014729.1, on the reverse strand, counting down.
AAGATTTACACATATTGTTAACACTTAATTGGACTTGGCAAGCAATTTGACAGGGAAGAGTTGAATGTAAAAGTACTCAAATGTCTCAACCGAACATGGCAACCAAAGGTGACAGCTATTGTAGAATCTAAAGATCTTACAACCATGACACTTGCTGCACTATTTGGAAAACTCAGAGAGCATGAACTTGAGCTTCATCGCTTGGATCATGAAAAAGGAATTGACAAGAAGAAGAAAGGCATAGCACTTAAGGCTTCCTCATCAAAAGAAGAAGATGACAAGTGTGATAGCTCAAGCTCGGATGTTCGGATAATGAGAATTTGACTTTGCTTGTGAAGAAATTCAGCAAATTCATAAAGAAGAAGAAGAGCAGAAATGAAAACCCTGTATTCAAGAAATTCACCAAGAAAAATGAGGCAACTCCCTCAAATTATACTTGCTTTGAATGTGGTGGACAAGGACACATCAAAGTGGATTGTCCAACTTACCTAAAGAAACACCAAGGGGGAGAGAAAAAGCCTAAGAAACCAAGCAAAGCTAGAAGAGCCTACATAGCATGGGATGAAAATGACATGTACACAAGGGATTCCGAAGTGGACGAAGAAGCAAATTTGTAAAATGACATGTGCTCTTCAAGTGAATTCGAAGTGGATGAAGAAGAAAATTTGTGTCTAATGGCAAGCTGTGATGAGCGAAGCATTGTAAGTGATTCTAATTTTGAAATCTCTTTTGACTATAATCAATTGCATGAAGCATTCTTAAAGATGCATGAAGAGGCTCAAAAGTTAGGAATTTCAAATAATAGGTTCAAAAGCAAAATTAAGCTATATGAATCACAGCTAGCTAAGTTACAAAAAGAGTTGGATGATCTCAAATTAGAGCATGAAACCATGGAAATGATTTACAAAAACTCTGCATGTAATTGTGCATCTTCATCCTCTCTTAAAGTCTTAGATTGTGAGAATTGCATTAGTCGTAAAACTGAAAATGAGTATCTTAAAGAGACTCTTGCAAAGTTCACAAAAGGAAGAGCAAACTTGGATATCTTGCTTGGTAGACAAAAGTGTGTCTTTGATAAGGCTGGAATTGGTTACAATTTTGAAACTCAACAAAAATCTTATAAGAACTTTTTCAGCTTTAGAAAGGCCACTAGCTCTCCATTTATGACTTGCTTTTATTGTTGTAGGAAAGGCTATACAACATCTTTGTGTTATATTAAGAATGTTTGCATTCCTAGTGGCAAATATATGTGGATTCCTAAAGGAACTAAGCCCCTTACTAACATTCAAGGACCCAATAAAAATTGGGGACCTAAAATTCTATTTTAACTTGTTTTGTAGGTGTGCTTGAAAGCCTGAAATTCAATGTGGTATCTAGATAGTGGCTGTTCAAGGCACATTTGTGGAGATGTCACTAAATTCTCAAGTCTCTCCTCAAGAGAAGATGGATGTGTGACTTATGGTGATAATAACAAAGGAAAGATACTTGGGGTTGGTAATATTGGAAACCCTTCAAACATCTTGATTGAAAATGTGTTGTGTGTTGGAGGTTTAAAACACAATTTGCTAAGTATTAGTCAATTGTGTGATAAAGGTTTTAATGTAGTCTTTAATTTAGAATATTGCATGATAACTACAAATGCATCAAATGAAGTGAAATTGATAGGAAATAGAATAAAAAACATTTACATGTTGAATTTGGATAGTGCATCTACATTGCATACTAAGTGTCTTCTAGGAAAAGAACATGATGTGTGGTTGTGGCATAGAAGGGCTGCTCATGTTCACATGGATCACTTAAATAAGTTAGCATCCAAGGACTTAGTAGTTGGTCTTCCTAAACTCAAGTTTGAAAGAGACAAGCTGTGTGATGCTTGCCAAAAGGGAAAACAAGTCAAGGTCTCTTTTAAATCAAAAATTGTTGTATCTACAAAAAGACCTTTGCAATTACTACACATGGACTTGTTTGTGTAATGACCCTTTGTCGCCACAGTACTATAAACAATCCTTGCTAAAATACACCTTATCCACATATATGGTGAATAAGAAATTAAATCACAACATATCTGTATATAAATCATACACATAAACTGAGAGATCCATCTATCTCTCTTAGTATCATACATGTATATTTGTTCAACTCAAATCATCATTTATACATAACAACAAATGGGATAACACCAGCCCATAATAACACGATCAAAATATACGTCACCAGGGAAGAGGGATACAAAACTCACTCCCTATAGCTGGTTACTCTATACAATCCTACCAAAAGAATATAATACAAAACAACACATCCAAGAAGAAACAAAAAGAGCTTTTAGAAAGCTCCACCCAAAAAGGACAACCAAAAGTCTCCACCTGAGACCTCCTCTATCAGCTCTAAGATTCTAGATCTATAGATGTCCCTCCCTCTGCTCCCATGCCAAGATGATGTGATCATCACAGTCACAGTAACACAACAATGCAAGGCAAGGGTAAGCTTACGGAACAAATGTCAAAATATAATATTCAATCCAACATAATCAAAATCATTATTCACATCAATATGGAAACCAAATCATCAAATAACTGGGTGTACATATATTACAGTATATCATGCACAACATCACATACTATGTTGTTAACCCCACATGTCAATGTATGAATGGCACGACTCTCGAGAGATTTCTACATTTCGGGTGATCAGCTAGGCCTTATCCCTTATCCCTTACCATGGCCATACACCATTCAGGGATTGCCAAAACTCTGATCAGTTGGATAAGCTTATGGTTGTCAGGATAAGTGAATGTGGGTGGTGGTATACCGCGACACAAGGCCTGCATTGCCTTGGCCCCACTACGGGATTACCCATCCATTCATTCCCTAGGCCCATCTTTCAGACTCCATTCCTCATCCAGGCACTAGGTTGGAGGCCCGTCTGAGTCGCAGCTCCGTTCACCCCCAACTTCCATACCTACCCGCATACGGCATAAGGCCCATACTACCTTAGCCAACAACAGATGCATGTATTCATGTATCACCACAATAATCAACTCTACCAAACAATCATCATATCATAAATGTGTATCAACACAACACCACGTGGTCTACTCAACACCACTTGTGGTCCAACAACTATTATTAACACCATGTAGGCCTATTCCAGCCTCAAACATAGTCAACAGGTCAGGCCCTATCCAAGTAGCCTACCTCATGAGAAACCTCATTCAATAATGTCATACACCACAAGTGAAGGTCCTATCTAAGCAACCTTACACTTTACAACCAAATCCAAAAATCAACTAAAGTTTGAAAACCAAACCTTCTTTGAAAACCATTTGGAAGATTAACAACTCTTGAAATTCATAAAATTTCACATTTTGAGATGAAACTTTAAAATCTTTTTTTTTTTTGTGAATAGTAGATAATCGATTATTTCTGAAATCAAGTCACAAAACAGTTTTCTGGAACAGTGTATAATCGATTATCAGAGGCTCATAATCGATTATTTCCAAAACCATTTACAAGACAGCTTTTCTGAAACTTCAGATAATCGATTATCAGATGCTATAATCGATTATCTGCAAGAATTTTCGAGAAAAACTGCAATTTTTCAAAGATAAACTCAAAATTTTCAATCCAATACCACAAATTTTTGAATTAATAATGTTCCAACAACCTCAATCCACATCAACCAAGTTCATACATATCAAATCATACCATCAATCCAACATTTCAACATATATTCATCAATTTCTCATTCAATCTCAACATGTTTTCCCCCAAAACCCAATTTCATCCAAAACCAACAAAATAGCAACATCCACAAAGATTCAATTGATCATAAGGCAAGAAATAAGCATACCAACATTTATTAACACAAAACAATCAATTTGTAAGCTTCCCTTACCTTTAAAAGTCTCTAAATTTGAATTTAGGTCCTTTGAGAATCTAGTGTTCTTGAGCCAAAATCTTCCACAAATTGATTTTTCCTCTTACCACAATCACTAAGCCGAGCCCAAAATCTTCTTCTACCCTTGCTAACTTGAGAGATTCAAGATAGAGATTGAGAGAGAATTGAAGAGAGAGAAATTTTAGAGAGAGAAAGGAATTGAGAGAATAAGGGGCTCCCCCCCTTTTCCACCTTATATACTTGACCTCTCCAGAACTCTTGCATGGACTTTTGGTCAGCTAAAGCCTAAATCTCACCAAGCCACTTTCCTTATCTTAAAACTGGTCTAACTCAACTATTTTTCTCTCAAAACCCAACATCACACTCATAGCATGCCCACATTGGCTCAAGCAAATATCTAAAGTTTCCTATATTCAAATTAGAATTTCAAACCAACAACTCACAGCCATCATCACATACAATATACCATGCATGTAACAATTCATTTATTTCTTTTAATCACCTAGATTACATATCAAATTTCCACTTTTTAGTTGTTAAAACACTTAATCATACATTAAGAAAAACACGGTGTTACAGTTTGGTCCCTCCAAAACTATAAGTATAGGAGGAAATTACTATGGACTTGTGATTGTAGATGATTTTTCTAGATACACATGGACATTGTTTCTATCTCTAAAAAGTCATGCTTTTAAAACCTTCAAAAAGCTTGCCAAGGTTATTCAAAATGAAACCAATCTAAAAATAGCATCCATAAGAAGTGATCATGGAAGGGAATTTCAAAATCATGAATTTGGAAGTTTTTGTGAAGAACTTGAAATTGATCATAACTTTTTAGCACCTAGAACACCACAATAGAATGGTGCAGTTGAAAGAAAGAATAGATCATTGGAAGAATTAGCTAGGACAATGCTGAATGAAAGTAACATACCAAAATGTTTTTGGGCTGATGCTGTTAGCACAACTAGTTATGTCCTAAATAGATTTCTTTTAAGACCTATTTTAAAGAAAACCCCCTATGAGCTTTACAAGGGGAGAAAACCCAACGTATCACATCTTAAGGTGTTTGGCTGTAAGTGTTTTGTTTTGAATAATGGCAAAGAACAACTTGGCAAGTTTGATGTAAAGGGTTGATGAAGTAATCTTTTTAGGATATTCATTAAATAGTAAATCATATAGAGTCTATAATAGAAGAACCTTACTTGTTGAAGAATCTGTACATGTTGCCTTTGATTAAGCTAACCCCCAAAAGGAGGGAAATGATGTTTTAGATAATGTTGCAAATACGCTTGGAGATCTTTACATGAATGAGGATTCATCACAACAAGAAGATGCAAATGAACCTGAACAAGCAAGCCAAGAGATCACAAATGAATTGCCTAAAGAGTGGAGAACAACTAAAGACCTCTCATTAGACAATATCAATGGTGCGATCTCAAAAAGGGTAACAACTCGAAACTCTTTTAGAAATTACTGTGGTACTATGGCTTTCATATCACAAGTTGAGCATAAATCCATTGAAGAGGCTATTTTGGATGAAAATTGGATGCTTGGAATGCAAGAAGAATTAAATCAATTTAAAAGAAATGAATTTTGGGAATTAGTCCCAAAACCCAATGATCATCCAATAATAGGCACTAAATGGGTTTATAGGAACAAACTTGATGATTCAGGGGCCATAGTAAGAAACAAGGCTAGGTTGGTAGCTAAAGGCTACAATCAAGAAGAGGGCATTGACTATGATGAAACATATGCACCTGTAGCTAGAATAGAGGCTATTAGATTGCTTTTGGCTTATGCATGTTTAATGGATTTCAAATTATATCAAATAGATGTCAAAAGTTCTTTTCTAAATGGCTATATTCAAGAAGATGTATATATCTCTCAACCTCCTGGATTTATTGATTTCAAATATCCAAATCATGTTTACAAGCTTAAGAAAGCATTATATGGACTAAAATAAGCCCCTAGGTCTTGGTATGAAAGACTTAGTAAGTTATTGCTAGATCAAAATTTTGAAAGAGGAAAAGTAGACAATACATTGTTTATTAAGAGAACTAAACATGACACTATGTTAGTACAAATTATGTTGATGACATTATTTTTGGATCTACTAATAGCTCTCTTTGCAAGGACTTTGCTAAGACTATGTAGGGTAAGTTTGAAATGTCCATGATGGGAAAGTTGACTTTCTTCTTGGGGCTACAAGTAAGGGTGGCAAAACAATCCATTTATCTATCATCATCCAATCCATCCATTACACAAAAAAATTATAATGGATTGGATCCAATCCATCCATTTAATTTTATGGATAATTAGTGATCCATCCATTATTTTTTCAAAATCCATTGGATTACATTAAATAAAAAAATAAAATCCATTGGATAAAAAAATAAAAAGACATGTCCAATTAGTTTTTTTTTTTCAAAATAATTTGTTTTTTGGTCTTATAATCAGATTTTCATTAAAAAAAATATAGAGTAGCCATTAAAAAATAAAAAATTTCTAATTAGGTTTAAAAAATAATTTCTTAAACCTAAACGTTTTGATATAGCTAGTTGGTGATTCAAATTTGCATCCTAGCTATTATGTGAATTGCTAATAAATTATATTTAAACTTTGTCAATTCTCCCTACACAAAATTATAGTTATTGAAATATGTTTTTATTTTGAATTATGGTAAAAACAATTTCAAGTATCTACATTTTGAAGATTCCTTGGTAGTTGTTTTTCATTTTTTTCTTGAACATAATTTTAACACAATAGAATTGAAGAGAGAGGGAGGAGAAAGAGAGAGTAGGAGAGAGGAGAGAAAGAGAGGTTAGAGAAAGAGGAGAGAAAGGAGAGAGGGGGAGAGAATATTTTAAAAATAAAAATTATTTAATTTTTAAAATATATTATTTTTGTGGATGGATTGAATACCCATCCATTAAAAATTGTTAATGGATGGATTGAATTGGATTTTATTAGATGGATCGTGGATGGATTATATTTTTTAAATGAATTTTTAATGGATCAAAATGGACTAATGGATTATTTTCATCCAATCCATTATAATCCGACTAAGAATTTATCTGATCCATCCGTTTGCCACTCCTAGCTACAAGTGAAACAATTTGAGCATGGCATTGTCTTAAGTCAATCCAAGTATTGCAATGAATTGCTAAAGAAATTTGGAATGGAGAGTTGCAAGGAATCAATCACTCCAATGTCTACCTCATGCTACTTGGACCTAGATGAAAGAGGTAAATCAGTAGAAGTTACCAAGTATAGAGGTATGGTTGGCTCTCTATTATATCTTACTACTAGTCACCCTGATATTATGTTTAGTGTTTGTTTGTGTGCAAGATTTCAAGCTAATCCTAAAGAATCACATTTACTTGCAGTAAAAAGAATCATGAAATATCTAAAAGGAACTAGTAACGTAGGTTTGTGGTTTCCTAAAGGATCTTCCATAAGCTTAGTGGGATATTCAGATTCAGACTTTGCTGGATGTAAGCTTGATAAGAAGAGTACTAGTGGAACTTGTCACTTGTTAGGGAGTGCACTTGTCTCTTGGCACAGCAAGAAACAAGCTTGTGTAGCCTTATCCACAGCTGCGGCTGAGTACATTGCTGCTGGAAGTTGTTGTGCTCAAATCTTGTGGATGGAACAACAATTAAAAGACTATGGAGTTAACCTTGACCACATCCCTTTAAAGCGTGACAATACTAGTGCTATAAACCTTACAAAGAATCCTATCGTACATTCTAGGACCAAGCATATAGAAATTAGACACCATTTCCTTAGAGACCATGTCCAAAAAGAGGATTGTGTATTAGAGTTTGTTGATACAAATAGGCAACTAGCAGATATTTTCACTAAACCTCTTCCTAAAGACAGGTTCTACCTAATAAGAAATGAACTAAGCATCCTAAATGAGTCTAGTATTAGTTAAATTACTCTTAAATTCATATTTAAAACTTTTTATGTGTGCAATTATGTGTTTTTAAATGCTTGATTTGATTGAGTGTTTGTGTTGTTTTAGATAAGAAATTTATGAGTTTGATTCTTAGATGCAAACATGCATGCTAGAAATAACTAGATAAATTTCATGCATAAATTAGTTAGAATGCATAAAACTTAGAACTAAGTACATGAATTGTGTTTTTATATGTGGATTCTTAGTTTTTGGATGTGAAAGAAGCATGATTTCTTGAGAAAATTGTTTTAAATTTGAAGTCACCAAATATGTATTTGGTTATAGCATGTTTTAATTGGTTATTTTGTGCTTCTTGATCCTTAACTAAGTGGTTTAGAGTAGATTTAATTAGTTACATGTATTTGTAATTAGTTATTTTGACTCTTTCACTGATTCCAAGTTGTATGTAACTAGTTAAATTCATGTATAACTAGTTATTTGCTACAGTATTTTCGTGTAAATAGCACACTACTATCTTAAATAACCAGTTACAAGGCTTGTAACTCGTTACGTTTTTGCTGTCTTCATTTTTTGAATATATGTCTCACTATTTTAACCAGTTATTGCACTTGGTAACTAGTTATTTCTAAAAATACAGCCCCCTTTGCATTTTATTGCTTATTGGAATAACCAATTACAAGGTTATGTAAGTAGTTATTTTAAAACAGCCCCTTTTTTACGTGTTGCATGCATTCTATTTTAACCAGTTACATAGACTTGTAACTAGTTATTTTATGCAGCTTTTAAGACAAAATAGCTCTAAAATAAAAGCTGTCACATATAACTAGTTACATATGCTTGCAACTAGTTACAGTTTGCTCCACAAAAACACATGCCTTGCTATTTTAACTAATTATCAGCATTTGTAACTAGTTATTTCAGCCTACAGCACCAAAAATGTAAGTGTACCAGTTGTAATTGGTTAAATTGATTCTTGTTTGTTTGTTTCCTCTCGTTGGTGTTAAAGAACCAATTATGCTCTGCACATAGATTCTTGATATCTTTGACCAAAACTCACACACTATCCACCCATTAGCTTTCACGTGAAATGGCTTGAAAATCTAAATTCTTATTTTGTTTACTTGCTATTTGGATGCTCTATATACATATTCTTGGTTGAAACTTAAAAATCCCAAGAACTTGCATCTTCTTTCATCAAAATCCCACTTCTCCACCATGTCTTCAGCTGGTAATTCCTTTAAACGTCCTAGAAAGATGCAAACTTGTGGGTCTAAATGCTAGTGGTTAAAGGTCAAGGTGAAATTGGAGAGGTTCCAAGAAATTTTGAAGCAGAGCAATGACTAAGTAATGAAGAGGATGTTAATAATTTCAAGCATTTCTACCAAAGAAGGCTTATCATTCCTCCAAAAGTTCTTTTTCTTGATTGGCTAGTTGGAGAAAAGTTTAATTGCCCTGCTCTCCTTCAAACTCAAGGGCTACAACAATTTGTTAAGCTAGAAGGAAGTTACTACATGGATTTAGTTAAAGTTTTCTTTTGCACTCTTAAGATTAAGGATGGGCTGCTTGTTTCCTATGTAAAAAGGAAGCGCATTATGCTAACTCTAGCAATTTGGTATGCTGTAGCTGGACTAAGATCTGAAGGAATAAGGCCTTCCTCTAGCACCTTGAGAAACTTTGACAAATCACAGGTATATCTTGACACCCTCACTCAATCTCCTGGCCATAAATTACTTTTACCACTAGTGGCATGAAAGTAGAAAACAGGATGTTGGCATTTATCATTGTATGGGTGCTCACTCCTAGGGGGAGCAATCATACTCAGTTAACCAAAGATGATTTAATGATTTTATATGCCCTGAAGGAACAAATTCCTCTTGATTGGTGTGGCATCATTAGTGATCATGTGTTAAAGGTTAAGAAGAAAGTTGATTTCCCTTTCCCCTATGTTGTCTTTATCTCAAGGGTTCTTGACTATTATGATAGAAGTTTGGAAAATAAAACCTTTGAAATTCTGAGAAGTTCTAATAAAGTTAATGATTTAGCTCTTCATAAAATGGGACTAGAGTTTAGAGAAAATTGTTGGATCCATAAGGATGCTGCATGTAACACCCTTATTTTTGTATATTAAATTATTTTCTTAATTATTCTGTATTTATTTTTGGAGAACTAGATGGAAATCTCAAAAATTTGATAGTTATGTAGTACTTAGTTTATATTTTGAATAAATTTTTGGGGAATTGAGCTCAAAATGGGTAAAATGATAGTTTTACCCTTAAAAAGTTAGATAATAGAAAAAAAATAATTAGAAGTGCTTAAAAATTATTTTTAAGTTATCAATATACTTAGAATAATTAATAATAATTTTAGAAGTTTTTCGGGAATTTATTAAGACAATTTTTGTGAAATGACCAAAATACCCCTAGTTAATTATGGGAGCAGCCCAAATACTTTTTGACTTCAAAATATTTTGAAAATTTTATACTAAGTATCTTTTGTTATAAAAATTTTATTTTGAAAGAAAAATAGTGAAAAATATAATAATCCAATTTTAATTTTTTCAACCGTTTTTCTAATATTTGGCAATGTAATTCTAAAAAATCGAGAAGAAATTTCAAAATTCTGATTCCCACCACTACACTCAAAATTTTGAGAGCTATTTAATAGTGATTTAAAAAAAAAATTGAACTAGAGTCTAGAGAAATTAGAAAATGACGATTTTGTCCCTGTTTTTCAACATTAAAGGCTGACGTGAGAAAAAGATTCATTTGACATTAAAATGTCAATTTGAGCTTGGAATCACCTCATATAAATTAAAATATAATTTTGTAAATTTTCTAGGAATTTTCTGGAATTCTTGTGTAAAATGACCAAAATGCCCCTAGGTGTCTAATAAGCCAGCCAGTATTGGTTTGACATCCAAAAATGGTGAAAATGGTAATTTCAGTTTATTTATAGGTGAAATATTTAATTTTATAATTTTCATAAAAATATTGGTATTTATTGAATTACAATGGGTTTTTTTATGAATTTTCTAGCTTAAAAATACAAAATAAATACATATAATTCGAAATAAATTAATAAAAATTAAAATTTATTATTAGAAATTTATTTTTGATGAAAAATAATGTATTTGTCCAGTTTAGAATTAAAATTAATTATTTTGATATTAAAAGCTAATTTTTCAAGTTTAGGCATTTTTATTGGTACCGGTTAATTCACCTACAGATAAAATTTACACTGAGGAGCTTGAGGACAGCTCATATAGCACATCCCCAAGAGTAGTAGGGGTGATTCACCGCCCGAAATGGTGTATGTGTCCCTAAATTAGATTATAAATAAATAAAAATTGGATTTATGACATAATGCTTACATAATGGATGATGTAATTTTGTGGACACCTAACTCCTTCTCCTCCTCTATAAATAGCCATGGTTTTGGACCATTTTTCATAACCTCTCCCTTTCTCAAGCCACCAAATTCTTAGAGAACTTCTCTCTTTAGAAAATTTTTTCTTTTACTTTGCTTTTATGCTAAAATTTTACTAGTTTTCCAACAACTAGTAAAGTTCTCTTCTTACGAGCTTTGCATCAACAATTCCATCCTCTTCATCAACCACCTCAGAGGTAATGGGGGGAGTGGGATTGGCTCCAAATTATTGTCACTTTGTATGTTGGTAGGAAGGGTTTTCCCCTAAACCTATTTAGGCTTAAGTTTTATTATTGTTATTATTGTTTGATGTTAAACTTTAATTTTTGTTAAGTTGATACTCTGCTTAAATTTAGATTATCAAATTATAATTGCTAAGTTGTTACTCTGCTCAAATTTAGATTATTAAATTATAATTGTTAAATTGTTACTCTGCTTAATTTTAGAAAATTAAAATGTATTTATTTAGTTGTTATTCTACTAGAATTTTACTAATTAAATTATAATTACTATGTCATTATTCTACTAAAATTTTATATGATTATTAAATTGCTATTCTATTAAAGTTTTAGTATTGTGCAATTTCTGCAAAATAGGTAGAAATGTTGATTGTACTGGTGCTCAAATTAAATGAAACCAGGGAAACCTCTATTTGAGAAGTTAGGAAGTGATAAATTAGTGAGTAATATAAAGCAAGTGACATGTAGTGGCATGGCACCTTGCTAGAGAAGCTACAGTTTAGTACATTGTGGGATGTAACACCCTAAAGGGTATTACCGTAATTAGGTCTAGATTTCTAAGAACAAAAAGGAAAGACTTAAAAACATAGAAACATGTTGAAGCGACTTTTAAATATAGTTATATTCATATAAGAATAATACAATAAAATACCATACATGCCTAATGCAACTCATCTATCACCCAAAGGTGTTGTACAAAATATACAGAATACAAAAAAAACACAATTACATAAACTAGGCTACGTCTTCTTGCACGTGACTCCAAGCTCTATCTGCACATGCCTTCACTTGTATCCTGAAAAAGGGGAAACTTAAAGGAGTGAGACATAATGTCTCAGTGAGTGCTCTACGGGTTCTATGGCTAGGTCAGACTCTTCTACTTAGACAACCTTCATCACTTATCTCTCATGGCTTTAGCCTCACTAGGTCTCTCATAATTCTCCATACCTATGGTTGAGTCTACACCTTTCAACAGTCAATACTCCATGTTAATTGCTCTCTCATTCTCACAACTATTATATTGGTTTACTATCTCATTCTTAACCTAAGAACTCATCCTTATTATTTATACTTTCTTACCCAAAACCCTCTTCGGAATTTACTCTTCTTCCTTTTAATATTCAAAGCTGTCCTCTAGGGTCAAGTCTAAGGTTACAGACATCCTAAAATACTCTTATTTTATTTTCTCTTATTTGTCTTATACCTTTCTATTACGCCATGAGGGACTTCACCCTTTCTTTATCTTATTCACAACTATTATTATCCAACTAGAGCCCTCATAACACTATCCTAAGGTCTAGCCTCTCACTTATCCTTAAGGTAGCAAACTCAATTCCAATTACAAGCATATAATTATTTCACATTCTTTGTCTAGTAACTACACATATACCTCGTTTTGTTTTATCAAACAGGAACGACACATGTGTAGGATATGATCACATGTCCACAACTTTAACATTTCATCACAAGGTACAATTACATTCTTACATAGAGTTCACATAAATAGGGTCACATAGAATTCACATAATTACAACGTAGCACACTCTAACATATCACACTATAACAAGATACATATGCGTGCTATGTTCCTAAACCATTACTCATGCACATATGGTACCAACCTAAACTTTTCGGAAAGTAGACTAGGAGTAAATACAGGCCATAAAAAGCATCATCAGTACTGATACCTTCGTCTTTCGCACCCTCAACTAACATGATATCCCCTGGTGACTAGTCGGGGTTACCCAGTTTTATCAGTACACCCCGGCTCCATGGGATCAGCATGGACCATTAGAGTTTTCCCAATTGGATAACCCCCAAGGCTAAGGTTAGACAACCCATCACAGCCTCCACCATCCAGATTCCTACATATTTTCCTCATCACATAACGCAAATGTTATGATGCATGGTCACAAATAATGCTTACAACTTTTTATAGACTTTTATCATGAAACATTGACACAATTTCATATCACACTCAGTTTCTTTCAAGGTAAATAATAATCATATAATATAAACTCAACAAAGCGTAAGAAAACAAACAACAATGAGTTAAAAACTTCAAAAAGGAGTTCAAAAAACACAAAGAACGGAATAGTAAAAGTCGTATTCACCCAGCAGAACGAAAGTTCTGCCCGGTGGTCCAGCGGACCTGCTAGAACCCAGCCCGTCCAGTGGGTGTTTTACCCTGCCCAGCGAGTCCGTGCGCTTAGCATCAACGCAGAATCCAGTTTTTGAAGAAAAGTTGCCCAACAGCTATCTAATCTCACCGAGCGAATCTGGGGTACTAATTTTTTATTTTTTTTTCCTATTGTCTTTGGGTTCTAAATGCTTAAGATAAATAATTAGATTCTTAATCACTTTTCTACATTGATAATTGGTCAATCTAATCTATAATTTCCTCATTCACTCACAATCCCCTCAAAATAGATCAAATCCCTAAACTTAGGCATAAGAAAGGGGAAAAGGTAAATAGATAAACAACACAACATAAAGGATAAGGAAGGACACGGGAGAGAGCACTCACCTTTAGGGACATGCAAAGCTGAGTTTTAGGGCTTGAATTCTTCGATTTCTATTCCTCTTCTTCTTCTTTCTTTTCTCCTCATTCTCTTTACCCTTTTTCTTCTTCTATTTGTGACGGCTAAACCTAATTCTCTTTATCTATTCCCTTCTTATAACATGTGGGTGGGTATGTGGCTTAGTGGGCTTTAGTCCCCTATTGGGCCCTAGATGCTCTTTTGGATTGTATGATAATATTCCTACTAATTTATAATACTAAGGTATTAATAACAATAATAATAATAATAATGATAACTACAACAACAACAACAATAATAATAATAACAATAAATATAATAACAACAACACAACACAATAATAATAATAATAATATAATAATAATAATAATAATGATAATAACTGCTAGAACAATAACAATAAATATAATATTAATAATAATAGGAATAATAATAATAAGAAGAAATATAATAACAATAACTCTTAAGACATCTTTTGTCTAATAACATATGGGAAGGGTTCTACTAAGAGCTACCTTATGGTTTATTTCTAGTACTTGCAATTTGGGGTGTTACATGGGATGAAAGGCAAGGTATAGTATCCAGTGGTGAGCGTCCTAATGGCCAAGGTAGCACTCTTAAGCTGGGATAATCACTTAACCAACTTGATAACCCTAACAACTGCTTAGCATCACCAGGATTGGTGAGAGTATACCTTTATAAATGGATATCTTAAATTGTTATTTTGTTCCTTAATGATGACAAAGACTGTACCATGCGATGATGTTGAGAAAGGTATATGTACTCCCAATGATTTCTCAAGTTTTGTTAAAAACTATTACCCACTAATAGAAAGTATGGATCTATACCAAATCAAGGATATTATAACATAGAATAAACTTTAGGTTCCTCTTTTATTATCAACTATGTTTTATCTGTATTGTGTAGTAGAATTCCTACCATACATGTAAAAGTGATATTAGAACAAATCACTTCATTGCATGATTTTTCATTTTATGCACGATTGATCGCGGTTAATGAAGACCCAACTGTTGATGAGAACCTATAGGGCTAGTCTGATAGTTTGTTATTTTATGGGATAGGGGTAGACGAACATTGCTCTAACTAGGATCTTTTTTATGTACTGGGAATAAGTAGTAACAATTTTGATGTATATTTTGATCTCCTTGTATTTCAATAATTTTTCTGATTATGAAATCATGATGTACAATTTTACGATGAATACATACAGATTTTATTATTTTACTACCGTTTTCAAATTTTGTTAAATTTACAAATTTTCTATCAATAAAAGTGGAGAAAAATTTACTCGTATTTTAAATAAGTAAATAAGTATGGGTTATGTTCAATGTGAATGGGTGTCACACTACAGCCATCCAAATCCAAGAGGTAAATCAAGAAGAAGCTCTTGAGAGTCCTAAGCTGAAGCCATTTTCTCAGTTTGAGACCTTAGTGTTCTCAAAGCTAGATAGTCTCCTTGAACTTCATCATGCCACTCAAGAATACAATAGAGAACAGTTTGAGTCTCTCCATATGCGTTTGGATGACTTTGAGGAAAGATTTGTAGCTATAGGATTTCCAAAGCAAGACTAAAATAATTCTACTGCTTGTGATTTCTTTTAGACTTTCTATGTTTGGTTTGATGTTGCTTATGTTTCTTATGCATTTAATGTTGGTCTGTAATGTGTTTCCTTTTATGCTTATATTTGTTATGTTTTCTTCTATGTAATGTGTTTCTATGATGTGTTTTTAATGAAATCTACCAATATTAAGTAATAATGTTTGTTGCATTTGCTATGATCTTTATCCTTCTTATTTCTTTCCTTTTGGCTTTCCATGCCTTATTTTGGTTTTATGTTTTTCATGATGGCCAAGGGGGAGAAGGGTATGCTTTTGCAAATTGCAGGAATTAAATCATGAAGATAGCTAGGACACACCTACAACACACAAGTTGTTCAAATTAATCAAATATTCATCAAGTGGTTGTCATCATCAAAAAAAGGGAGATTAAAGAAGCAAGGAGAAGACTACTCTTACCCTTAAGGAAATTTAATATAGTTTTGATGATTTAGCCTTTTGATGAGTGTAAAGTTGTAATGTGTGTTTTTGCATGTTGTGTGTGGTTGTCTGTCTTGCATGATTTATCTTTATCCTTGATGGTTTGATGATGATGAGCTCAAAGTTTAAGACTTAAAGGTTTAACAAAGTGGAAACATATTTTTATAAGTCTAAAATTGAGTTTAAAGAGAAATAATTGGATAAAACATAGTTTTAAATTGATAGGAAGTGAGAGCTACATATTAAAGCTTTAGAACAATTCAATCTTATGTTTAAGAACCATTTAATCAGTTAAATTAGCTTTGTAATCGGTTCAATCCATTTGAAAATGCATAAACTGTGAAGAAATACACTGTTTTAACTAGTTACAGTGATATGTAATCAGTTACATGTTTTCTGTTTTAACTAGTTACAATATTATGTAATCAATTATTTCTGCTGTAACTAGTTACATAATTCTGTAACCAAAGCTATGTAACTAGTTATTTTAGCAAAGATAAAAAAACGTGTAGTTGTTGTTTTAACTAGTTACACACAAAAATAACTAGTTAAACCAATTCAAACTTCATTTTCCAGATTTCTAAAAACAAAATAACTAATTACAAGTCCAAATAACTAGTTATTCCAATGAACCCTCTATAAAAAGTGAACCTTAGTGTGTCTTTAAACTTAACTTCAACTTTCAAAATTTGAGTGAGAGCATTTCTAGAGAGAAAACATATTATTCTCCTTCAGCATTACAAGTTTTGGATCAATAATTAAAGAGCTCATCATGAATCAATCTTGAGAATAAAGAAAAGTCTTTTCTTGGGTAGAATATAATTAGTTCTTCATTGTTTTCCACCTATCATGAACCAAGGTGACGTCTAATCTCTCTTTTTGATTTGATTTTCGTTCTTGAGAGGGTATCTCTCAAGTCTTCCTTGTGGTAGGGTTCCACAAGAAGGGATTCAAGTTTTCTTGATAGGTTTCAAGAAACTTGATTGTGTGGTTTGCTTGATTGTAATTCTTTTCTTTGCGCATAGTGTTTATAAACATTTGAATTACTTAGTGATAACTTTAATTGGTTTGATTAGAAATTGGATGTAGATCACAGTGGTGGTGATCGAACCAATATAATTCTTGTTTGCTCTCTTCTTTCCTCTACCCTCTTGCTAGCATATTGAATCTTGATCACTTGCATTTAAAATCATGAGGCTCTTTGCATAAAAAAGTTTAAGATAAATTGATTCAATTCTATTTCATTCGTATAAACAAATCAATAAGATTCAAAGTTTTTGAAAAATCTAGTTATTCATTATTGAAAAGAAGTTGGGGATTTTTGAAAGATGTAATTCACCCCCCATCTTGGATCCAGCCCTCTTTTTCAACAAACTGTTTTACATTGTGAAAGCCTAGAGAGGCTTAGTGATCAAAAAAATACTTGGGTGGTTAAGCGGTCTGGCTAGATTGCTTTGTAAAGCCTGAAGAGGCAGAGAAAAATGCTTGGTTGTAAACTAAAGGTTGGTTAGTTGAACACCTTCAAGATGAAGGGACTGGACATAGCTCAAGATTGAGTCAATCAGTATAAAATCCTCTACCTGCTTTTCTTCTCTTATCCATATATACGCCTAGATTATCTGTTCTCTTAACTAGTCTTTAAAATTGGTTAATTTTTTTTTTAATACACAATTCAACCCCCCTTCTTGTGTATTCCTCGTTCTCTTAATTGGTATTAGAGCTCAGCCTCTTTGGGTTGAGCACCTAATAGTGTAGGGGTAAAAAGATCTTGAGTATACATGGATAATAAAGGACAAGTTGTCAACAAACCACCTCTCTTCAAAGATCAAAATTATGACTATTGAAAATAAAGAGTGATAGCCTTCTTCGATGCATATCACATCGATAGATGGGATGTTGTGGAGATAGGTGACTATCTACCTATTGACCAAAATCGAACAGAGCTGCTGAGAGGTCAATGGATAGAAGCACATAAGCAAAGGTATCTGCTAAACTCTAAAGGTCGAAATGCTATTATGTGTGGTTTTTTCTAAATCTGTGTATGAGAAAGTGCATAGCTTGAAAAGTGCAAAAAAGATGTGGGATACTCTTGCTCTTGCTTATGAAGGTACCTCACAAGTAAAAAGATCTAAGCTTAATTTGTTGGTAAGACAACAATATGAGTTATTTACTACGGAAGAAAATGAAACAATTGAACTTATGTTTGGTAGATTTCAAACCATTATAATTAACTTTAGATCTCTAGGTAAAACTTATGACAATAATGATCATATTGACACAATTTTGAGAAGTTTTCCTAGACAGTGGAGACCATAGGTTACAACTCTGAGAGCGTCCAAGGACTTATCAATTCTTCCCATGGAAGAACTACTTGGAACTCTCAAGGTTCATGAGTTGGAACTGAAGCAGGACGAAGGATTAAGAAAAGGAAAGTCCATTGCTTTAAGCACCCAACGTCCAATAAAGGGATCATTGTCCAAAGCTTTAAACGTGAAAGAATCCTCTGAGGAAGCGTCTGAGGAGGATGACTCTAATGAGGATGAGATATATTTCATATCCAAAAAAAATACAAGCTGCATGGAGGAAGAAAGGAGGATCCAAAGCCAGAAACTTTACTAAAAAATTTAGCAAGGAACCTAAAGAAAAGAGTCCATTAGTTTGCTTCGAATGCAAGAAGCCTAGACACTTCAAAGCTGAATGTCCAAGTCTGCAAAAGGAGAAAAAGAAACCTTTTTCAAAAGGAAAAAGAAAGGACTTGTAACAACTTGGGAAGATATGGATATATCTTCCTCGAAAGAAGAAGGAGAGAAAGAAGCAAACCTTTGTCTCATGGTTGAGACGAGTTCAGAAAGCTCAGAAAATGAAAAGGATGAAGAGGTAAATTTCAATTACTTATCTTCTCTTCAAGAGGCATATAATGAACTACTTTCTAACTCTTCAACTCCTTCAGTAGGTTATAAAGAATTAAAAAGGAAGTTTTCAAAAATGTTAGAAGAATTTAATTCACTCAAAAAGAATTATGAAGATATTATGGGAGGGAATGAAAAATTAAAGGCACACAAGTCAAAAGATTTCCTGGAAGTGAAACCTCCTAATGAAGCATTAGAACTTCAGAAGGAAGTAAATCACTTCAAAGAAAGTCTTTCCAAATTCGTTAGTAGGACTAAAAACTTAAACAAAATTTTGTCTTATTGACGAAGTCCACATAATAGATTTGGAAAGGAAAAAGCCTTTGGAACAGCTAAAGCTACTACTTTTTGTAAATGGTGTGGAAAAAGTGGTCATGAATCATCTCGATGCATTCATCTTCTAGTTTCGAAGGCATCCAATGCCTTCAGAACTAACATAAAAGGACACAAGTCCATTTGGGTATCTAAATCTATGATTATTCCTGTCACAATTCTGCTTGACAATACAAAGGAAACCCTAGTCATGGTACCTGGATAGTGGTTACTCACGACACATGACAAGAGAAAAGTCTCCAACAAAAGAGTGGTGGATGGGTCACTTTTGAAAGAAATCAAAAGAGGAAGATAAAGGGAATAGGTAAAATTGGTAAGCACCCCTTACCCTCCATTGATAACATTTTATATGTTGAAGGGCTTAGACACAATCTACTAAGCATAAGTTAATAAAGTATATAGTGGACATAGTGTCTCCTTTAACAAGGATGAATGTATAGTAAAAATCATGGATGGATCCATTTTGTTTTCTGCTAAGAGGCAAAGCAATCTATATAAGATTGACTTAAATGATCTAACAAATCAAAATGTATCATGTCTAGTATCCTTCAACGAGGATCAATGGATTTGGCATAAGAAACTTGGACATTCAAGCTTGAGATTGATTTCGAAGCTAAGTAAGCATAACCTCGTAAGTGGTCTTCCAAATCTTATATACAAATTTGATGTTCTCTGTGATGCTTGTCAAAAAAGGAAACAAGTGAAAAAAAAAATTGATTCAAAAGTATTGTTCCACTGCTAAACCTCTTAAACTCATTGATTTGTTTGGACCAACTAGAACAGCCTCGCTTAATGGAAAACGATATGGATTAGTTATAGTAGATGACTATACTAGAAGGACATGGGTTATGTTCCTAAGACACAAGGATGAGTCTTTCAAAGTCTTCTCTATATTCTATAAAAGAATTCAAAACGAAAAAGGTGTTTGCATAGCTTTAATCAGAAATGATCATAGGGGAGAGTTTGAAAATGAAAGTTTTCAAGGGTTCTATGAGGAGAACGAAATTCTCCACAATTTCTCTATACCTCGTACACCTCAACAAAATGGTGTGATAGAGACAAAGAATAGGTCATTACAAGAAATGGCCAAAACCATACTCAATGATAACTCAACTCCTAAACAATTCTGGGCTAAAGTTGTAAACACAATTTGTTACTTATAAAACAGAATATATATTAGAGCTATATTGAAAAAGACTCCCTATGATTTGTGGAAAGAACAAAAACCCAACATATCATATTTCCATCCTTTCGGATGTCAATATTTTATTCTTAACACTAAGGACAATCTTGGAATGTTTGACTTTAAGTGTGACAATGGAATATTGTTAGGCTGTTCTGAAATGTCCAAGGCATATAGAGTCTATAACTCTAGAACCTTAATAGTTGAGGAAGCCATTCATGTTAAATTTAATGATAGCAGTCTTGATAGAAAACTATAAGAGCTGGACAAATCTTTTGTAGATATAAAGTTGGACGACACCAAGGAACTAGCGCCCAGAACTCCTTTGGACAATCCAAAGGAAGAGCAAAAAAAACCAACTAGATGACAATGGCAAATGAAAGTTTACCATCCAGAAGATCAAATCCTAGGAAATGTACATGATCATGTTAGAACAAGATCCACCTTCAAGGAGCAAGCTTAAACTGCCCTAATTTCCTAGATGGAACCAAAGATGGTGAATGAAGCACTATTGGATGAAGGATGGATTAAAGCCATGAAAAAGGAGCTAAATCAATTCAAAAGAAATGATGTGTGGAAACTAGTCCCTCTACTTAAAGACAAATCAATAATAGGAACAAAATGGGTATTCCGTAACAAGCTAAATGAGGCACGTAATGTAGTAAGAAACAAAGCTAGACTTGTAGCTTAAAGGTATTAGAAGCCATTTGCATCTTACTTTCATTTATTGCTCGTAGTAATATGAAGCTCTACCAAATGGATGTAAAAAGTGCATTTCTTAATGGCATAATAAATGAAGAAGTTTATGTAAAACAACCTCTTGGCTTTGAGTGTGATACTTTTCCTAAGCATGTTTTCAAATTCAAAAAGGCTTTGTATAGACTCAAACAAGCACCTAGAGCTTGCTATGAAAAACTAAGTTCTTTTCTTTTAGAAAATGGTTTCACAAAAGGAAAAATAGACACCACTCTGTTTCACAAAAACGTACATTTATACTTTGTCATTATGCAAATATATGTGAACGATATCATATTTGGTGCTACTAACGAAGCTTTATGTAAGGATTTTCTAAACTTATGTTGACAGAATTTGAGATGAGCATGATAGGAGAATTAAAATTCTTTCTGGAATTACAAATAAAATAAACAAGTAGTGGCATATACATACATCAAAAGAAGTATGCAAAAGAACTACTCAAGAAATACAATATGAATGATGCCAAAGAAATGAGCACACCTATGCATCCATCCTCAGTGCTTGGACTAGACGAAACATCCAAAAAGGTAGATGAAACCACATACAGAGATATGATCGAATCTCTATTGTATCTTACAGCGTCTAGACCAGATATTATGTTTATTGTATGTCTCTGTGCTCGCTTTCAATTTGATCCTAGAGAAATTCATCTTACAATAGTTAAAAGAATATTTAGATATGTAAAAGGAACCACTAACCTTGGTCTATGCTTTCAGTCGGATAAAGAGTATAGGTTAGTTGGATTTTGTGATGCTGACTATGCTAGAGGCAGAATAGAACAAAAAAGCACCAATGGAGGATTTCACTTTGTTGGTGGCAGTCTTGTCTCCTAGACGAGCAAAACGCAAGGAACAATTTCTTTATCCACAGCAGAAGCATAATACATATTAGCAACGTCCTGTTGCTCACAACTTCTATGGATCAAACATCAAATCCCTATCCTCTGTGATAATACTGTTGTCATAAATCTTTCTAAAAATCCTATATTACATTCTAGAGCAAAGCACATTGAAATTAAACATTACTTTATAAGAGATTATGTTCAAAAAAGGGGTTATTGATATTTAGTTTATTAATATTGAAAATCAACTAGCTGGCATATTTACAAAACCACTTCCTGAAGATAAACTTTTCCATATCCGAGATCATCTTGGTATGGAATTTATAAAGGAATAGATTTCTTTCATGTAGTTTGACCATCCAATGTCACAAAGTGTCCATTATCATATCATCATCCATTATGCATGCGTCCATTATTATTACAATTCATATTTTGTAACATTTCATATTTATATAAATATCTTCATCTGTATACCATTATGTTTTTGACTGACAATGATTTGAAATAAATGCTTTATTCCTTGTTTGAGTCACAGCTGCACTGTAAACTAACATCGAAAAATGCGCACACTTGAACCAACATTAAATGTGCACTTTCTCTCTCTTCAAACTTCAAATACCACCTAAACTAAAAGCCCTTCAGTTACTTCCTATACACTCAAGTGTTTTGTGAACCAAGCTCTCACTCTCACTCTCTATCACTGAGATATTACTCTCTCTCTCAACCTCCCGAAACCTCTCAAACCCTAACCTTTCTCATATCAACAATGGTGTTCGAGAAGGCAAGCAACACCATGAAAGCTGTAGCTAGTGTAGAAAGCTAGAATGAAGCCATCGTTCTGATTGAAAGTTAATTCGATAACGCCCTAGACGAAATGGGAGTCAAGGTGAAGGATAACTTCATTCGATGTGGAATCCTGAACTACTTCCATCTAAATGAGATCATATACCCATAGCTTATTAGACGCTTATGGAAGAATGCAAAGTTTGTAAACAACAGTGTTGTCGACACTATTCCAAGTGTGAAGGTCATTATAGACCTGGGGAGCATTACTCAAGCCATTGGATGCGAACACGCTAGCTCCTATATCAAAAGCCAATGGGAAAATAGCTATCGCGGCCATGAGATTGTAAATGTTGCATTGATGGGACCCGAAGTGGAAGGCAGCATGGAATACAGTAAGCTGACAAAGGAGGGCAAGGTATTCCAACAGTTCTTAAACAAGGGGATTCTTCACAAAGTTGGCTCCAAGGATAGCATAACATTTCTACACCACTTCACTCTTTTCCATATGGTGATCTAACAACAATTCAATCTTCCCCACCTCATCCTAAGCAACATTTTTAGAACTATGAAAGGAAGGGATGAGTTTGACCAAATCACATATGCGGTTCTCCTAAATAGGATTTTTTGGCTATAGTAGGTATATCATGAGTTCTTCACTTTGTCTGGTAGTGAGCAAGCTGAAATCAAGAAACTGGGTGGTGGTATGAGGTTTACTCAGTTGTCGTTCGGCTAAAACAACATTAACCAAATGAAGGCTAGGTTTGTTTTGAAACCTATAGAGAAAACTTCCAAGTCCTTGGAAGTAAAGGAAGAACTTGCAGAAGAGGTACCACAATCTGTAGAGGAACAAGTTCCCCAACAAGCTAAACAACTAAACAATGAAGCCTTGTTCATCTATCCAGTAGCTATCGCAAGACCAGTTACGTCGAAAAGACTATTGTCCAAGGAAAGATTGTCTAGACCATCTTCTGCGTCCAGAGTGACGAGGTCCAAGACCCAGTAAGCACTTGTACCCACAACTGCTCCTTCTGTTGCTATTCTTCCACCTGCAGCACCTACAAAAAGGAAACTCCAACTACAATAAGATTCTGATGATGAGGATGGTGATTCAAAAGCAGTTCTATTAAAGAAATAGAAAACTGCTATAGTCATAGTACCTGCACCTGAGGAAGCTTATAGAGCCCAACTGGCCACCTCTCGCAAACGGGAATCAGAAGTTCAAGCAACATCTAAAGTGACCAAGAAAAGTAAGTCCTCTGCTCCAGATGTTGCTACTTTATCTAAACAAGAATTCATTGATTCCGTCATTGTTGAACCTACTGACTCCTCATTCGACTAAACACAAGCCCAAACATAGACCCATATTATCCAAGGCACACCAGTCCTAGACTTTTAGGGAAACCAGTTGTTGGACAGCTCAGGCAACCCCATAACCCAACAACCTTTATTGTCAAATTACCTATTGTGGTACAAACCCACCTACACCACACCTGAACCAGACATATTGCTGCTTAGTGATGAAGGTTATGTGTGCAACTTTCCTACCTTGGACCTAACAAAACTGACCCTATCTGTTAAACCAAGCAAGCAAACCCTGTTTTCAAAGACCCGCACCAATCTGGATATCTTAAGAAGTGTCCAGAAGTGGACTCTCAGAAGATGATAAGGCAAACACTCCAACCCTACATAATTGTAAGTACATGTAGCGTCCAGCACGTGTCTTTCATTTCTCAGACTTTTCTGTAGCCTTTGTTCGTCCTATAACATCCCGGGCGCTGACGAGGGTGGGGAGTGATCACCGGTGCAAAAGAGATAAGGCACGAACAATGAACGGCTCCTAGCAGGCTTCCAGCGAGAGGGGTATATGAATTAATCGAATACACACCAAAATGAAAGGGATCTAGAGGCTGCGCAAGTATGGGACTGTACAGTTGAGGATAGCATAAAGGAATTAATAAGCACTACTTATACCAACAAGATGCATCTACTTTTCGGTAGCCCATCACTTAAGAACTCCACAGTTAAGCGTGCTTGACTTGGAGTGATTAGGGATGGGAGACCTCCTAGGAAGTTTCTTGGGAAGCGTGTGAGTGAGGACAAAGCACGCTGAAAAGTCTTGTGTTAGTTTGTGGGGACAGTCACTAATCCTAAAAGCGGCCGAGCGTTACAAGGTGATATCAGAGCAGGACCTCTCTCCTAGTACAGTGTGGTTCGAGGACGAACCAAGCTGAAGCTGGTGGGCATGTAACATCTCGGGCGCTGACGAGGGCGGGAAGTGATCACCGGTGCAAAAAAGATGAGGCACAGACAATGAGTGACTCTTGGCAAGCTTCCAGCGGGAACGGTACATGAATGAATCGAATACACACCAGAATGAAAGAGATCCAGAGGCTATGCAGGTGTGGGACTGTACAGTTGAGGATAGCTTAAAGGAATTAATAAGTGCTACTTATACCAACAAGATGCATCTACTTTTCGGTAGCCTATCACTTAAGAACTTCATAGGAAGTGTGTGAGTGAAGACAAAGCACGCTGAAAAGTCTTGTATTGGTTTGTAGGGACAGTCACTGATCCTGAAAGCGGCCGGGCGTTACATGTCCAGTTGACACGTGTCCACTCATTAGTCTTGAGACATCCATTCTTTATGCCATTCTGTCTGCCATCACCAATCCCCAATCTTTCAAGCCACCCTACCCATGGGAATCTGCATTTCCATGCTACCACCATCCGAGTCCACATCAACTTCACATTTCCAGCCTCAAGTTTTTGGAAGCCCCACTTTCATCCTCCGAAGTTCAACCACCAACACCACCTCACCCATCATCACCAACACCTCCGCCTCCTCCAACCCCCGGTTCCCAATCCTCCGCCATCCTTCCTACTCCACCTTTAGCCCTTCCTAGCCTCCCTCTTATTGACCCTACCATCCAAACTTATGCAGTCGCTCAACTTTAACCCATTATGACCCTTCTCTACCAACTCCTTCAAAACCAGTAAGAAATCCTTTGAACCTCACAACCATCTCCATTTGCACCTTCACCCCCCTCAACGTCGCAGTGATTGTGATGTTCTTTTTTTTTTTTTTACTTTTTGCTGACGTCAAAAAGGGGAGAAATAAAGGAAATAGAAGTTTTTTTTGTTGTTGTTGTTCTCTCTAAAGTTTTTATACTATAACTTGTGGCTTGTTTTTATCCTATGTTTATGGCTTATCATATGACATTCATGCATATTCCTAATATACTGTGTGTTTCGAATGTGTGCAAATTTGCTTGAGATATTAGACTCAGGGGGAGTACAATAGTAAGTCTACCTAATCTCATCATATGCATTTTTTTGATACATATATATGTTCGTAAAACTTAAAAATTAATAAGGTTTGTCATCATCAAAAAGGGGGAGATTGTTGGAACCAAAGACGTATAAAGTGTCTAGTCCCTCAAATTTTGAAGATAACAATAACTTATTAAGTTTTAAGTCTCTATTGTAAAAAAGCTCCTTAAGTGTCCAATATGTGTTTAATATCAAGGTGTTCAATGCGCCAGTTTCTAACAAGCGTCCAATGGACTCGTGTATAATGATTGTCCAGGTGTAAGTCTCTTTAACAACTATGTTTTAAAGCTTGTTTGAACTCTGCATTTTCATAAAAAGACCTTGAGACTGATGCTTTACCTCTTAGTATGATCTAACGTTCAAAAATCTAAGCATTAAATGAAAGTAAGATATTTGTTAGTGTATAAGCGCAGTGTTGCAGAAAAAGAAAGTCAACCTATTAAGCTAGCAAGGTAATAAAGAATGCTCAGAAAAACAGCTCTCTAACACAATACCGCACCTTCCATTTTAGTGTAAGAACAAAAGTCACTTTTTTGACTCTACTACAAACTCGATATATACGCACACGTTCCTCTCTTGAAGACTGAAGCTAAAAATTTTCAACGGCTACTTTCTATAGGTTGTATATACATCAGCTCAGAAGAGAAGAATAGCCATGCAAGGAAGTGAGTAAAAACGAGCATTGTGTTTTTTGGACGACTCTTGAAAAAACTCTCAAACTCTTTGTAGAAAATTCCTATACTACACTTAAACTTTCATATTCTCACATTGTGAGTTAATTTGCTTTAATAACTATTTTACATTGTGAAAGCCTAGAGAGGCTTAGTGATCAAAAAATACTTGGGTGGTTAAGCGATCTTGGTAGATTGCTTTGTAAAGCTTGAGGAGGCGGAGAAAAATACTTGGTTGTAAACTAAAGGTTGGTTAGTTGAACACCTTTAGGACAAAGGGACTGGACGTAGCTCAAGATTGAGTGAATCAGTATAAAATCCTCTATGTGCTTTTCTTCTCTTATCCATATATATGCCTAGATTATCTATTCTCTTAACTAATCTTTAAAATTGGTTAAAAAGTTTTTTTTAATACACAATTCAACCCCCCTTTCTTATGTATTCCTCGTTCTTTCAATCTAGGATGTTCAAATTAAAAAGGTTGAATGCTAGAATTAAAAGAATATTGCCTAGAGTAGAATTTGAATTTAGTGAGGCAAAGCCTAGGACTATTGGTTCACCAATGCCTTTAACTCCTTTTCCCCCTAATGAAATTGTAATATTATTTCCCAACTCAATTGTAGATTTCCCTTTACCGAATTCTTTCACAACCTTTGGTCATGGATTGTAAAAACTCTATCCTATATTAAATCCCTAGTTGGTCGTGCAATGATTTAATCCAGGAAAGAAAGAGAAATAAAGAGGGTGAATGAATTTGATTGAGAGTTTGGTTCGTAGTTTGATCATTCAACGTTCCAAACTCAATTACCCTAGAGGTCTACCAATTAATTACAGTACGGTAGTCAGTTAATTAATTGATTAAAAACATGCAAGGAGTGATCAGTTCCAAACAATAACTTAAATAAAACTAAGGCAATTCAATTTAGAGAAAAAAAGAAAAATAAAATTAATAATTGAAAAGGGGTTTCAGTTATCTCAAGCATGGCTACACCACAATCCGAGCCTAAGGATTAGTTTCCCATCATAATAGAGAAACAACCCATTACAATGTGAGACATTAGAAACTAAAAAAAAAAACTTAATCAAAAGGCTAATCATTAATCTCTGTCTAAAGAGATATAAGGGAAGTCCTCTAAAGCCCAAAGGAGTTTTCTCTTAGCTGAAAAAATTGAAAAAATTAGAAAGAGTAGAATGAGAATCCCATATGTTGTGTAAACTCCTCATTTTAAATCCTTAGTAGGCTTGTGGGCCTAATGGAAGCACAGCCATGCATAACAAAGCATGGTTGTGCATATCTTCTAAAGCATGGCCATGCTCAAGCCGTGCTATCCCTCGCAAGCGGAGTCATAAAAATCAAGCACGGCCATGCATAGTGAAACACAGCCGTGCCTCTTCTCGTAAGTGTAACTCCAAAATAGAAGCACAACTGTGCATAATGAAGCACAGCTGTGTATCCTTGGCAACAACAATTCTTCCTCTAGAGTTGGCCATTTTTTCCAAAATGTTTCTCCTTTCATCCCCTACACAAAAATAGTGATAAATGGGTCAAAATATATATGAAAATAAGTTATACTTAACAATTAAAGACCCAAATTCTCCATGTTAACCATAATAATTGAGGGTTTATCAACCATTCACCTGTTGTCATCCAACAACTTAAGCTTTTGGGGTGGTTAGTTCATGACAAATTTTTTTATTTAAATCCAAATGAAGCTTTCTTAATTTTTCTAGCAAGACATAAACAATTATTTGAAGTTTGAACCATGATCATGAAACAATTTAGACATTAATTATCATAGATTATAAAGCAACTCAAACATGCATAGGTTTGTATTAGACCTGTACATCCTAATCTAAAAATTGAATATAATTATTTTATTTAGTTTGTACCTCAAACAATGCTTTACTGTAGTATGGTATTGTCATAAAATTTTTAATAGGTGGACAGTGAAGGTATGTAAATTATTTGGGAATTTCTCTTGACACAAATGATTCTATTTTTATTCTAATCAATACATTTATTGTTATAAAAGATAATAATGGATATTTTCATTTTGCTAGTTAGGTACGGCAAACTAGTTAAGAGAATTAGAGCTATAATTGCCCTTAAAGTTAGAGCAATAGGAATTCAAGGTGTTTATGCACCTTGTATAGCAGTAAGTAATTACAACCTACTTTTTATGCTCTCAACTTATAGAGATCTTTTAGCGCAAGCTTAATACTCTTTGTAGGTCTGTAGAGATCCAAGATGGGGTCTGCTTTATACTCTTTTAACTAGTTTTGTTCCCTATATAGTCTGCCAGTTTTGCATGCTGATGATTAATAGTAATAAATTGTTTTCATGATTGTCTAATTATCATTTTTTCATCATCAAAAAACTATTGCTATTAATGAAAAGGAACTTTGTAAATATTTTGAACCTGGAAACCACGTTAAAGTTGCTTCTGGTGCTCGAGAAGGGAACACGGGCATGGTTGTGAAGGTGGAGTAGCAATTTATATAGGTTCACTAAAAGACTTGTGAAATTCTATTTTCTAATCATATTTAATGAAGAAATGACATAAAAATACCCTATCTTTAGATTTGCATATTTGCATATGATGTTGTAAAAAGTTCAGAAGTAGCTACTGGAGTTACAAGGATTGGGGACTATGAACTCCGCAATCTTGTATTGCTAGAGTAAGCCTTTTCTTGTGCTTGAGATTAGGCATAACACCTTGCCTCTGTATGATATGGTTTAAAGTTTTCTCACTTCTAATCTAACATGGTGTAGTAATATGAGCTTTGGTGCAATAATACGTGCACATAATCTGTTCCTTAATTTTCTTGAAATCATCACATCACCATGGAGAATTTTTTTTAAAAATATATTTTTAAATTAAGTAAGAACAAAGTATTTCATACTATTTAAACCTTTCTTTGAACCATTGCTGGAAGTTGCCATTCATCTCCTATGGCATACATCACAAACCTTTAAAGGAATGGTTGCTTCAAATTCTTTGAGCTATGGTGGTTAATTAATTTCATGCTCAAAAAATCTAATTTTTTAACCGTGATGGTAGAGTAGAACCAGAAAGATGGATATGATCAAATAATAGTGTGCCACTGGAAAGAGATTTTGATATTAGGATTCTTTGCATTGCTGAAGGTAATCACTCTCTCATCTGGTCCTTTGCTTCTGAATTCCTTTATATTAGTTGCTTAGGGTCACAAGAGTTTCAAATATGAAGACTATATGTTGGCCATATCATTGGTTTTCACAAAGATCATAGAATCCTTATCACAAAGGCAGTGATACTTTCACACCAGACTCATTGGTCTTAAAGTTAGATCATTACTCATTGCAGCAATTTATAAATAGCAACTGAGGTTGTCCAATGCTGCAAGATTCATACACTCTAATGGTGAGATGATGATGTTAATGGTAAAGTTCTCTCTATTCTTGTTTTCTTTTCAGACTAGCATAGAATCATAGCATCCAAAGGAGAGCAACAAACACATTTTTTGTCTGTAATTTGAATCTCTTTTTGTCTGTTACAATTTTTGCTTTTTTTCTTCAATTTCACTAGAGGCCCTAGTTACGAGAGCTGATAAGATGCATATGTACACTTACCTATTCTAGAATTTTTGGGTCTTATGGCTTATTCTCATTATGTGGTTAACATTTATATATTTATGACTTTTTCTTTCAATATTTCCTTTTCTGTAGATTGGACAATGTACATTGCTTTCATTTATACAATTTCACTACCACGCATGTCTCTTTCTACTACTTCAATTATGTTGTAGTGATTGGTTAGCCTTTTGTAAGTGTTTGAAAGTTTTCATGTGTATTTTTTATTAATTAATAGGTATAGTGCATGGCCTTGGTATCTCTGTGGCTACTTTTATGAGTCTGTCTTCTACTTTATATTCATGATGTCTTTGTAAACATAATAAGAATGTATTTTTTGGCTGTTTTTAGTTGTCAAAAAATGTTAAGTGTAAACAAAACACATTTTCTAGTAGTTTTTAATAGTTAGAAAATGCACCGATAGTGCTTTTACTTCGATTATCTTTATAACTAATGTAAAAGTAGCATTTTTTGGTGGTTAAAAAACTACCAAAAAATGCACTAGTAATGTTTTTACATCGGTTATATTTATAATCAATGTAAAAAGCAGTACTTTCTACATCAGTTATAAACATAACCGATGTAAAAATAATTTTTCACATCAATTCATTGTCCAATGTAAAAAAGTCTCTATTCTACATTAGTGGGATCAACATCAATTCAATAATCGATGTAAAAAGCTCAAAATAACCAATGTAAAATGACCCCCTTACACTAATGTTGAGAGATAAAGCTTTTCCTTGAGTCGCCTATGGCAATCAAGTGATTTATTAATGTCTTTTAAAACCATTATGAGAGTGAAAATTAGTTTACAAAATGTGTAGGACTTTAGGGTTGAGGAAAATGATGTCGAGAGATTTGTGGGCTTTTTCACTGAAAATTCATCTCTATTCCTCTCATCACTGTATTAATAAAGAGAAAGACATAATAAATCCATCATGCATCATGAGATTCATTGTGGTTGCTACCCTATGGGGAGCATGAATCCTATATGGATTCTTAAGCCCAAAGGGCAAAATGCCTCATACACGGTGTTGTCCCATAGGGACCACTAGGCCAAAAATGCTAATATACAGCGCTTTTTTTGCATATAGATGGCGCTTTTTAAGCGTCATCTATTTAGACGCTGTATATTTATAGATGGCACTTTTCAAAAAGTGCAATATATGTGCTTGCAAATAGACGACACTTATTTTGAAAAGCACTGTATATTCGGCTGTAAATAGATAGCGCTTATTCAAGAAAGCGTCGTATTTTCTGTATAAATAGATGGCACTTTTTTGAAAAAGCGTCATCTATTCCAAACAAATAGATGGCGCTTCCTATAAAAAGCACCATCTATTTGTTTGGAATAGATGACGCTTTTTCAAAAAAGCACCATCTATGTCCCTTTTTCAAAAAAGCGCCATCTATGTCCCTTTTTTTTTAACCTACTTCATTCATTCTCATTTTTTCCAAAACCTATACAAACAGAAACAGTCCAAGAACTATACATGAATCCACCAAAATGCATTAAATGATCTTGCCAAATGTAATTCTATTATATAACAAATACAAAATATATATATTTGAACTATATTTACAATCTAAACATAACACTAGCTACTTGAAATATTTACAATTAAATTAACTACTAAGTTTAGCTACTCTACAAAAGGCTACCAAGTTAAACTATTTATAATCTAAACATAGAATATAATCTAAACATGATATTGGCTACTTGAACTATTTACAATTATCACAACTAATAAGTTTAATTAACTACTTTAGAGCTATTTGATGCATACGTACTCCTACAATGCAAGACAAAAAAATGATGCCATCCAGCTATTGCTACATATTCCTACATTGCAAGGCAAAAAGTAACCAGTAAGTTTAACACTCAATTGCACAAAAATAATACTTTGAAAGTGATTCTGCAGTCATAGAAATAGAAACAAGGCAACAAGCTTATAATGATACTAAACATGCTCTTTTGTGACTATCTACATCCAAGTCCTTCCAAACTTTTTCCTATATGGTCTTTAATGTTTGGGCATCCATTGTTAACTTATTGAACATGATTTAAGCATAAAAACAGTGCTAATTATGCAAGAACAGAGGGGTTGTACTGTAACCCGAAATTACTATTCATATGGTAAGTTCAAGTGGCATAACTCACTCAAATGGTGTCCAAAGCTTACCAAATTTTGTAGGGATCATATACAAACCATAATGCATCAATTAAACAACTTTTGACTCAATAAAAACATGATTTTACAGTCCTCAAATGTTGTTGGTCTGCATTGTAGAATTATGCAGAAAAATGTACTCAAATTCACATACTTATACATGGTTTGACTCCATACAAGTAGTGTAATGACTTGGCAACTTTTGTAACATTAAATTACAACCAAAAGCAAGTTTATTTCATGAATTTATGCATGATTTCAAGTCTGAAATAGTCACCATGAAATTGACAGAGTCATGGTTCTTGAATTGCCAAATTCAAACAATGACAATACCCTAATGCACAAACAAGTTTGGGCTTCCATTGTTCATCATTTAGGGCATTAAATAGGAGTAATTTAAGATCATGAATCAATTTCAATTCACAAAAATACGGTGTGTAGTCACTGATTTGATCCAGTAACGGGTTTCCATAGCAAAAACAACATAATATGTACAAATATGGCTTTCGCACACTTCCAAATTCAAAGAGACCAAGGGAGTCTCTACACATAGAGCACGAAAATTGTGACAAAATGGGAAGCACAAGAACAGTAATAGTGATGAGAACTGAACATGAGAACTGTGACAAGATGGGGAGCACAAGAATAGTACCAATGAGGATAGCATAGCACGCGAACAGTGAGGACAATAGAGCATAAGAATTGGGCATGAACAGTGAGGACGACAGAGCACAAGAACGAAGACGGCCACAACACGCAGTAACAACGAGAAGGGTGCGTGCGACGCCGGTCGCAGCAGCAACAGTGACGCGCGATGCCAACCACAGTAGCAGCAGAGAACGAACGTGCAGGGGAACAAGCAACGATGAAGATGCAAGGAAAAAATGAGCACGCACGAGTTCTAAAGTTACTAGAGTAGTGAACTAGCCTGTATAGGGCACGAATAGGGAGAAAAATAAGTCAAATATTTAATTAAAAAAAAATCTCTATATACGGCACTTTTTCAAATAAGCGCCGTATATAGTGTTGCATAGAGTGCGCTTATTTGAAAAAGTGCTGTACATTTAAAAAAATATTGGAAAGGATATACGGCGCTTATTTAAAGAAATGCTGTATATGTTCATCAATGAGAGTGCCTGTTCAAACAAGCATCATATATTTGCTTTGCATTTTTTTATTTTT
The DNA here is from genome assembly GCA_004329165.1 of Spatholobus suberectus. NCBI lineage: Eukaryota > Viridiplantae > Streptophyta > Magnoliopsida > Fabales > Fabaceae > Spatholobus > Spatholobus suberectus. Next base: position 52,049,754 of record CM014729.1, on the reverse strand, counting down.
TTTAAATTAACACATATACGGTGCTTATTTAAAGAAGCGTCGTATATGTTCATGAATAGAGTGCACTTGTCTAAACAAGCGTCGTATATTTGCTCTGCATTTTTTTTAGTGTGGCTATATTCATAAGTGCAATATAAACGGCACTGTATATTCACATTTTGGGCGTAGTGGACATATATTATGGAAGTCTCATAAAGAGTTGAGACATATATTGGGAAAATTTGAGGAAACACCCATATGGTGGAAATGCTTCGTACAGAGTGGAAAAATGCCTAGTATAGGGTGGATGGTGCCAAATTATGAGGTTACGAGTACCACGTATACATCATGAACACTAATGAAAGATTAGTGGATAATTGAATAGTTGGCCATGCATTTCAAGCATCTTGACTATTTAACCTATGAAACTTAGGCGTATTGTGTAACACCCCCACTTTAATACCATATTTAATTCATAATATTTGTGAAATTATCTTTGATAAGATCGAATAATCAAGGAACTAACAATTAATCTCATTTCCTCTACACTACGGGCTGACATGTGGGAAAGGACTAAATAACTAGAAATTTTCATTTTGAACTTAGAAACATGTTATATATTTTGAAATATAATTTTAAATTTTTTTTGAGAATTTTCTAAAATTCCTGTGAAAAATGACCAAATTGCCCTCCATTATCAGCTAAAACTATAGCTAGTATAGGTTTGACATATGGAAGATACAAAATGAAAATTCTTAGTTCATTTTTCAGTTAGATATTCAATTTTATAAATTTCATACAAAATTTTGAAATTTTTTGAGTTAAAATGAAATTTCTATGAATTTTTAACACAAAAATACCAAATAAATACTTAAAAATTCAAAATTGATTTTAAATTCTGAAAATTATTTTTAATCAATAATTAAATTACCCACAAAGTTTTAATGAAAAATTTATTCATTTACTATAAAAATTAAAATACCAAAGTTTAAGTCGCTTTTATCTATACCGGTTGATTCGTCTGAAAAGAAAACGAAATGCTAAGACTTGAGGGAACAAAGCCTTGGCACATCCAATCCTTGCTTTGCACACCCACTCTCTTAAATTTGTCACATTTTGCGAAAGAAAATTTAAAAAGAAAATCATATAAAGTCACTTTATGATAACTTTTGTGACTAGCTAGACCTCTTCCATTTTCTATATAGAAAGGCTAGTGGGGTGTCAGATTTTTCACTCCCTCTTCTCCCCCAAGCTGGCCAAAATTCACTCTCTCTCTCCCTAAGCTCATTCAAAAATTTTCAAATACCTAAAACCACCATCCCTCCTCCTCCTTCACTTTGTTATGCTTTTATGTAGATGGTTTTAGGGTGGGTTTTGCCCTCAAATCCCTTAGCTTTTTGCTTTCCCACTACTTCTATTTTCTTTGTTGTTGTTGTTACCATTTACTTATGTTGTTGTTCTTTTCTTATCTTGTTGTCCTATTTTATTTCATGGGTTTGAATGCTTATTTAATATTGTTATTAACATTTTAATGTTGGTTTGTGTTGATAACTTGTCATAAAATCTTAAAGGCTAGGTTATAAACCCTATAATCCATGGCTAAAAGTTAAAAGCTTGCAACTTTTCCTTAACATGACAAGAAGCTAAAAAAAGAGAGACCTTTTGAACTATGGACCCTACTTGAACCTCATGGCTAAGTCCTTCCAAAGGAAACTTAACAAATGATCACTTTATTAAGACAAGTTTGAACCTTTACCTCTTCTTGATTCATCAACAAAGGACCTAAAGTATGATCTTTTTAAGCACCAAAACAAGTAAGAAGAGAAAGATCTAATCTTGACCATTTTGTTAGCTCATAGTTTTGGGAAAATAAAGGGGATATAATGAGGTTATTTTAGCTCTTGGTATACTTAAGAACTTCAAAAATTTGTTTTGACCATTTAAAGTGGCTAACTTGATGAAAGAAAAGGTTTTTGTGAAGAAAAACTTGATGTCTAATAAGTTGTTTTCATTTTCTGTCTAAACACCACTAGTTGTTTTTACCATATTTCGAGTTATACTTAATATTTTTTAGTGCTTATTTTTTTGTTGAAAACTAGACAAAATTTTCTCCAAAATGGACCCAATAAGCACTTAAAAAGGTCCATAAATGACAAAGTTACACTTTTGAAAGTTAGAGTTACTATTCAAAAAATATTAACTACCAATATTACAAAAAGGTAATTTTAGAACGTTCTCTTATGTGTTATCCAAGACTCCTAGAATGATTGAAAAGTAGACTCAATAACCTTTCCAAGCAAATACAGTTTGCCCATGTTTATTTCTGTTTACTATTTTTAATAATTTTTAGAATCTGAAAGTTATGCACTTTCTAACTGAGAACACCTTTCAACAACTATAAACTTTGGAAAATCACCATAAATCAAATAGACCTTGTTTTTAAAGTTCTTGGACTTTGTGGAAAGGTTTTCTAGTTCATTTTTTGAAAATAATTGGCTTGGTTGCTGAAAAATTGAAGTGGGATACAAAAATGGTAAAAGAGAGTCACTAGTCCTCTAGTAAGGTCTTCTAACCATGTTGTTTTGTTAGATTTTTGCTTGAGATGAACCTTGATGATTTAGAAACTATACAAAAATCCCTTTCCAAAAAACTATGGATCATGTCAAAAAAAATCATTTGCCTATCCAAAATGAAATTTAAAACCGAGGCATGAAACAACTACTTTTAGAGTCTGTTTTTGGAACTAACGAATATAATACTTTTTCTAGTTTGTAAAAAATTATTTTTCTTAACATTTAGAACTTAAATGTGAATCTTTTAATGAAAGTTAAACACATTTTTCCTTAAGAGATATAACATTTCTATTTTTATGCAATTGTAAAGGATCCTCATAATTTAATTATAAATACTTACTTTGGATACAACCCACAAGTAACTTGGCCTACATAATTTAATTATAAATACTTACTTTGGATACAACCCACAAGTAACTTGGCTTACATAATTTCATTTGAATAATGACTAACTAGCCAAACTTTAGCTTTGATAAAATGAATTAGTCATAGTATTTAGGAATCTCTAAACAATTTGGTCTTCATGATGCATAGCCAATTATACATTAAATTTTGGTTAAATTAGTTAAACTCTTCATTAAGTACCTAAGCCTATACTTAAAATAAAACTTTTAATGATCAATTTTAAATTATTCAATAATTATTATCTAAGTTAGGATTCCTTAAGTAAGAATAATTCTTAAATTAGTTACTTAAGGTAATTAGATTAAATTAAAAATTAGATAGGTGATTATTAAGTTCCTTTTATTACTTGTATGTATATCTAATTTTGTAATTCCAAATTATTATGCTGTGATAAGACTCGATCTCAACAAATAAGAAGCAGAGATTTTAAGTGGGGACCGTATTGGTGCTGAGGTGCACTGAGACTAGAGAAATCTCTGTCCAAGTTATGAGTGGTAGGAAAGAACAACAATTAGTAAATAGAATAATGTGATACGAGGGACATGCAATGGCATGATACCCTGCACGAGGAGTCACAGTTGGTATGCTAAGGAATGAAAGGCAGGGACTAACTTGTGAAGGTCTTAGGAGTAAGGTGTTGAGTGGTGAAAGTCCTAATGACCAAAATAGCACCCTTGAGTCTAGATATTCGCCTGACTAAGCTTGATAACCCTGACAACTACTCAATATTCTAGGGTTAGTGTGAGAAGTATACCTCTAGATGGATTATGAATGTCCTGAGTTGTTGCTTTGTTCCTTAATGAAGATGAAGGTTGTACTATGTGAAAGATTCAAGAGAGGCATATGTTTTCCCAACCACTTCCCTGTTTTGTGGGAAGTATGGATCCATACAATGTCAAGGGTAGTTATCATGACTTAGACAAACCCTAGGTTTCCATTTTCTATATTGTTAATTGTGTTTTATTTGTGGGTGACAATAGGATACTCTACCATCTATGTGAAAGTGATTTTAAGAACAAAATCACCTCACTTCTCTAACTTTTATGTTTGCATAATTGATTACGACTGATACTTGAAGATGGCGGCCATGCCTATCTTGTTCAACATGCACATTCATAACACAGATATGGGGGTGTGGTACTATGACGAGGTGACTGATTATTTGACTTTCTGCGGCTTCGTCATGGTTACCTTCTTATCCCTCATTCCGAGAATGCACATGCCTCCCATGTCATGGATATTCCCTATCTTTGTTTCTTCACCATCGCCACCACACTTTGAGTACATCTCCCCTGCACCATCACCGTATCTTGAAGACCCTATGGTGCCATTTATGGCCCCCTATTTGGACTTTGCACTGCCTCTTGAGCAACTACCTTTGGATCTACCATCGATCATATAGCCTATTCTAGAGGACAGACAAGGTGTAACCCCCGTTAATAATAATTATAATCCAGATTAATTTAGTTTGAATTAATGAAAATGTGAGTAAAATATTTTGGTGCTTATAATAGAAAAACTCTAAACTTAAAAGGATTTGGAAATGGTAGTAAGGATAAAAGATAAATTATATATATACATGTATACATATCATGATTTCATAGTACATGTCAGTAATAAAAGAAAAACAATTGAAATATAAAGAAATCAATACATAAAAAGATCGATACTACCTAGCCAAATATATACATCAAAAAGATTCTATACAGAGTAGTGTCATTTTATCCTATCCCTCATACAAAAAGAAAAATACTATAACCTAAGTCTTTCGATCCTCGCCTGTTGTTGAAGTATCCTTTGACTAGTTCTCAGCATCACGAAGCATTACTGTCATCTTCAATAATCACGATCAATCATACATAAAAGAAAAATAATGGAGTGAGGTGATTTGTTCTAAAATCACTTTCATGTGTATGGTAGGAATTTTACCATAAAACAAAGATAAAACACAACTAACTATAGAAGGGAACCTAGGGTTTATTCTAAGTTGAATTAAAGTACCCTCGATTCAGTATGGATCCTCACTCCCCATTTGTGGGTAATAGTTCTCAATAGAATTGGAAGTGATTGGGAGTACATATACCTCATCAACATCATCACATGGTATAGTCCTCATCGTCATTGAGGAACAAAATAACAATTTAGGATATCCATTTATAGAGGTATACTTTTAAACCAATCTTGGAATGCTGAGCAGTTGTCGACGTTATCAAGCTTAGTCAAGCGAATATCTTGGCTCGAGGGTGCTTCCCTGGCCATTAGGACCTTCACCACTCGATGCCTACCCCCAAGACCTTTGCAAGTGGGTCCTTGCCTTTCATTTCTTAGTGTACCAAACTGTAACTTTCCCAATGTAACACCCTTGCTTTTATTCATTGAACTATTTTCTATTTATTTTGTAATTAATTCTGGAGAACTGGATGAGAATCACAAGAATCCAACTCCGTGATTTCATTCATATTGATGAATTCTATTCACTTTAAATTTTAAATTTTTTTTCCAAACTAGGTCCAAAAATGGTAAAATGACATTTTGTTTGGAAAGGCCAAATATTGGGATAGATTAATAAAATAGCTAAAAATATTTAAAATTTATTTTTAAGCCATAAATATGCTTAGAATAGCTAATGACAATTTTGAGAATTTTTTGAAATTTTTTTGAGTCAATTTTTGTGAAAAGACCAAAATGTCCCTAGTTAACTACCCAAGCTAACCAGAGACTGCTTGACCTCAAAGTATTTTAAAAAATTTGTACTAAGTGTATTTTAATTATAAAAATATTATTTTGAGGGAAAAATAATTAAAAATCCAAAAATCATAATTATTTAGCAAAAACTTGATTTATTAGTTAATTAATTAGTTTTTTTAGTAAAATAATTACTATAATTGATATATAAATGAAAAAATTTTGAAATTTTTGTGAGACTCCCAAAAATATACCCTTTCATGTGGTATGGCTAGTTTGGCCCAAATCCACACCAAAAGCCCACTCCAATTTTTCCACAATAAACTAATATTTAATTATTTTTAATATATAATAATTATATAAAAAAATATAATTTTTCTAACCCCTTGGCTACAATTTCACGTCTCGCCATAGTGGGGAGCACACCAAAATTGACTTGACCATGGTAAAAGCCCACCAAAGTTGATTTTTTTAGTAATTAAATGAAAAAATTTAATTCTAAATTTAATTATTTTTGCATTATAAATACCGAACGTCTGGCCGCTTTCAGGATTGTAGACTGTCCCCACAAACCAATACAAGACTTTTCAGTGTGCTTTGTCCTCACTCACATGCTTCCTAGGAAACTTCCCAAGAGGTCACCCATCCCTAAATTGTTCCAAGTCAAGCATGCTTGACTATGGAGTTCTTAAGTGATAAGCTACCGAAAAGTAGATGCATCTTGTTGGTATAGGTAGCATTTATTAATTCCTTTAAGCTATCATCAACTGTACAATTCCATACCAGCACAGCTTCTGGATCCTTCTCATTCTAGTGTGTATTCGATTCATTCATGTACCCCTCTTGCTAGAAGCCTGCCAAGAGCCGCTCCTTGTCCGTGCCTCATCCTTTTTGCACCGGCAATCACTCCCTGCCTTCGTCAGCACCCAGGATGTTACACCATCACCTACCTAATTTTCTTCACCACTTTCCTTCACAATAATTCTCCCTCTTTGCCTTGGTTTAGATCCAAGATCTTCCTCTTTGACATATACATATATAGGTAACGAAATGATGTTTCTTTTATGAGCATGGTTCTTTATATAATATATTTATAATTTATTAAATGTTTGCAAGAAGTGAACATGGGAAGGTTTTAGTTAAATTGACATTATTACTTAACCTTTTAATTAACTGTAAAGACAATTCCCTAAAATTAGTAGGTGTTACATTTAGTAGTATTAGAGCAATTCGTCCTAGTCAAGACCTAGGGTATGGTCTCGGCTACTCTTCTATTGTGTATTCTTACATTTACTATTGTGAAACAATAGTGTGAGATAAATTGTTTCTTCTTACATTTATTGTTGAAAGATAAATCGTGTTAATAATATATGTAGTATGAGTATCGGATAAGAAAGCTAACAGACGTCTAAAGAAATCTACTTGGAATTGTCAAGAACAACCTACAAATTTAGAAGGAAAATAAATGAATTTCCTGTTATTGGTTATATAGTACAATAGTGTGAGATGAAAGGCTAGGGAAAGTCTTGGCTAAGAAAAGACTTGGTATTTAAGAGTGTCCATTGTGACCCGTGTAATGACCCTCTGTTGCTACAGTACTACTCACTACCCCGTACATTACCCATATGTTTAGTCATTAACATAAACATGATTATATCACCTTTAATAAGTATAAAATATATACAAATACAATGATATAATATATATATATATATAAGGTTATATACAACATCAAAACTTCCTATAGCTGGTCAACTATACAACTGAGACATCGAAATCAAAACAAAAGAAAAGAGCTTCCAGAAAAACTCCATCCAAAAAAGGTCTCCAAAAAGTCTTCACTAAGACCTTTAAACATCAACTGTGGGAAGTTGGATCTATTGAAGCTCCATCCTTGGCTCCCATGTCAAATGATGTGATCATCACAGTCACAACAACACACGACAACAACCGGCAATAGGGTGACCACAACAAAACAAACAACAAGGCAAGGGTAAGCTTACGAAACAAAAACATGCATATAATATTCATTCCACATCATCAAATTAACAATATACTGATTTGGGATCCACTATATTAAAGAATGAGTTAACATACATTACAACACCACACATCATACTTTCAACCCCAAAGTGTCAATGCATAAATGACACGACTCTCGAGAGATTTCTATATTTTGGGCGATCAACCAGGTCTTTTCCTCTACCATGGCCATACACCATTAAGGGATTGCCAAAACTCAGATCAGTTGGATAAGCTTACATTGTCAGGATAAGCGTATGTGGGTGGTGGTATATTGCGACACAAGGCCTACATTGCCTTGGCCCCCTACGGGATTATCCATCCACTTATCCCCAAGGTCTAGCTTTCAAACCACATTTCTTATCCAGGCACTAGGTTAGAGGCCTGGATGAACCGTAGCTCCGTTCACCCCCAACTTCCATGCTTACCCAAATACAATTTGAAGACCATACAACCTCAGCCAACAACGTATGCATGCCAATGCATGTATCACCACAACAATCAACTCAATCACAATCATTCATCAATATCCAGATAAATATGTATCACACCATCACACCACAATGGCTTAAGGCCCACACAACCTCAGCCAACAATAAAACATATGCACACAAATGCATGTATCACCATAACCATCAACTCAATCACAACAATCATTATATTATACGTATATGTATCAACATATCAACACAACCATCAACTCAACCACAAATCAATCCCATGCATGCCCAAACTGGCCTCTTGCATGGTCAATAGATAAGACAATGTCCAAGCAACAGATACCTTTGAAAATTCTCACACAACAAAACAGAAATACACGCTTGCTCAGTGATCCATATGCTCGCTCAACGAGTACCTTTTACACAGAGAGCACAATCTCTCTTCGAAGGTCCTCGCTCAGCGAGTATAAGTCTCGCTCAGCGAGATCATGTCCAAAGAGCAACCAAGTCTCAGAAGAATTCTCGCTTAGTGAACACATGTTTCGCTCAGCGAGACACTTATAACTTATCACACAATCCCTCAACAATAATGGTAAAGAAAAACCAAAAAACTAGTTTAAAAACTATTTAAAGATCCACTTAACTTAAAATATACATTTGACATTTGTGGGAATCAATAAAGTCATCAACAACCAACAAAAATAATAAGAAAGAAGAGAAAACTTTATTTTCCTCTCGTTGAGCGCGAATTCCATCGCTAAGCAAGAAATCCATCGCAAAATCCGTCGCTAAGCGAACATTTTTGTCACTAATCGAATGGCTTAACAGAGAGCATCAATTTTTGTCGCTGAGCGAGTGAGCTTCTAACAACCTCAAAATCCGTCGCTAAGCAAACATTTCCGTCGCTAAGTGAGAGCTCATCTTTTAGCGACTGAAATATCCGTCGTTGAGCAAAAATTTCCTTCGCTGAGCGAGAGCTCAACTGTTGGGTGCGACATTTCGATTTTTTTCTTCTCAAATCACTCACCAACACCTATTTTTGACCAAATAAATCAACAACAAACATCACAAAATAATTTTAATCACTTCTAATAGCTTTCTAACCGATTATTTAACAATTTTATCCACAAATCATCAACAAATCTCAAATTCCCTTTTCAAAACCCATTTTTCCAAAAACAACTACATGACCAATGTCATCAAAATTCAACCGATTCTAAAGCATTTAATCAACATGTCAACATATACAAACACCAAATCAACCATGAGTAAGCTTCCTTTACCTCTAAAAGCTTCCAAATCTAGATTTAGGTTTCTTGAGAATCCGATGTTTTAAGCCAAATCTTCCACAGATTGATTCTCCTTCTCACCACGAACACTAAACCAGGCCTAGAATCCCTTACTGCACTTAAGAGCTTGAGAAATCTAGAGAGAGATAGAGAGAGAATGAAGAGATGAGAGAAATGAGAAAGAAAAGCCCTATTCCTTCTCTTATATACTCGACCTCCCGGAGCTCTTATACGGACTTTTGCCCAACTGAGGTCCATGACTCCCCAAACCATTTCTCTTATCTCAAAACTGATTTAACTCAACTATTTTTCTCTCAAAACCCAAAATCACACTTACAATAAACCTACATTGGCTCAAGCACATATCTTAAGTTTTACTAAAATCAAACCCGAATTTCAAACAAACAACACAACCATCATCACATACAACAAACCATATATAACAACAATTTATTTATTTCTTTTAATAACCTAAATTACATATCTAATTTCCACTTTTTAATCATCCACAACATTGAATCACATATTAAAAAAACGGGTGTTACAACCCACCTCTCTTTCCTGGGAGCCTACCTAATCTGCTAATTAACAAATATACACGTTACTCATCTAGTGAATGGTATTACTCATAAAAGAATGACTAGGCATTTTCTTCTTAGGAAAGGATGGCTAGCAGACCTAAGAATGATGCTACCCAATGACTATTAGAAAGAATGACAACTATTTTGGAAAGCATGAATCAAGAGCGTAACACTTAATCTGCTGAGTACAAAGGTCTAAAATCCTTTCGCAAAAAAAATCCACCAAAATTCAAAGAAGACTTTGATCTTAATGGTCCCCAGTCATGGATTGCGAAGATCAAAAAGATTTTCACTACAATGGGATGCATTAACATGAACAAAGTTACTTTTGCAATGTTTATGCTGTCTAGAGAATCTAAGAATTGGTGGAGGTTCAACAATTGGATGTAGAAGGAAGGCAAATCACTTGGGAAGTCTTCAAACAGGAATTTCTGAAAAAGTATTTCCCTGAATATCTCAGAAGGAGAAAGGAAATTGAATTCTTGAACCTGCGACAAGGAAACATGAAATTGAGGAGTATGTGGCGAAATTTGATGAATTTTCAAAGTTTTTTCCTTACTTCCATGAAGGTGTTGTTGACAAGTGTTCCAAATGGTCAACGTTCAAAAGTGGTCTGAGGCCTGACATCAAGCAGGCTATTAGCTACATGGAGATCACTTCTTTCCTTACTCTTCTAAATCACTGTAGGATTTATAAGAATGATACTAAGGCAAAACAAACGTAGTGGAAGAAAAGGACCACAGAGGAATAAGAGAAAGGAGTTCTTCACTAGAAAGCCTTACCAATATCCATTCCAATCTTCTGGGCAAAAGAATTTTGTTTCTACCCCCACTACTCTTGATACGAACAAACCCATTCGATGTTTTCAATGTGGAGGACCTCACCTAGCAAGAAACTCTATTGTCAAGATAGTAACCTGTTAATTGCGGCAAACTTAGCCACTATAGCAAATGTAAGAAGCCAAAGAAAGAGTGTGGCAACTGAAATGGAAGTAGCAGTGTAAAGGCTCAAGTTGGAAAGCCCAAGGCAATAGGCAAAGTTTTCACAATGAGCGGTACTGAAGCCATTCAATATGATGACCTCATCCAAGGTAAATGCATTATAAATGGCTATCTCTTAAATGTATTATATGATTCAGGTGCTACTCATTCATTCATATCACATGATTACGTGAGATATCTAAAATTACCTGTTTCTTTGTCACCTTATGATTTAATTGTTTCCACCCCCACAAACATTCCTGTTACTACTTCACTTGCCTGCTTAAATTATTGTATATCTATAGAAGGTAGAAACTTTTCTGCAAATTTGATATGTCTACCTTTATCCCACTTGGAGATTGTGTTAGGAATGGACTGGTTATCTTCCAACCATGTTCTCCTAAACTGTCACGATAAAACCTTGACCTTCAAACCAATCATTAGCTTTGACCTAAAGGATTTGAGAGAAGTTACTACCAACCACAATAAGGCCTCAAAAGCAGCCCAAGTTTACATGATCCTTACTTCTATAGACGAAAAGGAAAATCTAGATGTTAGTAAACTCCTTGTAGTCTGTGAATAGCTTGATGTTTTCCTTGAGGATATTCCTGGATTACCTCCAAAGAGAGAGATAGAATTTACCATAAACTTGGTACCATAATTAGGACCCATATCTGTAACTCCTTATAGACTGTCACCCTTAAAGTTGGCAGAATTGAAAAGGCAAATAGAGGAACTGTTGGACGAACAATTCATCAGACCTAGTGTTTCTCCTTGGGGTGCTCCTATATTGTTAATTAAGAAGAAGGATGGAAGTATGAGATTGTGTGTGGACTACTGTCAACTCAATAAGATCACCATTAAGAATAAGTATCCTTTCCTTAAGATTGATGATCTGATGGATCAGTTAAGAGGTAATACAGTATTTTCCAAAATTGACTTAGAATCTAGTTATCATCAGATTCGAGTTAAGGCAAAAGACAATTCGAAGACTGCCTTTAAGACAAGGTACGACCATTACAAGTATTTAGTAATGCTCTTTGGTGTGACTAATGCTTCTGCCATCTTCATGGACTATATGAACTATATTTTTTGTTAGTTTTTGGACAAGTTTATTGTAGTTTTCATTGATGATATTTTGATATACTCTAGAAGTCATAAGGAACACGAAGTGCATTTGAAATTTGTGCTACAAATCCTAAGAGAGAGACAAGTGTATGGAAAACTTTCAAAATGTGAATTCTGGTTGGAACAAGTCCAATTCTTGGGACATATGATATCACGAGGAGGGATTGATGTTGACCCCACAAAGGTTGAAGCTGTATTGCATTGGGAACAACCAACGATGATTATAGAATTATGTAGTTTCTTAGGATTAGTCGGCTATTATAGAAAATTCATTGAAGGATTTTCTAAATTAGCACTACCTCTAACTAAGTTGACACGTAAAGGCGAACCATTTGTGTGGGACGAAGCGTGTGAAGCTAGTTTCCAAGGATTGAAGAGAAAGCTAACCTCAACACTAGTGTTAATTCTACCTGACCCTATTAAGAAATTTGAAGTGTACAGTGATGCCTCAGGGCAAGGGTTAGGATGTGTACTAATGCAAGAAGGAAAAGTGGCAGTTTATGCCTCAAGGCAGCTTATGCAACATGAAATTAACTACCCTATGCATGATTTTAGAATTAGCTGCAGTAGTATTTGCTCTGAAAATTTGGAGACACTACTTGTTTGGTGCAAGATTCGAAGTGTTCAATGACCATAAGAGTTTAAAGTATCTGTTTGATCAAAAAGAATTGAATATAGGATAGCATAGATGGATTGGAATTCCTTAAAGATTACAACTTTGAGCTACAGTGTCACCTAGGTAAGGCGAACATGCTAGCAGACGCTTTAAATCGAAAATCTTTGCATGCATCAATGATGATGATGAAAGAGTTGGAATTGATAAAGTCATTCAGAGATCTAAACTTGGCAATGGAAATGAGACCTAGAAGTCTTTACTTGGGGATGTTGAGGATCACAAGTGAATTTTTGGAGCAGATAAGAAAAGCATAGGAAAAAGACCCCTTGTTGCAAGAAAAGTTAAGGGCAAGAGAGGAAGAAAAGGAACCTGAGTCCCATAAGGATTCTAATGGAACCATCAAGTTTGGAGAAAGGATTTGTGTGCCTGTAAAGGAAAACCTGAGAAAAACTAAATCTGGAATAAGCTCATAAGAATAAGCTAAATATTCATTCAAGAGCCACTAAGATGTATTAAGACTTGAAGAGGATGTTTTGGTGGATTGGGATAAAGAAGGCTTTGGCAAAGTTTGTGGCATGCTGTTTGGTGTGTCAAAAAGCAGAGGTAGAACACCAGAAACCTCATGGTGAACTATAATCCTTGGACATTCCAGAATGGACATAGGAAAGCATATCAATAGATTTTGTGATGGGTTTGCCTAGGACTTCCTCTGGTCATAATGTTATATGAGTAATTGTGGACAGATTGAAAATCTGCTCATTTTCTACCTATTAACATCAAGTTTTCTTTAGAAAAGTTAGCTCAACTTTATGTAAAAGAGATTATCAAGTTGCATGGTGTGCCTTTTAATATAAGTTCTACTAGGGACCCCCCTTTCACCTCTAGGTTTTGGGAAAGTTTGCAAAAAGCATTAGGAACTAGGCTTAGACTTAGCTCAGCCTATCATCCTTAGACAAATGGACAGTCTAAAAGGACTATCCAATCTTTAGAGGACCTATTGAAAGCCTACATCTTAGAGAAAATGGGAAACTGGGATCAAGTCTTAACCTTGGTAGAGTTCATCTATAATAATAGTTTCTACTCTAGTATAGGGATGGCTCCATATGAGGCTCTGTATGGAAGAAAATGTAGAACCCCTTTATGTTGGTATGAGACTAGAGAACCTTTGATCTTAGGTCCTGAGATAATCCAGCAAGCATCAGATAAGATTAAAGTGATTAGGAAAAGATGAAGGTATCACAAGACAGGCAGAAAAGTTACTATGACAAAAGGAGGAAACCTCTTGAATTTCAAGAAAGAACTATGTTTTCTTGAAAGTTACACCAATAACTAGGGTTGGTAGAGCCCTCAAATCTCAAAAGCTTTCTCCAAAATTCATTGGTCCTTATCAAATTCTTAAGCAAATTGGATTCGTCACTTACCAAATTGCCTTACCTCCTCACCTTTCTAATCTCCATAACGTGTTTCATGTTTCCTAGCTCCGAAAATACATTCCTAATCCCTCTCAAGTGATAGGACCTAATGTAGTATAAATAAAGGAGAACCTTACTTATAATGTATTTCTTATAAAGATTGGAAATCGTAGAATTAAACTACTTTGGGGAAAGGAAATACCATTAATAAAGGTCCTATGGAGTCAACAAGGAGATAGAGACGCCACATGGAACCTGGAAAGCAACTTGTAAGTGTTGTATCCTCGCCTTTTTATAGGTTAGTAAATTTTGGGGACGAAATTCCTAAAAGAAGAGGAGTGAACACCTTTGCTTTTATTTATTGAATTATATTTCTATTTATTCTGTAACTAATTCTGGAGAACCAGATGGGAATCTTAAGAATTCGACTCTGCGGTTGCGTTCGTATTAATAAATGCTATTCAGTTTAGATTTAAAAAAAAAAAATTCAAACCAAGCCCAAAAATGGTAAAATGACCATTTTGTTCAAAAAAAGCCAAATATTGGGATAAATTAATAAAATAGCTAAAACTATTTAAAATTTGTTTTTAAGCCATAAATATGTTTAGAATAGCTAATGACAATTTTGAGAATTTTTTGAGATAGTTTTTGTGCCTCAAACTATTTTAAAAAATTTATACTAAGTATATTTTAATTATAGAAATATTATTTTGAGGAAAAAATAATTAAAAATATGAAAATTGTAATTATTTAGAAAAAACTTGATTTATTAGTTAATTAATTAGTTTTTTTAGTAAAATAATTACTATAATTAAAATATAAAGGACCACTAAAGACTTGCTATGAGGACTACTGAAGATGTAGCTAACTCCCAAAACTTAGGATATTTTGGGGAGGTATGGTATAGATATACACTACTCTAACACAAGTCATTTTGTTGTATATACATGGGCAAGTAATTAGGATGACTTTTGACATATTTCTTTCGTTTGTATTGCCTAGATGACTGTGCTTTAATCATGTACCCAAATTCGATGCATACATATATAGATAATGCAACGATATTTCTTTTATGATCATGGTTCTTTATATAATATATTTATAATTTATTAAATGTTTGAAAGAAGTGAACATGAGAAAGTTTTAGTCAAATTGACGTTATTACTTAATCTTTTAATCAACTATAAAGACAATTCCCTAAAATTAGTGTTACACCTAGCAGGGTGCCATGCTATAGCACGTCACTTACTTTATATTACTCACTAATTTATTAATTTCTCAAGTATAGGTTTTCCTTAGTCTTAATTAATTTGAGTATTAGTATAATCAACATTTCTACCTTATATTATAAAAATTACGAGATAATAATTTAGTAATCATCAAAATTTTGGCAGTATAACTATTTACCAAAACTTTAGCAGAATAACAATTTGGTAATCATAATTTAATTACCAAAATTTTAGTAGAATAATAACGTAGTAAATACATTTTTATTTTCTAAGTTTGAATAGAGTAACAACTTAGTAATTACAATTTAATAGCCTAAATTTGAGCATAGTAACAACTTAGTAATTAAAATTTCATTATCTAAATTTGAGTAGAATAACATTATAGTAAAAATTTAAGATTTAGTGATAAAGATTATAATAATAGTAATAAAACATATACTTAAACGAGTTTAGGGGAAAACCCTTCCTACTAACATGTAAAAGGATTATAATTTAGAACCAACCCCACACTTTTAAGGTGGTCGATGAAGATGATGAAAGTGTTGGTGCAAAGCTTTTAGGAGGAGAAATTTTTCAAGTGCCTGTTTATAGAGAAAGAAAAGGATTAGATGTCCACTTTGATTACATCATCAAATGATGCAAGAAAACCATTTTTATTTTCTTTTTAATTAATTTTAGGGACATATAACCAAAAATAGGTGGTGAATCAGCCCCATTTAGGTTTGTGGTGTGCATAGTGAGTTGTCCCAACTTTATTAGTATAAAATTTATCTGTAGTTAAATTAATTGGTATCGCTAAGATCGTTTAAATTTGAAAAATTAGCTTTTAATATCAAAGTAATGCAATTTTATGTGAAACTAGACAAATCCATTATTTTTCATCGAAAACAAGTTTCTAATAATTAATTTTAATTTTTATTAATTTATTTCAAAATTTATCTATTTATTTTGTATTTTTAAGCTAGAAAATTCATAATACATTCATTTTAATTCAATAAATATCAATTTTTTTATGAAAATTGTAAAATTAAATATTTTACCTATAAATAAATTGAAAATACCATTTTCACCATTTTTAGGTGTCAAACCAATGCTTATACCAAAGACAGCTTTTAGGACAAGGTATGGACATTACAAGTATTTGGTAATGCCTTTCAATGTGAATAATGTTTCTGCAATCTTTATGAACTACATGAACCGAA
Organism: Spatholobus suberectus; assembly: GCA_004329165.1. Taxonomy (NCBI): domain Eukaryota; kingdom Viridiplantae; phylum Streptophyta; class Magnoliopsida; order Fabales; family Fabaceae; genus Spatholobus; species Spatholobus suberectus. The sequence goes on along the minus strand of CM014729.1, from coordinate 52,033,213 downwards.
TATTCCATAGATATTTGGACAAATTCATGGTTGTCTTCATAGATGATATTCTGGTTTATTCCAAAAATCACCAAGAGCATAAGGAACACTTAAGGATAGTACTGTAAATCTTAAAGGAAAGGAAGTTATACACCAAATTCTTGAAGTGCAAGTTCTAGTTAGAACAAGCTAGTTGCTTAGGTCATGTGATCTCGCAAGGAGGAATCTCAATAAACCCCACGAAGGTAGAAGTAGTGTTGCATTGGGAATAGCCCACGACGATAACAGAGATACAAAGTTTCTTAAGATTGGCAAGCTATAATCAAAAATTTATTGAATGATTTTCAAAGATAGCTTTGCCTCTGACTAAATTAACCATAGAGGACAACCTTTTATTTGGATAAAAAGTTATGAGAAAAGCTTTCAAGAGTTGAAGAAGAGAGTAACTATTGCACTAGTACTAATCTTGCCTAATCCTATCGTGAAGTTTGAAGTCTATTGTGATACATCCAAGCAAGGATTAGGGTTAAGTTGATGCAAGGAGGGAAGGTAGTAGCTTATGCTTCAAGGCAATTAAGACTATATGAATTGGAATAGGCTACAGTAGTATTTTCCTTAAAAACTTGGAGGCACTATCTTTATGGTGCCCAATTTGAAGTATTTAGCAACCATAAAAGCTTGAAGTATCTATTTAACCAAAAGGAGCTGAACATGAGGCAATGTAGATGGATGGAGTTTCTAAAGGATTAAGACTTTGAATTGCATTACCACCCTGGTAAGGCAAATGTCATAGTTGAGGCTCTAAGTCGAAAGTCCTTACATGCCTCAATGATGATGGTGAAAGAAATGGAAATAATAGAGAAATTCAAAGACTTGGGACTGGCTATGGAAGTAAAGCCAAGGAGTATTTGTTTTGGCATGCCCTGAATTTCCACTGAGTTCTTAGAATAGATTTGGAAAGCCCAAGGCACTAATCTATATCTCCAAAAAAGATTATAATCAAGAATTGAACTAATGATAACTCAAGTTTGATTAAGATCCAATTAGAGTTATCAGATTCTAGGGAAGAATCTGTGTGTCGGAAGATGGGGAGTTAAGAAAGACGATTTTGGAAGAGGCTCACAAGAGCAAATTAAATATTCATCCAGGTTCCATTAAGAAGTACTAAGATTTGAAGAAGTTATTCTAGTGGCCTAGAATGAAGAAAGCCATGGTAGAATTTGTTGCATCTTGCTTGGTCTGTTAGAAGGCTAAGGTGGAACACATTAGAAACCTTCTAGAGAGTTACAACCTCTAAACATCCCTGAGTGGAAGTTGATTAACATATCGATGGATTTCGTAACTAGTTTCACTAGGACACCTTTAGGTCATGATGTTATATGGATAATAATGGATAGAATGACAAAGTCTACTCATTTACTACCTATTAACATCAAATATTACCTAGAAAAATTGACACAGTTGTACATTAGAGAGATCATCAGGTTACATGGAGTACCCTCTAGCATAGTCTCTAATAGGGATCCCCGTTTTACTTCTAGGTTTTGGGAAAGCCTATAGCAAGCCTTAGGAACCAAATTAAGACTTAGCTATGCTTATCATCCCCAAACTAATGGACAGTCCCAAAGGACTATCCAGTCCTTAAAAGATTTACTTAGAGCTTATGTCTTAGAATAAAAGAGTAGCTGGGATTAGTTCTTACCACTGTTTAAGTTTATCTATAATAATAGTTTTCATTCTAGCTTTGGGATGACTCCCTATGAAGTGCTATATGGGAGAAAGTGTAGGACTTTGCTTTGTTGGTACGAAGCTAGAGAATCTTTAATAGTTGGGCCTGAGATGTTGCAAGAAACTATAGAAAAGGTTAAGATGATTTGGGAAAGGATGAAAGAAGAAAACCCCTTGAGTTTCAAGAAGAGGATCATGTATTCCTAAAAGTTACACCTGTAACTGTTAAGTCCCAAAAATTTTCCCCTAAATTCATTAGTCCTTACCAAATCCTTAGATGGATTGGTCCTGTTGCATACCAAATAGCCTTGCCACTCAATCTTTCTAACCTCCATGATGTTTTTTCATGTTTCCCAACTTCGTAAGTATATTATTGATCCTTCACACATTATTGAACCTGATGTAGTACAAATAAAAGAAAACCTTACTTATGACTCTAGTAAGGATAGAGGATTGAAGGATGAAGCAGCTTTGAGGTAAGGAAATACCTCTAGTGAAGGTTGTGTGGAGCCAAAATGATGATTGTGATTCTACTTGGGAGTTGGAAAGTAAGATGCAAGAACAGTATCCTCATTTGTTTCCTAGTAAGTGAATTTTGGGGATTAAATTCCTAAAAGGAGGGAAGAGTAGTAACACCCTCACTTTAGTACCATATTTAATTCATAATTTCTGTGAAATTGTCTCTGATAAGACCAGGGAATTAAGGAACTAATAGTTAATCTTAATTCCTCCATACCGAGGGCTAACATATGGAAAAGGACTAAATGACTGAAAATTGTCATTTTGAGGTTAGAAACATGTTATATATATTAAAATATAGTTTTAAGAATTTTTTGGAAATTTTCTAAAATTTCTGTAAAAATTGACCAAACTACCCTCCATTATATGCTAAACTTATAGTCAATATAAGTTTGACATATGGAAGATATAAAATGAACATCCTCAGTTCATTTTTGGATTAGCTATTCAATTTTATAAATTCACAAAAAAATCATAATTTTCTGAGTTAAAATGAAATTTCTATGAATTTTTAACTCAGAAATACCAAATAAATACTTAAAAATTTGAAATAAATTAGGTAAAATTAATTTTAAATTATAAAAATTACTTTCAATCAATAATTAAATTGCTCACAAATTTTCAATAAAAAATTTATTTATTTGCTTTAAAAATCAAAATACCAAAATTTAAGTCACTTTTATTGGTATTTATTGATTCGTCTATTAAGAAAACGAAATGTAGAGACTTGGGAGAGCAGAGACTTGGCACATCTAGCCCTTGCTCTGTAGATCCATTCTCTTAAATTTGTCACATTTTGCAAAAAAAAAAAAATCTAAAAAGAAAATCCTATAAAGTTACTTTATGGTAACTTTTGTGACTAGCTAGACCTCTCTTTTCTATAAAAAGGCTAATGGGAGGTCAGATTTTTCACTCCCTCTTCTCCCCTAAGTTGGCCGAAATTCACACACTCTCTCCCTCTAAGCTCATTCAAAACTTTTCAAATACCTAAAACCACCATCCCTCCTCCTCCTTCAACCTCCATCCAAGACCACCACACCCCACCACCTAGGAGCTTCAAGTGCTCACCTCTCTCCTCTTCTTTAAAGCTTCACATGAGTTATGGGGGGGAGTGGGGTTGTTCTTGTTTTATGCTTTCATGTAGATGGTTTTAGGGTGGGTTTTGCCCCTAAAGCCCTTAGTTTTTTGCTTTTTCACTACTTCTATTTTCTTTGTTGTTGTTGTTTTTATTTACACATGTTATTGTTCTTTTCATGGCTTTGAATGCTTATTTAATGTTGTTATTAACATTTTAATATTGGTTTATGCTGATAACTTGTCATAAAATGTTAAAGGCTTGGTTATAAACCCTAAAATCCATGGCTAAAAGTTAAATGCTTGCAACTTTTTCTTAACATAACAAAAAACTGAAAAAAGAGAGACCTTTTGAACTATGGACCCTTTTTGAACCTCATGGCTAAGTCTTCCCAAAGGAAACTTAATAGATGATCACTTTCTTAAGATAAGTTTGAACCTTTACCTCTTCTTAATTCATCAACAAAGAAACTAAGGTATGATCTTTTTAAGCACTAAGACAAGTTAAGAAGAGAAAGATATAATCTTGACCATTTTCTTAGCTCAAGGTTTTAGGAAAATAAAGGGTACATGATGGAGGTTATTTTAGCTCTTGGTATACTAAAGAACTTCTAAAATTCATTTTGACCATTTAAAGTGGCTAACTTGACGAAAGAAAAGGTTTTTGTGAAGAAGGACTTGATGTCCAGTAAGCTATTTTTGTTTTCTATCTGACCACCACTCACTATTTTTTCCATATTTTGAATTATACTTAATATTTTTGAGTTCTTTTATTAGTTGAAAACTAGACAAATTTTCTCCAAAAATGGACCTAAGAAGCACTTTAAAAAGTTCAGAAATGACAAAGTTACTCTTTTCGAAAATTAGAGTTATTTTTCAGAAAATGTCAACTGGCAGTATGTACAAAAAGATGATTTTACAACATTTCGTTGTGTGTTATCTAAGACTCCTTGAACGACTAGAAATTTGATTCAATAAGATTTCCAAGCATATATAATTTGCCTATGTTCATTTCCGTTTACTATTTTTAATAATTTTTAGAATCTAAAAGTTATACACTTTTGTAACTGGGAACACCTTTTGACAACTGTAAACTTTGGAAAATCACCATAAATACAATAGACCTTGGTTTTTTAAGTTCTTGGACTTTTTGGAAAGGTTTTTCAATACACTTTCTGAAAATTATTAGCTTGGTTGCTTAAAAATTGAAGTAGGATGCACAAATGGCAAAAGAGAGCCATTGGTCCTCTAGTAGGGTCTTTTGACCCCTTTGTTTTGTTAGATTTTTGCTTAAGATGATCCTTGATGATTTTAAAACTAGACAAAAATCTCTTTCTAACAAACTATGGATCATGTCAAATGAAAATCATTTACCCATCCAAAATGAAATTTAAAACTGAGGCATGAAACTGCTGCCTCTAGAATCTATTTTAGAACTAAAGAATATAATACTTTTTCCAGTTTGTAAAATACCATTGTTCTTAACATTTAAAACTTAAATGTGAATCTTTTAATGAAAGTTAAACACATTTTTCCTTAAGAAATATAACTTTCCTATTTTTATGCAACTATAAAGGACCCTTACAATTTAATTATAAATACTTAGTTTGGATACAACCCATAAGTAACTTGGCCTACATAATTTCATTTGAATCATGACTAACTAGCCAAACTTTAGCTTTGATAAAATGAATTAATCATAGTATTCAGGAATCTCTAAATAATTCAGTCTTCATGATGCATAACCAATTAGACATTAAATTTTGGTTAAATTAGTTAAACTTTTCATTAAGTACCTAAGCCCATATCTAAATAAAGCTTTCAATGATCAAGTTTAAATTATTCAATAATTAGTGTTAAAATTAGGATTCCTTACGTAAAAATAATTCTTAAATTAGGTACTTAAGGTAGTAAGATTAAATTAAAAATTAAACAAGTGAATTATTAAGTTCCTTTTATTACTTGCTTGTATATCTAATTTTGTAATTTTAAATTATTATACTGTGATAAAACTCAATCTCAACAAATAAGAGGTAGAGATTTTAGGTGGGGACTGTATTGGTGCTCAAGTGCACTAAGACCAAAGAAACCTATGTCCAAGTTATGAGTGTTAAGAAAGAACAGTGATTAGTAAATAGAATAATGTGATGCGAGGGACATGCAATGGCATGATACCCTACATGGGAAGTCACAGTTGGTATGTAGAGGAATGAAAGGTAGGGACCCACTTGCGGAGGTCCTGGGAGTAAGGTGTCGAGTGGTGAAGGTCCCAATGACCAAGGTAGCATCTTTAGTCAAGATATTTGCCTAACCAAGCTTGATAACCTTGACAACTACTCAACATTCCATGGTTGGTGTGAAAAGTATACCTTCGAATGGACTGTGAATGTCATAAGCTGTTGTTTTATTCCCCAATGAAGATGAAGGCTGTACCATGTGAAATATTCGAGAGATGTGCCAACCATTTCCTGATTTTGTGGGAAGTATGGATCCATACAGTGTCAAAGGTAGTTATTATGACTTAGACAAACCCTAGGTACCTTTTTTTTTGTACCATGTGAAAGATTTGAGAAAGGTGCCAACCATAGGGTTTATTTAAGTCATGTTAACTACCTTTGACACTATATGGATCCCTACTTCCCAGAAAATCAGGAAATGGTTAGCACCTCTCTCGAATCTTTCACATGGTACAACCTTCATCTTCATCGAGGAACAAAGCAACAGCTTATGACATTCACAATCCATTCAGAGGTATACTTCTCACACTAACCCTGGAATGTTGAGTAGTTGTCGAGGTTATCAAGCTTGGTTAGGCAAATATCTCCACTCAAGAGTGCGAGGGACATGTAGTGGCATGATACCCTACAAGGGACGTCACAATTGGTACATTGAGGAATGAAAGGTAAGGACTAATTTACAGAGGTCTTGGGGGTAAGGTGTCGAGTAGGGTAAGGGGTCGAGCGGTGAAGGTCCCAATGACCAAGGTAAAACTCTTGAGTCAAGATATTTTCCTAACCAAGCTTGATAACCTCGATAACTACTCAACATTCCACGGTTGATGTGAGAAGTATACCTCCGAATGGACTGTGAATGTCATAAACTATTGTTTTGTTCCTCAATGAAGACGAAGGCTGTATCATGTGAAAGATTCCAGAAAGGTGCCAACCACTTTCTGATTTTGTAGGAAGTATGGATCCATACAGTGTCAAATGTAGTTATCATGACTTAGACAAACCCTAGGTTTCCCTTTTCTGTATTGTTAACTATGTTTTATCTATAAGTGATAGTAGGATACCATATCATCTATGTGAAAGTGATTTAAACAACAAAAGCACCTTACTCCTCCATATTTTTTGTTTATATGATTGATTATAATTGATAGTTGAAGATGTGGCCATGCCTATCCTATTCAACATGCACATTGATTACGCGGATATAGAGGTGTGGTATTGTGATGAGGTGACTAACTATTTGACTTTCCATGGCTTCGTCACGGTTACCTTCTTATCCCCTATTTCAGGAGTACACATGCCCCCTATGTCATGGATATTCGCCATCTCTATTTATTCATCACTGTCACCACACTTTGAGTACGTCACCCCTGCACCACCATTGCCACCTGAGGACCCTACGGTGCCATTTATGGCCCCCTACTTGGACTTCACATCGCCTATTGAGCAGCCACCTTTAGATCTACCACCTGTTATATAGGCTATTCTAGAGGACCCTAAAGGATCTCCTATGGAGGTCATCCTAGCCAAGTCACCTATTGATTCCTCTGTGATGGAATACTAAGTGGGCACGGCTAATGGTTGACACTCCTCACCTTTATCAGCTCCATCTAGTGCTGGGTCACCTCAGGGGTTACCTAACGAACATGCTCATCACCCAGCCTTTGACGACTCTGAAGAGACCTAAATAGACGAGAAGTGATAGTTTAAGGGTTGTATTTCTCTATTTGTATTCAGGGACTAAGAGTAGATTTGTAGACACTACTCTGATTAGGATTTTTTTTATGTATATAGTTGGGGATGGCTAGTGTCTTTTGATGTACTTTTTTGATTTCCCTATATTTTATGATTCCAATTGTATTTCAGCTTCAGATGTACTTCAAAAACCTATATGTATTCGGTTTTAATTATGACTATATGATATGTTTCATTTTCTTTATCTTTTACTCCCATTTTCAAATTTTGTTTTACCTATAGTTTTTTTATTTTAAAGGTTTTGAGTAAACCATCAAGCTCAAAAACTTGGACTTCACACTGCCTGTTAAGCAGCCACCTTTGGATCTACCACCTGTCATATAGGTTATTTTAGAGGACCTTAAAGGATCTCCTATGGAGGTCATCCTAGCCGAATCACCTATTGATTCCCCTGTGATGGAATAGTAGGTGGGTATGGCTAATGGTTGACACTCCTCGCTTTCATCAGCTCCATCTAATGCTGGGTCACCTGAGGGGTTACCCGACGGACATGCTTATCACCTAGCCTTCGACAACTCTGAAAAGACCTAGATAGACGAGCAGTGATAGTTTAGGGGTTGTATTTCTCTATTTGTATTCAGGGATAGAGAGTAGATTTATAGACATTGCTCTGATTATGATATTTTTTGATGTATATAGTTGGGGATGACCAGTGTCTTTTGATGTACTTTTTTTACTTACAACTGTTATCAGGTATTGATAGATAGGAGCACTTTATTTAAAGTATTTATTTTATGTTTTTGGATTTTGATATTTGTACTTGTAATTAAAATATATTTATGCATGAACTATCTATTAGGTACCTGCAGACGTAGTCACTCTAAGTGCCCAATTTATTTTATACTTTCCCTATACAAGGGTATTATATGACGTTTTATTATTATAGGTTCCATATTTCACAACATGTTCACACAGGTTTTCATTTAAAAGCAAAAAATTTCCTCGAGTATTTACCCAAATTAATTTAAAGAAGGTTTTATTTTGTGAACGTAAATGAACATTAGTTAAACTCTAATCTCATATAGTTGGGTCCCTACACCATCTATCTCATATCTTTTTAAAACTACATTTTGACCATATAGGCTCTATATTTACCAAAATACCCCTAACCAACTTGAAACTTTATTTTTCACTCTAAAGCTTTTCAAAATGCCAAAACAACCCCTAAAACCCTAAAATATGTTTATTCTTCACTGGAGTTTCAACTATTAAAGTTGAATACATTTCTGCTGCTAGTTGTTGCTCACAACTATTATAGGTAAAAAAAATCATATCAAGGTTCATTCTTTGAGCATAACATGTTTTTTGTGACAATACTAGTTATAAATATTTCTAAAAATCTCATTCAACATTGTAGAGTAAAACATATAGAAACTAGACATCTTTTCATCAGTGACTGTGCTAAAAAGAACTTTTGATATTAAGTTCATCGATGTTGAACATCAATAGGCGGATATATTGACAAAACTACTACCTGGAGATAAATTCACCTTTAGTAGAAGCAATTTGCATATGCATGAAATTCCTACCTAAGACAATACAATCGACTTATGCATCATGTTTCATTCACCCATCTATGTTTCGTTGTACATGTATGCATGGTCTTATTCACTTTATTTGCTACTTCGTGTTACCCAAATGCCCAATCAAACTCAAGAGAGGGTGAATTGAGTTTGTTAAAAACTTTTTTGCAAATCAATTTTCCAAACTTGTGAAGGATAGATATACTAACATCTAATTAGTTAAACAATGTAGTCATGGACCAATCACATTCCCTCCTTTAGCAACATAATTTTTCTTGGAGAACTCTACAACAATTAGTAATATTAGCGGATTTAGCAATAGGGAAGAAAATTTTGACAATTATAATTTTTCCATTAGTTAATACCTAAAATGACATTGGAAATTAATTGTTCCACACCCAAGAGGGTGTGTACACACATAGGGCAAACAGAGGTAGGAATACAAGAGAGAAAAAGTGATAGATATAATAATTAAGAAATGTGATAGAAAAGAGAGAGATAGAGAGAAATGGAGTGAGGTGTTAGGAGGGTGTAAAAAATTACATTACATGTAATATGCACCCATTGCATGAATAGCCTAGCTATGGAATAATCAACCTTTGAAGAAAGAATTACTCTCCATTAATCATGATTGACTGAAAAGGTTCCCTCTTTATTTCCACAAATGTGGAGAAGTCCTTGCTCATAGGTTGTTTCCAGGGTTCTCCATCCATTTGCATATATGCATCTTTCCATTCCCCACCTCTGACTTCCAATCGAATAGCTGCAGCCTAAAAGTGGACCTCTACAGTCAATTTCACAAATGAAAGAGCAATTTCATCCATGCCAAATGATGCTAATGATAACTATCATATATATTTATAGCGACTTATAATAGCTACGATCAAGTAATCAATTAGTACAATGAAACAAAACTAAACTAATGCATGTTAGCAAACGGGAGAATAGGTTGGTTACCATTTGTCATATTCAAACTAGATAAATAAAACATTAGGTGGTAAATTAGGAACTGCAGGAATAGATATAGGTCATATTGCTAGTAACCAAGGTTTATCCTGTGCAAGGGCAGTGATTTAATTACTCCATTTAGTGGCCGAGGGTATAGTAAGGATTGTCTAGCTCAGGTGAACAAATAAAATTGCCACATTTATGTACATAGTTTATATGCCATATAATTAGTTGTCTACTGGAAAGTGAAAGTGATAAACTAAAATACATCTCTAGAATAAGAGTTTTCAAATACAATAAGCTGAGAGCAATAGAAAAGTAGAACAATTTTCCTCAATTATTTAAAATCTGTCAACCTCTTATACAGTACTAAGCATTAAGGAAATTGAGTTCATATATTTCACAATTTTGAAGCAAAAAGTCAACCCCAAATCACAAACAACAAAACGTGTTGGATTAATGTGGTACCTGGGCTATATGCTTTGCAGAAATCAGTTCAACCATGACAAATGATGCATGCCATCCTTGTTTTAGACCAAATATTTCTAAAAGTCCATCATCAACTTGTGCTTCAACGAAGCCTCTCTGAAAGCACATTACAAAGCGTTCCACTTATAGAAACTTAAAATTTGGTGAAAACAAATAAAAAACTTATCAAGTAAGCAAAGTTCACATTCATTTTAAAATTGCCATAAATCAATGCATGAATTGGTCATTACCTCAGTGACATGGCCTACACATAATATAATCATCAAGCAAATAAGAGTGGGAAGAAACGCATATACAAATATAATCCAAAAATTTAGTTATAAAATGCAGTAAAGTAAGATATCTGATGGTCATATTTGTTATATAGAAGCAGTCTTTTTGAAGATTTTGGATTAGGAGGGAATAAAAAAAATATATTACGTATATATTCTATTTCTTATGTATTAGTCGTGACATCCATAACTGATTTAGAAATGTTACACATAATCTTATTTATGATATTTAGGATTTAATTCACAATAAAACTTTTTTGCGTTTGAAGTAAATAACACAAATTATGGTAGCGTAAGAGTGAAATGTATATTATACAATCCCAATTATAGTGCCATTGCCAACTACAATTATCTTGCATACCAAACTAACTATCTTTTCATCTTCCCTTCGCTTATGTATTTTTCCCTATCATTTTAATATTTTCTTTTATGGGATAAAGTTTGTCTGCCAAAGGAAAAGGGAAGACTTGTGGTTGGAAATTTGGAGTGGTTCAATTATTCACTTCTTGAAAAAAGGAAGTGGAGATTTCTAGTAGAAGGAGAAGCTGTATGGTTCATCTTTCTCAAATTCAGAAATGGAGATTTTGGCGTGGCTGGTGTTTATATAAAAGTGACCCAAAATAGTAGTATGTGTGGTGGAAAGATTTACAAAGTATTAATTTCTGAGAGGTTATCAACCTAAACTTGTTCAATGATGGGATTTCAAAAAGGATTGGTAACGGAGAAAGTTAAATTTTGGCTTGATACATGGTTGGGTTCTAATTTCCCAGAGATTTGTTTCCTAGGCAACCAAATCTCAGTCTAAATCTAAATATATAGCTAAAATGGGGGTGTGGTCTAATGGCGTTTAGAGTTAGAAATGGAAGAGAAAAGTATTTTTTGACCTGGAAGAAAATCTATTTGTAGATTTGAGTAATTATTAATTATCCTCGGTCTCTGTTCAGAGGAATAACATGGTATAGAGACAGGTAACATGTGTATACCATAAAATCTGCTTACTATTTTCTTCAAAAACAGAATCGCTGTCCTTATAGTGTGAGTGACTACCATCTCATTTTTAATAGCCTCTGGAAATGTCCAACCCCCTCAAAAGGGTCCTCACTTTCTCTTGGCAGTTGTTGCTAGATTGTCTTTCTACTAGATGGAACTTATACAAAAGAAAGGTCACCCCGGAAGCCAAGGACTTCTTGCCTGCTTTACAATAATTGTGAAGAAGATGCACCCCGCACATATTAATATTGACTTGTCCCCAGTCTTACCAGGTTTGGTCTTTTCTTTTTATGTATGGACTGGTTTTGATGTGATTCTTCCTTCTTGTTAAAAGGTGATACAAATTTCTAGAAGATTGTAGTACTAATATATGTATATGAAAAAGTAAAGAACATTTTAGAATACTCTTGTAAAATATTCACAATATATTTGGAAAATTCTAGAAACTTATAGAAATGTAGCTTTAGAAAAAAGTAGAAAAGTTAAGAGAAAAGTTAGAAAACTCTAGAACAATAAAGTCTAGATATTCTTAGAACTATCCTTGCATGCCTATAAATAGGCAATTGTATCATCAATTGTAGCAAGCACTTCCAAATATCAAATAAAGCCTTACTATCATTCACTATCAACTACTATATCATTCAACACCTTTACACATATTTTTCTAAAACTAACAATGGTACCAGAGCTACGTTTGGTCATTTACTGAGCGTAGAGATATTATTCAACTACTTCCAAAAAAATCCTATTATATTCGCTACCAATCCCATAATTTTTTCTTAAGCAATGGCCAATACTATTCAACCCTCATTTATTCCTATCCCTAGTTTTACTGGAGAAAATTATGATTTTTGGAGCATTAAAATGAAGACATTTTTTCGCTCTCAAGATCTATGGGATATTATAGAAGATGGATTCATTGCTCATGCACACATTTCTACTTTGACTGTAGCTCAAAAAAAGGAGTTAAAGGAAAACAAGCAAAAAGATTCAAGGGCATTATTTCTTCTACAACAAGCAATAGCTGACACAAGCTTTCCAAGAATAATGGGTGCCACAAGTGCTAAAGAAGCATGGACTACACTACAGGAGGAGTTTCAAGGAAGTGCCAAGGTACATGCCATTAAACTTCAACTTTAAGATGTAAGCTTGAATTAATAAAAATGAAGGAGTTCGAGATTGTAAAAGATTACTATTCTAAGATAAAAGAAATATTTAGTCAAATGAAAGCATATGGGGAAAATATTCTTGACAAGAGAATTGTTGAGAAAATTCTAATTTCTATTCCTTATAAGTATGATTGTATCATGACTACGATTGAGCAGACCAAAGATCTGTCTACTTTGTTAGTGACAGAACTAATGGGCTCTCTTGAAGCATATGAACAAAGATTGAGTAGGCATGATGTAGATTCTATCAAAAATGCCTTTCAATCAAAGCTCAATTTATGGTCTCAAAATAAAGAATATAGAGGAAAGAAAGATGGAGAAAATTCTAGAAGTTTCTCTAAGACCAATCAAGATAAATATCCTCCATGTAGCATCTGTAAGAAAACAAGTCACTTGGAGAAAGACTGTTGCCACGAGGAAAGCCATAGTGTCAGTACTGTAAGCAGTTTGGACATGTAGAGAAGAACTGCTGCAACAAAAACAAACATCAAGCAAATTTTGTTGAAGAGCACGATAGTGAGCAGCATCTTTTCTATGCTACCCAAGATTCCAATGATGAAACAAATGGAAGCTGGTACTTGGATAGCGGTTGCAACAATCACATGGCCAAAGATAGGAGCATCTTCAAGGAAATTGACAACTCTATTAAAGTAAAAGTTTGATTGGGAAATGGAACCATGGTGGAGTCCAAAGGCAAAGGCACTGTCATGGTGGAGACAAAGAAAGGTACGAGACTCATCAAAGACATCTTACTTGTTCCTAATCTTAGAGAAAATCTCTTGAGCATTGGCCAAATGATGGAGAAAGGCTATGCTCTACACTTTGAAGGAGATACATGCATAATCTATGATAAATATAACAAAAGGTGGGAGATAGGCCAAGTTAAAATGGAAAAAAGAAATAGAAGTTTCCTAATAAGCTTCACAAATACTAACAACATTGCAATGAAAGTTCAAGTTGATGATTCATGGTTATGGCATCGAAGATTTAGCCACTTCAACACCCATGCCTTGAAGCTACTATACCAAAAGAATATGATAAGAGATCTGCCATGCCTGAAAGAAAACAATGAAGCTTGTGAAGGATGTCATCTCAGAAAGCAACATAGACTACCATTTTCAACTAACAAAGCATGGAGAGCTAAAGACTTGTTGGAGTTGATCCACACTAATATTTGTGGATCGATGAGGACACTGTCACTCAACAACAACAGGTACTTCATCCTTTTCATTGATGACTTTACTAGAATGACCTGGGTATACTTCATTAAAGAAAAATCATAAGTCTTTGGAATATTCAAGAAGTTCAAAGCTCTCGTCGAGAAACAAAATGGGAAATATATAAAGGTACTTAGAAGTGATCGAGGCAAAGAGTACAACTCATATGAGTTTGATAAGTTTTGTGAAGATGAAGGCATTGAGCTCCAACTTACCATCGCACATTCTCCGCAACAAAATGGCATCTCTAAGAGGAAGAATAGCACAGTCATGGAGATGGCTAGATCAATGCTAAAGGAGAAAGGTTTGCCTAATACTTTCTGGGCAGAAATAATTTACACTATAGTCTACATACTCAACAGATGTCTGACTAAGGCAGTACAAGACAAGACTCCTATTGAAGCATGGAGTGGGAAAAAGCTATCAGCTAACACCTACGAGTATTTGGATCTATTTGCTACATACACATTTTTGATGAGAAGAGACGTAAGTTAGAAGACAAGACTATACGAGGCATTTTCTTGGGATATAGCACACAATCTACAACTTGCAAATAAAGAAGCTCACCATTAGTCGAGATGTTGAGGTAGATGAAAATGCTGCTTAGAATTAGGAAGAAGAAAAGGTTGTGAGAAGAAACATTCTTGTTCTAGAGCAACAACCCCAAGAAGAAGCTGAAGAAGTAGCAAGGGATCCAGGTATGCTTCCTTCACCTCCACAATAATAAGATTCCTCACCAAAGTCTATTCCAAGACGAGTAAGATCCTTGGTAGATATATATGAAACTTGCAATACAGCCATGCTTGAGCATAAATGCTATGAAGAAACATCAAAGAAGCATAGACAACTAGACAAATGCAACTCAAGTATTGCAAAATAGAAGATCAAGTTGCAGACATTTTTACAAAGGCACTACCAAGAGTCAAATTTGAGTATCTACAAACAATACTTGGAGTTTCCAAAATTTGCATCAAGGAGGAGTGTTAAAAGCTGATACAAATTTCTAGAAGATTGTGGTACTAATATATGTGTATGAAAAAGTAAGGAACATTCTAGAATACTTTTGTAAAATATTCACAATGTATTTAGAAAAATCTAGAAACTTATAGAAATGTAGCTTTAGAAAAAAGTAGAAAAATTTAAGAGAAAAATTAGAAAACTCTAGAACAATAAAGTCTAGATATTTCTAGAACTATCCTTGCATGCCTATAAATTGGCAATTGTATCATCAATTGTAGCAAGCACTTCCAAATATCAAATAAAGCCTTACTATCATTAACTATCAACTACTATATCATTCAACACCTTTACACATATTTTTCTAAAACTAACACTTTTAATTGCACGAATCATTTTTCTTAGTGTAAGGGTCTAGCTAGGGGAAAAAGTATTAAAAATGCTTGGAAACTTTTCTAGCATTTTGTGGTCTGGTCTTTATGGTTGACTCATAATTCTATCATGGTTGATAATGGCTGCTTTGACTTTATTTCTGTAATTTACTTAATAAAATTTAGGTCTTGGTCTTAGTTTATAGTGAATTTGGGGAGGTCAAGTT
The DNA here is from genome assembly GCA_004329165.1 of Spatholobus suberectus. NCBI lineage: Eukaryota > Viridiplantae > Streptophyta > Magnoliopsida > Fabales > Fabaceae > Spatholobus > Spatholobus suberectus. The sequence goes on along the minus strand of CM014729.1, from coordinate 52,017,764 downwards.
GTTTTATCAAATTGGAGTATGAATCCTATCTTCTGCATGAAAAAAGATGAGGCTAATACACAATTTATGTCCCCAACCCTACAACTTTTTACTTGAATTTAATTTCCAAACCTTTTTTAGTTGTTATAACTTCTAATCAAGTTCTTTTGTCAATCTTTTTAAATACAACACTCAAATCATTGTTTTTTTACTAACATAATTAGCGATTTAGGATCAATTTGGGATAGGAAATGATTTGAAAAGTCCAAATGCCAAAAATTTGACAATTTTTTTTTATGAAATTTAAAGCATTTTATAGAATAAGGTTAGGGGCTTGATAAGGGAGAAAATCTGTAACGTTATAATTTTAGGTAAGATATGATGTTTTGATTAATAGGTTTTTAGGGATAGAGCTTAAAATGGTTTAATTGGTTTTGTATGCAAAATATTTTGTGAAATTGAAGATTTGAGAATTTTAGGTAGAAGATAACAAAAATAAATAAATTGATTATAGAAATAAAAAATTTAAAGCATTAAATTTGAGAAAACAATTATTAGGGGAATAAAATCACCAATTAATCATAATACAGGGACAGAACGTACAATTAAGCATTCAATTAAATTCTATTGAAGCTATTGTTCATAATACCGTACAAAACAGGATGTTAAATGGCATTATGGTCAAATATAGGGATAAATACATAATTTTGTAAACTTTAGAGTTACAAATTTATTACTTAATCTTCTCCCTTTCTCCGAAATGTAAAATAAGGGAAGAATGCTTTCAACCATCAATGCAACATAGGATCATCCAAGGAAAGAGTGGTTCAATACCTTTTCTAAATATTCGGGTGTCAGATTACCCCATGGATTTCTTCCACTTCCATAACTATGAAGATTCAGAGCAACTATTGCTCTTACGCTGAAAGCAAATGACATAACCATATTTAAAATGAGACAAACCCAAAACGAAACCATAAGAAAGATTGTTATCATAATAATGCAAACTAGAAGAACTTTGAATTCAAAAAAAAAAAAAAAAAAAAAAGAGTTTGAACATTGAAAATAGAAGAAATACACATCCGTTGGCAACTAGAAGACGGAAAAAGGTAATGATGCCAATTTTAAAAACACTACTTTGTATACCAGTTAATACGCACTAGTAAAATTTATTTGATGAGGTACCTTGTAGGAACTAGAACCTGCTCCCATTCTGAGCAATTGAACTTTTTGACATGGATCCGCAAAATGTTCTTAAGACCCCTATTCCAAGATATTTTTTTGAATAATTTAGTCACAACGAACTAAGTAAATAGTTATTAGGCTAGTTATTGCCTTTTAGCACTAAAAACAGTAGAGGTAGAGGAAATGATCAATTAAAATTCATGAACTCCAAAAGAGTTACTGGCTTCAAGGGAAAGTACACTCCACACGAATAAAATACAAATATAAACATTAAAGGAAGTAAACAAAGAAAATAGAAACATACTGGAATTCATTTGAGTAGCCAGAGAAAAATTCAGATCAACGGGCACAAGTATGCCAATTAGACAGCAAAATGATTTCTAACAATTTGTAGCATAACAATTAACAACTATGTCTCCAATCCCCTTCAAAGAAGAAAAGAATAATTGCACCAAAGGTAAATTTGATTTAATGGTATACTATAGACGTCATCATTTCCAGATTTACCCATATAATTTTCTCTATTAAAATTGCCACCACATTGACCTTAGATGATACTGGATGCTAAATGCTGAAGACATAATTTTTCATCCACGTTGCATTAGGTAAATAATGTTGATACTATAATTTCCTCTCTCAAATGCATCCATTTGAGTTTAGTATAAACTTCAAATTGATCTAACTATTTCGAAATTCACAAACAGAAACCAGATGTTATCATAAATCCAAAAAATACTATCCTACTTCTCTCTTCCACAAACCATACACTAGACATCACTACTACAAAAAAGGCTTTTTAGAGTAAGATTTCAACTCAATTGTTAATAAACCGAGTTAAAACCAAGACGCGGTGACATTTTTGCAATTTTAACGAACATTTTAAAACCAGTTCACACATAACCAATTTAAAAAGCTAATTTAAAAAAAAAATTCATTTTTTAAACCGGTTCTTCACTAACCAGTTTAAAAAGTTGGTGCAAATTTTTGTAACAACTCTTTAAATCGGTTATGGAACAAACGATTTAAAAAGTAGAGGTTTTTAAACCGGTTCTGTTAGAACCGGTTTAAAAAGCTACCTTTTAAAGTAGTTGTAGATTCAACCGATTTAAAAACACTAGTGTAAAAAGTAGTTTTTAAAACAGGCTTTTAAATTTTTTTTTCGTGACCCGATCTAAATAAAAAATGCGATGGCTCATTTGTAAATATATACAACTATTTTAAATCGGTTATTTGTGTAATCGATCTAAAAGGCAAGTTTTTTAAATCGGAAAATTTTCATATACTTGTAAACCAACTCCCCATTTCCATCGTGCTCGATCAAATCCTCTACAAGGGACGTCGTTCTCATTTTTGAGAAGGGAGGGCGTTGCGTTCGAGGTTGTCCATGAGGGTGGTAGGATGTGGCGGGGGGAGGCATGGTGGTAGCGAGCTTCTTCTCGACACGGTGGGCGAGGTCACAAACGTAGCGGGCAACAATGACGACGACAACCTCCTCCTGGTAGGCGCGGATCCAGTGTGTCCTGGCAAGCCTAAGGGATGGATGTGTGGGGTGAGTTTTGGTTGTTTTGCTTTTTGCTTTTTGCAGATTCGGTTTGGGTACAACACTCCTCTTCCTCCTCCGAATCGCATACAACACTCTTCGTTTTGAGATCTGCGTGAGTTCCATGGCCACTTTTGGTAAGACAAGTTCTGGATCTAAATTATAGCATTGTTAAATTTCTTCTACTTTGTTCGGTTATTGAGAATGGTCAAGAGGGCGTCGGAAGCATGAGAGTTAAGTTACTCCACTGAGGTGTTGCCGCGATGCTTCGGGCAGAGCAAGGAGGAGAAGGAGAATGAAGTGAGCTTGTTCGAAATGTTTCCGTTGGTTTCGCAGAGAACGAAGTGGGGTTGTTCTGTTGTTTGCAAAGTTTTTTTAACTCGGTTTTGCAAACAACCAAGTTAAAGAGACTTTTTAAATCAGTTCAAAATCTGATTTAAAAAGCTATCGCATTTTATATCGGTTGTATCTAAAACGGTTCATGAACCGATTTAGAATGTCATTTTTAACTGATTTAAAAAGTCTTTTTCGCAGTAATGCATGTTGGAGACAGAGGATATAAGTCCAATTGGTCATACAAACAGAAGACCAAAGTGGCACAAATAAATAAAAATTAACTACAATTATAACAAGAATTAGCCATAAAATCAAGCGTTGATTTCCCTATTTTTGTTGCAAAAGTCATTAAATTTGTTGCAATTGAAGTGGGTAACTGCTTTCGATAACCAATAATACTAAATTACCAGTTTAGGAGGAATAATCACATGACTTTTCTAAATTCAATAATCACATCTTTGTTCGTCAAAGTTGCTTGTGTAACATCTTGTTTTTCTTAATGTATGATTAAGTGTTTTAATAACTAAAAAGTGGAAATTTGATATGTAATCTAGGTGATTAAAAGAAATAAATGAATTGTTGTTATGTATGGTATGTATGTTGTATGTAGTGATGGTTTGGTGTTGTTTGTTTGAAATTTGGGTTTGAATTTAGGAAACTTGAGATAAGTGCTTGAGCCAATGTGGGCATGCTATGAGTGTGATGTTGGGTTTTGAGAAAAAAATAGTTGAGTTAGACCAGTTTTAAGATAAGGGAAGTGGCTTGGTGAAGTTTAGGCTTCAGCTAGCCAAAAGTTTGTGCGAGAGTTCTGGGGAGGTCGAGTATATAAGGTGGAAAAGAGGGGGGGGGGAGCCCCTCATTCTCTCAATTCCTTTCTCTCTCTAAACTTTCTCTCTCAATCTCTCTCTAGAATCTCTCAAGTTAGCAAGGGTAGTAGAAGATTTTGGTCTTGGCTTCGTGATTGTGGTAAAAGGAAGAATCAATATGTGGAAGATTTTGGCTCAAGAACACCGGATTCTCAAAAAACCTAAATTCAAATTCAGAGACTTTTAAAGGTAAGGAAAGCTTACAAATTGATTGTTTTGTGTTAATAACTATTGGTATACTTATTTCTTGCCTTATGATTGGTTGAATCTTTGTGGATGTTTCTATTTTGTTGGTTTTGGATGAAATTGGGTTTTGGGGGAGAAAATGTTGAGATTGAATGAGAAATTGATGAATATATGTTGAAATGTTGGATTGATGGTATGAACTTGGTTGAGGTGGATTGAGGTTGTTGGAACACTATTAATTCGAAAATTTGTGGTATTGGATTGAAAATTTTGAGTTTCTCTTTGAAAAATCGTGGTTTTTCTCGAAAATCCTCGCAGATAATCGATTATAGCATCTGATAATCGATTATCTAAAGTTTCTGAAAAGCTGTCTTGTAAATGGTTTCAGAAATAATCGATTATAAGCCTTTGATAATTGATTATGCATTGTTCCATAAAACTGTTTTTGTGACTCAATTTCGAAAATAATCAATTATCCAGTAAGACGATCGATTATCTACTGTTCACAAAAAAAAAAGATTTTAAAGTTTTCATCTCAAAATGTGAAATTTTATGAATTTCAAGATTTGCTAATCTTCCAAATGGTTTTCAAAGAAGGTTTGGTTTTCAAACTTTAGTTGATTTTTGGATTTGGTTGTAAAGTGGAAGGTTGCTTAGATAAGACCTTCACTTGTGGCGTATGACATTATTGTATGAGGTTTCTCATGAGGTAGGCTGCTTGGATAGGGCCTGACTTGTTGACTATGTTTGAGGCTGGAATGGGCCTACATGGTGTTAAAAATAGTTGTTGGACCACAGGTGGTGCTGAGTAGACCACGTGTTGTTGTGTTGATACACATTTATGATATGATGATTGTTTGGTAGAGTTGATTATTGTGGTGATACATGCATACATGCATCTGTTGTTGGCTGAGGTAGTATAGGCCTCATGCCGTATGCAAGTAGGCATGGAAGTTGGGGGTGAACGGAGCTGCGACTCAGACAGGCCTCCAACCTAGTGCTTGGATGAGAAGTGGGGTCTGAAAGATGGGCCTAGGGGATGAGTGGATGGGTAAATCCCGCAGAGGGCCAAGGTAGTGCAGGCTTTGTGTCACGGTATACCACCACCCGCATTCACTTATCCTGACAACCATAAGCTTATCCAACTGATCAAAGTTTTGGCAATCCTTGAATGGTGTATGGCCATGGTAGGGGATAAGACCTGACTGATCACCAGAAATGTAGAAATCTCTCGAGAGTCGTGTCAATCATACAGTGACATGTGGGGTTAATAGCATAGTATGTGATGTTGTGCATGATATACTATAATGTATGTAGACCCAGTTATTTGATGATTTGGTTTCCATATTGATGTGAATAATGATTTTGATTATGTTAGATTGAATATTATATTTTGACATTTGTTCCGTAAGCTTACCCTTGCCTTACATTGTTGTTGGTTGAATGTCTGGTTGCTATTGTTGTGTTGTTGTGTTGCTGTGACTGTGATGATCATATCATCTTGGTGTGGGAGCAGAGGGAGGGACATCTACAGATCCAGTGTCTCAGAGCTGATGGAGGAGGTCTCAGGTGGAGACTTTTGGTTGTCCTTTTTAGGTGGAGCTTTCTAGAAGCTCTTTTTGTTTCTTCTTGGATGTGTTGTTTTGTATTATATTTTGTTGATGGGATTGTATAGAATGACCAGCTATAGGGAGTGATTTTTGTATCCCTCTTCCTTGGTGATGTATATTTTGATATCGTTATTATGGGCTGGTGTTATCCTATTTGTTGTTATGTATATATGATGATTTGAGTTGAATAGATATACATGTATGATACTAGGAGAGATAGGTGGATCTCTCAGTTAATATGTTATGATCTGATTTTATTCACCATACATGTGGATAAGGTGCATTTTAGCAGGATTGTTTGTAGTACTGTGGCGACAGAGGGTCGTTATAGCTTGTATATATTACGCTTGCACACATAAATAAAATTAAAACAACAAATGACCAAAGCACACGAAACTTGTCTCTATATATAGTAAAAGAAAAAAAATCTTCCAAAATGTTGGAGGTTGTGTAGATGATATTTTTGTAAACTTGTGTTTTGATTCTATGTTAATAAAAAATGAGAGCCAATTTTTTTGTTGTACTAGTCATATAATCTTTCTCTTATTAAATAAAATGTGTTTCACATCTAAAATAAGAAGTAAAACCATAATTAGAACTTCTTACTTTTCCTAATTTATCCCAAGGAAAGATTGCACTAGTTGAGATATATCTGACCTTAAACTTGGATCACTAGTGCACGGTGTGAAGAACCATCCTTGAGTACAAGAGTAACTAGAGTATATAATCTACAACCAAAACAAAAGCCAGATTGGTCAGAATCCAATATTGGTATGTTTGAATCTATGACACGTTTTTTACAAAACACAAATTAATGGTATCTGTTTATGAAACGTGAATGCATAATAAAATGATTACAAATAGAGTGTTCTACCAATAAATAAATAAAAAAGACAAATTGTTCCTGAAAAATGGAATTGGAATTGGAAATATAAGGAAGCAATTGGAATTGAAAAATAATGTATAGAGACAAACTAAATCCTGGGAGTTCAGCAATTTGGATATGTGTGATTCTTGTAGTAATTGCATTAACTCTATATAACAGAGCCTCCATTGTATAATTCAAAGACAAAATTTTTTTCTTTTTTTCCTTCCTCACAACATGCTGTACCCATCGTATAATGCCTATGTAGAACCTAAAGAGAGGGAACCATAATCTATGCATGCCTAGTGCACGCATTGCTCGTTGATGAAATTTAATTATTTCAGAATACCTTGTTTAACTCCAATTTTTGGTCTCCTAATCCTTTCAGCAACTTCATGCTTTTCATCACCTAATGAGCTTTTTGGTTAGCTGGTTTGTCTCCTCGAACTTAACCCATCCCAAATGGTTGTAGGTTGAACAAAGCCTCCATGTATCCTCGTGCAACATTCATATAACCTACTATTCATTGTCGTTCTAGATGAGCAATTGCTATTTGTTGTGTCATGCTCACCTCTATGTCCTCTACCATTTTGTGTTTTAACCAATCCCCTCGTATATGCCTTTGGAATCTTGTGACACTATTTTCTCTTCCATGTATTCTACCCATGGCTGGATGTGACTCCTTATACACATGGAAGGTTGAGTCTCCTGTTTTCACCAACTCTGTCAGTGCCTCCTCCACTAACAAGTTAAACAATTGTGAGAATCTGTGTACTATTTTAGAAATGTATATGTGTTGTGTGCTATTTTAGGAATGCATATATTTATCTTCTAGTTATTTGGTGTAAGAATCTATACTCAGTTTTGTAATTAGGGAGACATCATTTATTTCCTAAAATAAGTTCCAGGACCTCTATATATAATATTAGATGACTAACCAATGAATTATTCATTCAAACCCTAAAATTTTGAGATTGCATCAGAGCAATTCTGATCAGGGATTGTCTTTACTGAAACCCTATAACTACCCCTTCCAAATTTGAAAACAGATTAAGACCTGACATTAAGTAGGCAGTGGGTTATCTTGAGATAGTTCAATTTCCCACCTTAGTGAATTGCTGCAGAATCTATGAAGACAATATGAAAGCAATGCAAGCTTAGTGGAAAAGTGGAGGACCATAGAGAAATAAGAGGAAGGAGTTCTTTACCAAGGAGAAACCCTACCAGCATCCATTCCAACCTTCCAAAAAAATTTCGAGGTAGAAGAATTTCATTTCTACCACTCCTAGAACGAACAATCCTATTCAATGTTTTCAATGTGGAGGACCTCATCTGACAAGAAACTACACTGTTAGAACTGTGACTTATTATAATTGTGGAAAGCCTGGCCATTATAGCAACAACTGGAAAAAGCCAAAGAAGGAACATGGCAACAAAAATGGAACACTAAAAAGGCTCAAGTTGAAAGGCCTAAGACAATAGGCAAAATTTTTATAATGAGCGAAACTAAAATCGTTCGATCTAACGGTCTTATTCAGGGAGATGGACACTCCCAAAATGACGAAGTTGATAATGATTCTTACGATGGGAGACCCTTATGATTAAAGATTCCATTCAAATGAATTAGGAAATAATTAGTAACTTGTAGGTTGTTTTATTTCTCTAGGATGAAATCTTTCTTCGTAGTTATAATGTACGTAGAACCTTGTTGTCCCTACCAAAACATTAATGTTTGTTCTTCTTTATGCTGTAAAAAAAACCCTGTTCCTTGGAATGACAATGCTAGTGTCTAAACTTATCCTACTTATGACTTTCTATCTAGTTATTCCTCAAGTGAAAAATTTGTTTTCCATTGATTTGATTACCAATTTTATGATTATTTTCATACTTTGAAAACCTTCTTGTATAATGCATCGATAAAAACTAGGATTATTCAAGATAACTTATCCTTGACTATTTAACCTGATCATTTCCTCCAATGATCCCAAACTTATAAAGCTTTTATATGATCTATATACCTTAATATGTTATTTGGATAAGTAACAATAACTTGTAAATTATTCGGTATTTGACCAGTCATTCTATTATCAACCTTAGCCAAGTAGTTTCTCAATAATCACTTTAATTTATTGAGAATTGATTATTTATTGTCGATTAAAATCAATCCCTTATATATCAATGTTTCCTTGTTGATCACACTTGATAATTTCATCCTATTATTCTAGTCATTCCTAAATATTATCATTCAATTTTGTTTTAAGGCTTTTAAATATGTACTCCTTCCTTAACCCTTATAATTGATTCCTTCTTCATTAGAATTCTCTTGGTAATAATGATAAACTTCAAACAAAATATTCTTCATTCTATGGTTGATTCTTCATCCATTAGCATTTTTCTAAAGGTTCATTGATATTTTAAATATGTTTTTCCAACCACATCTTGACTCAGGATGAGTTACTTTTCTTAGGTATTGTATTAACTCATTTTGTTATACCTCGACTCTTGAACCTTAATCTCTAGAAAATTCTTCTTATGCTTTGGTGCATCATCTGAACAGTTATAGTTCTTTCCTTAGGACCATGGTTATAATTTGTTAGATTTCCTATTATGTCAAATTTCTGACTATTAAGTAGAATTTCTTGATTTTGCCTTGTTTATTACTAGTGACTTCAATGTAATTCTGAGTTTGGCTAGCTTAAAGCTACATTGAGCATTGAAAAATGGGAGGCGATACTGGTTGATAAACTTCTAGATTAAGATAACGTAAAAATTATCCTCGATATGTTTAAGATAGTATTTTTTTCCTACAATCTATCATGAAGCTATAATAGACAAAAGAAGTAGTATTTGAAGACAGCCTAGATTGATTGAGGATTGACAAAGATAAAAAATCAAGAGAAGATTTGTATATTGCAATCTTGTTTTCTTTATTAAGTAGTTTTGATTTTGTTTAGCCATAATAAGTGAGAGTTGTATCCCTAACTTTTTACACAATTAGTGAATTTTGGGGACGAAATTTCTAAAAAGGGGGAGTATTGTAACACCCCTACTTTGGCTTTGCAATTATTTTTTAATATTTGACATTTTATTTCCAAAATTTTAGGAAGGAATCTTAAAATTTTGTTTTCCACCATTATATTCAAAATTTTAAGAACTATCTAATTATGATTTTTGATTATTTTTTCGAGACGGAACCTAGAAAAATGAGAAAATGATGATTCGTCCTTATTTCTCAACATAAAGGATTGACATGAGAAAAAGATCCAATTGGCAGTAAAATGTCAATTTGAGGTTGAAATCATGTCATATATATTAAAATATAATTTTGGAAGGAAATTTTCTAAAATTTCTATGTAAAATGACCAAAATGTCCTTAGTTATAAAAATGATAATCTCAATTCACTTTTAGGTAAAATATTTAATTTTAGAATTTTCATAAAAATTTTGGTATTTATTGAGTTAAAATGGATTTAATATGAATTTTTAACTCAAAAATACTAATTAAATAAATTTTTTTTAAAAAATATTTTTAATTTTTGGAAATTATTTCAAATATAAAATAATGGGTATGTCAAGTTTCATATTAAAAATTCATTAATTTGATGTTAAAAGCTAATTTACCTAATTTTAGGTAATTTTGTGAGTTCTTATTAATTCGACTGTATAGAAAATAAAACACTGAGATTTAGGGACACCTCAGCATGCCACGTCACAGCTCTAGCCTAGGTGACACTATTCTACATTGTGAGTCACCACTCTAAATTGTTACACATGTCAACCTAATAAATTAAAAAGAAATAAAAATAGATTTATGACGTCATATTGATGATGTCATTATTAGGACACCTCACCCCTCTTATTTTCTATAAATAGGCCATCCTTGGGACATTTTTTTTTTCATCCTCCTCCTCATCAAGAACTAGCTGAATACTCCCCCCCCCCCCCCCCCCCCCCCCCTCCCTTCAACATAAAATTTCGTTTACTTCCATTTTCATGCTAAAGCCATATTACTATCTTCTCCAGGCTTCATCAAAAGGAGACCTTGGATCTACCTCTTATCCTCTTCTTGTGATCTACTTCCATTGAGGTAATGGGTGGAGTAGAGTTGGTTCTAAATTATAGTCATTTTACATGTTGGTAGGAAAGGTTTTCTCCTAAACCTTGTAATGCCTAAGATTGATTGTTGTTTTCTTTATATTGTTATGACATGTGATGCTAAATTTTGATTTTACTAAGCTATTATATTGAAATTTAGATAATTAAAATATAGTTACTATGTTGTTATGCTACTGAAAATAAGACAATTAAAATATAATTATTAAGTTGTTATGCTGTTAAAATTTAGAAAATTAAAATATAATTACTAAATTGTTATGCTGCTAAAATTTTGGTAGAAAGTTTAAGGATCTAAGTAGATATTTAATTTCTATAATTACAGTTATGTTTTAAAATCTATGAACTATGAATTGTTTAATTATTATTTAGCATTTATTTACAAATATGTAATTTAGTCTTATATAGAAGTGATATGGATTAGGTCTCTATAATATAAGGCAGAGACATTAGAGAAAGATTGTATTGGTGTTCAAGTTAAATGAGATTAGGGAAAATCTTTGTTTAAGAAATAATAAATTGATAAGTTAGTGGGTAATGTAAAGCCTGGGACATGCAGTGGCATGACACCCTGCTAGGGAAGCCATAGTTCGATACACTGCAGGATGTATGCAAGGACCTAGAGGGTCTTGAAGGTGTGGTATCAAGTAGTGAAGTCCCAATGTTCAAGATAGTGACCTTGAGCTGGGATCTTTGTAAAGAACAAGCTTGATTACCCTAAAAACTGCTCAGTCATCACCAATATTGGTGTGAGAGTATACCTCTATGTGGATTATGTTGTCCTGCATTGTTACTCTATTCCTCAATGATGATAAGGATTGTATGATGTGATAAGAAGAGGTATATGTACTCCCAATCACTTTCCAGTTTTGTTGAGAACTATTACTCATAAATGGGAAGTATGGATCTATACCAAGTCAAGGGTAGTCTAGTACAACTTAGAATAAACCCTAGGTTCCCTTTTATTGTCAGCTATTTTTAATTTGCGTTTTATGGTAGAATTCCTGTTGTACATGTGAAAGCAATTTTAGAGCAAATTACCTCACTCCTTTTTCTTTTCCTCTATGTATGTTGTTTATGCGCTAATATGCGAAGATGATGACGATGACGTATAATGATTGTGCCCCGATGTTGCACCAGATAATCCAGAGACTACTCTGACAAATGAAGACTAGGAATCCTACTTCCTTTTGGATTTTATATAGGATAGGATAGGGTACATAGACAATACTTTGATATAGGTCCCTTTTTACTATATTTAGACGGATAGGTAGTATCTAGATTTCCCTGTATTCTATTGACTCTCAATACATTCAGTTAATGGTGTACATTATTAATGCATATCTGAAAGAATTTATTTCTTTTATCTTTTACTCCATTTCTAAATTATGTTTTACTGACAAATTTTCTATTTAGAAGTTTCGAAAAGACAATCGAGTGTAAAGTAAAATGAAAAAAAAAATTACTCGCATTTTGCATCAACTCAAAAATAATAAATAATTAAATAAGTACGGGTTGTGGTCAATGTGATAGGGTGTCACATTCCTCGCTTGAGTAAGCCACCACTGGTTCTTCCTCCCTCCCAAGACCACCACCGAAGCCACCACCTCCTACATGAGCCACCATTGCGAGTTGACCCAACCACCAAGAAACCTCTTACATGCAAGTGTTTCTTTATCCTTCTTGAAATTGAGTTTAACCCAAGCCCAGAGAAACACTTCTTGCTTGCTTATGAAGCTCAAATCATGTTAGAGTATCTGTATTAAAGTGTTATAAATCACGGTAAGTCGATGCTACGAAACCCCTTTCTTTTCCTTTCTTTTGGGCATATCTTGCAAGCCTTGCATGCGAGCCTTTGGACCCCAAATGCCACATGCAATGGCATTTTTTTTATCTACGCTTCACAAACTTCATTTTGACAGGTCCTAATTGCCAATTGAACAACTAAGGAGAAAACGGCACTAATTGCAAGATTGAAGGGCAAAAAGAGCGAGATATGTGAGCAGGAGTCGGATCGCAACCAACGGACTTTTCACCACCAAGGTAAGGGGGTAGTAAGATTGTCTACTTATTGTAGTTAAGTAGAGTCAGTTAGGAGAAACTTGCTCCTAGCAATTATAGCTCCAAGTCGATAAATTTATGTCTTTATGCACTTGTATATTTTGTGCTATGTTTGATGGACTAGGGATGAATGTATAATTGTTGACTCACTATTTTGTGTGTTTGACTTGAGTTTCGGGGATTCAAAAGGAACCCCGAAGTGCTACAGAGTTATAAGGTAAAGTGGCTCATTGAGGTTCTCCACAAGCCACACTTTATAGTCAAGAAACAATGTGTGAATTGCTAGAATTTCTGTGGTTTCTACCTTGTTTTGCTTGAATTTGTGTAATTTTCCCTTATAGAACTAGTCTGTGGTTTTTGTTTATCTTGTAGTTTTAAATGTCTTCTTTCAAACCCAAGTGGTCTTATATTTTTCTCTAGTTCCTAGAATATTTATCGAATATTTTGGCGAGATAAGTTTAGCCTGCTTTGGTGTAGGGCAGATTTGTGTGTGTGATATGTTTGTGTCCTTTTGAGATGGCTATGGTACCAAATTTGTTGTGGGATTGATTCCCCTGTGTCCACACATTTTAGAAAGGACTGAATGTGTTCATAAGTTGGAAATCTTAAACCATTTAGAGTGTGCTTGTTGAAATGTCTAGACAACATTTGTCCTGTGTTTGTTTAACTCATGTCACTCGTCCTATTAGAGTTAGTTAAAACCCTTTGGTGGGAATCTAGCCTTAAGTGTCTACTTTCCAACCCCTATGGTCTCATAATTCTTGAGGTATATCAAATATATTTTTGGATAGGATAGCTAGAGGTTTAGTTACTGTTTTTACTAAATTGTGAGGTATAATGGCGCACCTCTATACTGGGGTCAATTTTCTTGTTTTTTACACTTAAAAGATGAATGGAATTACCCTTGCCCAAGCCTAGATCCATGTCCAAGTTTAGGACAAACAAGAAATCCAAACTAAGTTATAAAGAGATTGCTGGAATCTCACTTTACATGAGGTCTATTTTGATTTCAAAATAGGTATTGATGTAGGAGGAGTTAGCCAAAACACTTCAGTGGTCATGTAGCCTCATGTGTTAGCTTTCAAATAAAATTGGTCCCACCTTAATTGGAGGTTTTTGTGAATTTTGGTGGTTATCTGAGTCATGTTGGCTTTGGTGACAAAATCTACGAGGCAATTTGTTGTTTTGGAGTTCAAATGCTTGTATATGACTTATAGGTGGCTAGTAATGCCTTCCCTGTGAAACCTTGATGTATATTGTGTATGGTTCTACTCCAAATGGTTCATATCTTGTATAAGTAGATGCAAACATATATCTATATGACATATTCTGTTTGCACTACAAATGATGGCGTGTTCATGTTTTAAGGCATTGTTGTATGTAACTGTATTGTATCTGTAAGTCATGATGAATTAATCGCTACAACATATTTTCAATGTATAAGAATCTGATATGAATGCCTTGAACTGTGACTGTGTGCTTGGATCGTAAATGGTGGTTTGTAAAGACAACGAATTGTGCCTGTGATTAGTTGGTCTCACCTTAACGGCATAATATAGAATAATACTATGAAATTACCTGAGATGATGAGGGAGATGGTATTGATTTACTGGGTCTAAACTAATTTCTAACTGGATCTTAATGCCACTATAGCTATATCTTCTAAAATAGATCATATGAATTCTAAACTTGTTCTTTGAGAAAGCCTTTTTTTTTTTAAATTTGGCCAAAATTACTATATCTGGGTTCATCTTGACATTTCCTCACCTAACTAGTTGTTTCAAAAACACATTTTTGATTTTCTTTCTCTAAACTTGGTTTAGCCTCTAATTACACTTCATAAAGCATAGTTTTAATGAGGTTGATGTTTAGGCTTGTGCACAAAGTCCAGATGTCTCTCATGTATTTTGACACCCTATATTTTGTGAATTCTCTCTTCTAAATGAGTTTTTGAACTAAAAGCATTTCCTTGATTTGTTGTGGCGATAAAGTGACTCTTTGTGGTCTTTAGAAGTTTTCATGTGTTTGAAAATGAATTTACAAGCGTAATTATTTTCAGGATTGAGGAAAATGATTCTGAAAGAAGATTTGTGGGCATCTCTTTATAAAACCCATTTTCACTCCTCCCATCTCATCATCTAATAAAGGGAAAGACGTAATAATTGATCATGCATCATGACATCTATGGATCACTGCTACGCTTCGGGAAGCTTGAATCCTATATGGATTCTTAAGCCCAAAAGGAAAAGGTTCGCCATTCCATAGGGACTACTATATTGTGCACACTCTCATTGGATCCTCTAAAACACCCATAAGGTGAAACAACTTTGTATGGAGTTTGCAGAATTGCCTACTACAGGGTTCACGACTTCATAATATTTGAATATGGGTACCCTCATGCATTATGTGCACTAAAAAATGGATTTAGTGACAAACTAGATAACTGGCTATGCATTACATGCATTTTGAATGACTAACCCCTGTTGAGTCTTAGTTGTGATCTGATTGTGCTCATGATGCTTATATTGTTCGTTTGACTATTTGATTGTTGTATAACTATGGCTTGAACATGCTATGCACTGTGATATATTGATCTTATGCCTACTTGAAACCGAACTGATGGATGATTAGACTAAGGGACCATGATTGTGCTAGCATGTCATATATTTTAGTTGACATTTTCTGGTTCATGAATGGTTTGTTAGTAGTTGTAATGTTGCTCAGGTCATCTTTATGCTTATTTATTTATATGGGTCATTGCCAATAATGGTGGCATACCCTTTGAGCTCGTTATGCTCCCCTAACATGTTATCTATATTTATGTATCTCACCTCCTTGTTTTTGTTTCTTGGTTTTGGCTCTGCTTGTCACCAAGCAGACAGATGATGGGTGATGTCTCTTCTAGAACACCCTAGAAGATGGAAAGGAAGCAAAACATAGGGAGTAGAAAGATGGAGTTGTTGATGGGGATGTATTATCCAGTAAGATCATCCCTAGGCAAGAAGTCATCAGTAGTATTGTGTCTAGGACTGTTTCACCAGTAGTAGAGTGGATGTTTCCCTCAATGTTTGACAACCATAGTGCGTATCAATTTAGGACCCCAGTCGATAGTCATAGTGTAGTATTGCTTCTTATTGTTACTGTTATTGTAATTGCACCAACAACTAATTCTATTCCCTAGGAACCACGAGTTCTCCCAAACCTTAGACCTAAGGGAGCTAGGATGAGAATGGCTGCTAGGAAGTCAACTATTCCTCGTGGGTCTACCTCTTCTAGGACTACTAGTCCTAAGAGGGTATTTGGAGAGAGTTGGTAAGGGTGAAAGTACAAATGATAGGGATTCCTCTAATGGTTCCTTTTATGTTAGTGACCTTTGCATGTTCCATCATATGGGTCAAAGTGGCTGCACTCCTAACCAGTAAGGCTAGTGGCATAGGTGACAGTTCTTGTTGGTTTGGGGTAGGTCAACGGTGTCATTAAGTTGTGTTTCTATAGTTGGATGTTGGGTTAGGCTTTACTAATTTCATTGGATAACTATACTTGTACACGTTGTATAATTACTTCTGACTTTTGTAAACCTATTATAACTCTCTTTCTAATTAAATTCGTGTATGGGACCTATATCGAGATGTTTTTAAGATTGCAGTAATTCCCACTCCTAATCCCCCGTATACAACTGTTTTCAGGTACTAATGGATAGCATCCTTATATTTTTAAAAGCATTTTATTTTATGTTTTGTAATATTGAGCTTTATGCTTGCCCGCTTAATTGGGTTTATTTATACTTGTAAATATGTAAATTGTCTATCAAGTACTTGCAAATGCGGTCACCATGTGTGGCCAATTTCTTTAATATTTTCCCTATTGTAAACTATTTTTCTTTTTATAGGTTCCATAATTTACAAAACGGTAACACAGGTTTACATCAAAAATAAAAAAATTTACTGGTATTTTCACTAGTTGGAAGTAAAGAACATTTTATTCTCCTAATCCTAAATGAAAACCAGTTAAGTTCTAATCCCAACAAGTTAGGTCCTTATAGAAACTAGTATGTATCCTATGCATTACACATCTTTCAAGTTGAAGTAAAAATATAAGTAGCTTATGTTTAAGAAAAATAGAAATGTTAGCAACACACTCTCTAACAAAGTGTTGCTAGCACTCCTCTAAAAAGAAAAGAGTGAATTTTTTAAAAAAATCTTTAAAAGAATTAATGTCAAAGTGTTGGAAAGCCCCCTTAATTGTGGTCAACCCTAGCCCGCCTTAATAAAGGCCTATTAGAGTTGGTTACCTATGTCTCAGAAAGGGCTACCTACAAACAGGTTTACTAGAAAGGTTGGGTGAAGCATCGTAGTGTGGAGTTGTTAGGATGTCGACTCTTTGAGGGTTGAGATCCCACATTGACTAGAGATAAAGCCTAGGTAATGCTTATAAAGCTTAAGCAATCCTTACCGTACAAACTAGTTTTGTGGGGTTGAGTTAAGTCCTAAGTTTAAATTGTAAGATAGTATGGATAGTTAAGACTTAAAACTAAAAAAGAAATTTTCATATGAAAAATTAAAATAAAAGTTAATGTTTAAGAATATACATTTATGAAGGGGAGTGTTGGATAGGAATCCCAAAATTTATGAGATAATATCATGCCCTATAATTTAAAAGATTGTAGTTAACCATTTATTTTCTATTGTAGTTACTATTTTTTAAGGATTCCTAATTAATTACAAGAATTGGAAATTATTTGTTTCCTTTTTAGATTCTTTGTTTTTCCTATTTATTTATTGCTCAATCATTTAAATAAAATATGAAGAAGAATGACTTCTTCCTCTTTTGATCATATATTTTTTTAACATCTATGATCAAAAGAGGAAAAAATCATTCTTCTTCATATTTTATTCAAATGATTAAGCAATATATAATTACTTAAAATAGAGAATCAATAAAGAAAAATAGAAAACAAATAATTGGAAATTCCTAAAATTGATTAAGTATCCCTAAAAATAATAACTACAATAGAAAATAAATGGTTGATTATAATCCCTTAAATTATGGGACAATATTATAATATCCTATACATTTTGGGATTCTTATCCAACAAATCTACATATCATACAGTCTTTGTTATGTTATTTAAACACATGGATTTCATGACCTTGAAACTTAATGTACAAAACACATTCACCATTTTATGAGTTTTAGTAGTCAATACCTTATTTGCAATTGGACCTTGAGCAAGGTAAGGTTTTTCATTGCGTAAATGGTGAAAACCATAAGCCACTTGGGCATCCATTCCTATAAAGTGAAAAAAAAAACTATAATAGTGCTCACAAAATCAAATTAGAGATTTATATAAGGTACCTAAAAATAGTATCCATCCTAAATCTACAAGGAATACAATAATTCATGAGTTTGGTTGCTGGCATTTTGGCATTTTTGTTGGTAAAAGATAATTTTCATTTATTATTCACTAAAAATATTTTTATGAATAGTTACGTTAAAAGTTCATTTGATTGAAGTTCTTTGCAAAAACAAATATGAAATTCATGTCTATTAGGATAATAGAGCAATCAACCATTTCTTCATTTGTACTACACTTATGTATTGTAATGCCTTATTACATTGTAAAATTGTACTTTAGTTGTAGCACAATTAGGTTCTAAATTAGCTATCTACATTCAGTTTGTCTCTAATTGAATTCAATTAGTGACAATTGTACATTAGGGATAGACTCACTAGTATAAATAGTCCTCGCTGTAAACTCATTCATATAACAATAACAAAGATAATTTTTAGTTTTTCTCAAAACTCTCCCTAAATTCTAAAATGGTATCATGAGCTGATTTCTCTCTTTCATCATGGCTTCACCTTCGAATCCTTTCCCAACCTTTTCTGCACCAATAACATTCTTCCACCAAATCTTTATTAAGCTTGACCTCAAAAACCTCCTTCAATGAATGTAGTAGATCGAAGGAATTCCTCCCGATTTCGAGCTTCAAATCTTTGTGGAACTTCAATCAATTCCTCCAAGATTCATGTTAGATCAAGATTGTGATGAAAATTGCACCTATCCAGCCTATATTGAGTGGAAGCAATAGGACTCACTCATGTACACTTGGCTTTTCTCTACCATCTTTAAATCTTTGCTATTCAATGTAGTTAATTGCCACCATGCATGGCTAGTTTGGGAAGAAGTTCACAATTACTTCCAAAGCCTCACAAAGACAAGGTTGAGGTAGCTCCATTCTGAATTTTGCACCATCACCAAAGGAGGTGGCACAATTGCTAAATTTGTCCTTTGTATTCGAGCCATTGTAAAAGCTCTAGAATCCATTAGTGATCCAATGCCTTATTGTGATTTGGTGGAATGTTACTCAAAGCACTACCCAAGGAATTTGACTCTATTGTTGCTACCATTAATAGTAAATTGGAGTTGTCCTACATTGACAAAATCGAAACACTCTTACTTATGTGGTGGTCATCGAGAAAAACAAAAACAATGTACTTGTTGATCCACTTACACATGTACAGTAAATCTCACTCACATTCCCACTTTGCGCTCAGTGCCTTAAGATTGAACCATGTCATATTCTTAATTTGGTGCTCCCAATCAACCATTATTCTCCAATTATGGCAACACCAGAATTGCGTTGTTCCATGGTACCTACTTTGATAGATTTCACTGTCACAATGAGTTGTTGTACCCCCATTCAATGCCAAATTTGCCTCTCTACTACTATTGTCATGCAATTCTTGTGCCACAAACACGAACCTATAGGAATCCCTCTCTCTTCACTTAGCACGCTAACAATTAGAATCACCCAAGGCCATCACAACAAAACAGTATGGGTCCTTTGCCTATGCAACTCTGCAGCAAACCTCATCTCAACAAGCACCACCTACCTTATCTATTAGGCCATCTCAACCACATGCTATCTTTAGTTGGATTGATCCTTTAGACACCTCTGTTTAGGGTTGGTGCCTTGATGCTGGAGCCAATCACCATGTGACACTAGATGGATCCAATTGGTAGACACTACCACCATTGCCAAGGTCTGATAAGGTTTTCTTAGGTAATGTCCATGATTTGTTAATAACTTCCATTGGCTCTATATCATTTTAGTCAACCTATTAACCAAGCTACCAAAGTATACACCCAACTCAAAAATATCTAACTAGTTGCCTTAATTACTAAGAATCTTGTTAGTGTTAGTCAGTATGCCAAGTATAATTTTGTTTATTTTGAATTCCTATGTTATCACATTTCAAGATATTTTGAAGCTTTGTTGAGATGTATTGTAGAACATGATGCACTCTATAAGTATGATAGCTTTCCTAATCTTCCATAGACTGACTCTCAATTTAAGGATACAATAACACTTACTCCTATCAAACTCAATTGCAATTTTGTTACTAGTTCACAAAATTTGAATTCTGTTGTAAATATTTCTTTTATAGCCTACATGTACTTTCACTATTAGTCATCCATGTAAGTCTATTGTTAGTTCATCAGATGTACAATAATCTCCTTCTTTTTATCTCCTATGGCAATGTAGACTTGCCCACCCACAACCATGAAACATTACACTATATTGAATAAAAATGCCTTTAACTTTTGTACTACTTATTGAGTTGTTGTCCAAGCAAAGTTTAATGCTTGCCTTTTAATCTCTCTACTACTATGTATAATTCTCCACTAGAAGTGGTATTTTGTGATCTATAAAGACTAGCCCCCATGCATTCCTCATGTGGCTACCTTTATCTACTAACATGTGTTGATGCTTATACTAGATACTCTTGGGTTTATCAACTTAAACAAAAATATCATACTCTAACAGATTTTATGCAATTTAAATCAATGGTTGAGCTCCAATTGAACTTCAAAATTGATGCTGTAAAACTAAAAATAGATTGGGGAGATAAATTCTCACTTTTCCTTAGTTCTTGTTAGAGTTTGGCATTCTCCATAGGCACATTTTCTTGCATACACATCATCAAAATAGTTTTATTGAATGCAAAGTGCAAACATCAATATGTTGTCGAAACCAATCTCATTTTACTTGCCCAAGCTTAGCTCCTTACAAATTTTGGGATCGTGCATTTCTTACTCCAACCACCTAATCAATAGGCTATCTTCAGCTACACTTGGCAATAAATCTCCTTACTTTTTTCTTTATCATTAAAATCCTAATTATCACTTGATAGAGGACTATCCATGAAGACTAAGGATGAGGACATGGAGCTTAACATAGAGGGTCCTATGATTAGAGCAAGGAGCAAGAGGATGATAGAAAAGCTCAACGAGAAGCTCAACATGTTTTTGAAGCAAGGAGAGAGGCTTAGGGCTCATTAATTAGAACCAAATTCTTGATTAGGACTTTGTGTATTTTTTTTTAGGATTCATGTAATTGGGCCTTAGTTAGGCTTTGGTATGCACCATTGATGGCTCAATAAGGCACCATAATGATTGTAAATAATTTAGCTTGTTTGTCTTATGAGTTAGTGATGCTTGCTAGTTGGGCCTTTTATTAGTATGACTTAATATTGGGCCTTCTATTTGTTTGATGTATAAATAGGCTTGATGAACAACTTGTAAACACTTTTGACATAATTGAGATTGATTAACATTTGCTAAGTGAAAGTCTGTTCTCTCTTGGTTATTGAGTGACACCTTTGATTCTTATCAAGGATTGCTAATCCTTGTTCTTAACTCATAAATCAATTCATTTATTGTGGTGGTTTCTTCAATTTCAAGTCTTTTTCACTATTTTCTTTTTCTTCAATTCTTCAATTTTGTGAATTCTTTGGTGTTGAAATTTTGATCCTCAAGGGAGATTCACATCATCACTTCCTAAAAACTTTTGGTTGTGCATGCAAATTGAATATGATGCTCTGATGAAAATCAACATTTGGACTATTGTCTCTCTTCCTCCAGACAAAGAGGCTATTGGTTACAAGTGGGTTTTAAGAGTTAAAGAGAATCCCTATGGTGATATTAACAGGTTTAATGCCAGGCTAGTGGCCAAAGCGTTCCACCAATAGCCTAGGTTTGATTACATAGACACCTTCTTACCTGTAGTTAAACTTGCTATTGTTAGAACAGTTCTAACTATTGCTATATCCAAAAATGGCCAATCGAATAACTAGATGTTAATAATGCGTTCTTAAATGGGCACTTGGAAGAAGAGGTATACATGCAACAACCTCCCAGGTTTGAGTCTAAGAACTACTACTGCAAAATAAATTGGTTTTCTTATGGCATATTCTTCATTGCAAAACCTCTCCATTGCACTAAATATTACTTATTTTTTGCACTAAATAATGATGTCTTAGTTTTTATTTTAATTTGAAACATCTATATTAGAGGTCTAGGTGTTCATGTCTTAGTGCTTATCTCTTGGTATTTTGTACTAGCTTAAGTTGTTTTGTGACTTATGAGTTGTGTATGTCTTAATGTTTAAGTTGTTTATGTTTTGTTACTTTGTACTAGTTTATTATCACTAGATTGACCTCCTTTTCTTTCTTATGATTATGAACTTAAGTATAATTAAGTATTTAAAGTGTGGTTTAAAGGTCTTTATTTTTATTTCTACTATTTTATATGCATATATATGAATTTATATGCATATGTACAAGTTTTATGAATTTTATAGGATCTTACTATCTATGTTACAATCCCACATTTTATGATCCTATTTCTTTCTTTTTTTTCAATTTAGAGCAGAATCTCGAGTTCGACTACCTTGTTGTAAACTCATTCACATAACAAAATTGCATAGAT
Source organism: Spatholobus suberectus (assembly GCA_004329165.1). Lineage (NCBI taxonomy): Eukaryota > Viridiplantae > Streptophyta > Magnoliopsida > Fabales > Fabaceae > Spatholobus > Spatholobus suberectus. The sequence goes on along the minus strand of CM014729.1, from coordinate 51,995,248 downwards.
CATTTTCAGTTTCTCTTCCAAATCTCTCTCCCTTTAATTTCTAAATGAACCATAACCTTCTATTTTGCTACCTAGGGATTGAAGGGGATGAGGGATGATCATGGCACAATGTTAGCATACGATAAATGAGGAAGGATAGGAATCCAACATGATGGACAACTAAGAAATAAATGTTAATGAAGATGAACAAACACGCAACCAAAAGAAAATTACATTTTTTAACCATAGTTCCATGGGAGACATATATAGTGAGAATAATTTTCATTTTGAGAATGTGAGAACTATAAATCTAGGCCTTAAAACCATACATGGATAGTCAAGATTAAAGTAGTTAGAAGTCATATGACCACTAAAAAAATCGTGGACAATTGTCTTTTAATCTTGACCATTAAAATATAATCTAATGGTTTGTATTTGTTGTTCTTATTTATCACAATAACCAAGAGTTCTCATATGATATGCTCTCTAGTTTCATATATGTTTTATTTGATATATTTATTCACATATACATAAACACATTTAGAAAAGAAAACGTAAAATATGAGGCATAAATGTAATCTTATTTCTCTTTAATGAAGTAGATCCTAATTGCCAGAACCCACTAAGTTTGCATGAGCTTCTAAAATCATTGAAGAGTAAAAGGAAAGGTTTGGGCAACAAAATCTAGGTAGCATGCATAATAATAACAATTCAAAAACTACATTCTTAATTCTTAAATTACCCTTATGCATCAATAATAAGATGAAAGCAATTTGGTTTTATATTAATGCTACATTTGATTGACATATACTCTTGTACAGTAACATATCTCTCGATTATTACTATCAACTATAAACAAAAGGCACTAACTTGTTTATAAAAATCCAATTTAGGCAGCAACATACCATAAACATAAAATCCAACAGTACCTATACTGAAGTAATTGTAGAACACGCCTTCATAACATATAACATTCTCAGGCAATTCTCCCTCAACTTCTAAGCACTTCAGTCATAAGAAACTTTATATGTTATACAAAAAATAAATAAATACATAAATTGTAACAATATATTAAGTCGAGAAAATCTAAATGACAAAAAGAACTATTATTAAAAATAGTGAATTTTGGCATTAACATTATACTTGTTGCATGCTGAGTCATCATATACAAGTGTGTGCAATATAAGCAATCATTCAAGGTTGACGTGTGGATTTCACATCAATGAAAGGAAAAATTATGTCATTCTCTTCTTTACCAACAAGATTATGTTTACTTCAATTGCAAGAGTTGTGTAAATTGCTCTATATTAATTCATTGAAAAAATATTTATCACTTACTAGAACCAATTCCAAAATGGATCAGTTCATTTAACTTTTGTAACAATTATCTAAATCATAATTGGCTCTTAAAATAATTTTATGCTAATTAACATACTTTCCAATGAAATTGTTTTTGTGATGGGCACTATCATTAATTACACTATACTACATTTATATTTGAATTAATATGTTGCTAATTGCTAATAATATGTAGCTTATATTTATTTAATAATTTGACTCTCACTATAATTTTTTTTTGTAACAAATAAAATATTTTTTATATTAATTTTAAAATTTCTTGAACTATTATGTTTTTTACGTTTTATATTTATGGGAAAACTCTAAAAAATAACTTGTATTTTGACCTATATGTACTATGGTCCTATTACTTTCAAAATGTACAAAATGGTTTTTAAACTTTTCTAGTTGTGCACTTTACTCTTTTTCAGTCACTAATATTAAAAAAATGAACAGAAAACACCCGTGTCAGGATCCTAGAATGGTTATAAACTAACTAGATGATAACATATGTACTTTTTCATCTATTTTTAATTGTTGTGATGGAATTAGAGTGAAGTGTACAAATCATAAAGTATAAAAGTTCTTTTAGCGTATACACACACACAGACACACACAATGACCTATATATCTACAATGACCTAATTGTTTATCATTTATGTATGCATTGACAAAATCTTATACATATGGCAACATTGCCAATAGCCACAACAATTAGAAAAGAAGCCTACCAAATTAATAGTATAACTGGCTAAAATAAATATATGAAATAAAATGGACTGAAACCTCATCAAGTGTGAACTCTATTGTATGCTTCAAAGAATGAGGTGGCTCTATTATAGTGCCTTCTGGCATTGAAAGTGAAAGTCGCCAACTACATTAAAGAAATTTAGTAGAAAAGTTATGCCTAATTGTTTTGTGACTTATAAGCCACAACTTTTGAAGTCATAATCATAGTTGTGTTACAAAAATAAAAATTATAAAAAATTACTAGGAATTTAGGTTGATGTGGCTGTAATTGTGAAGAACACCAAAACCATAATATTGCAGCTATAATTATGACATCAAGTTGCAAATTGTAATTTAAAATCACAATTATAACATTGGGGACATTATAAGAAAGAAAACATTAATAAAATATATAAAAATATTAAGGAAAATCAAACATTTATAAAAGTCATCCATGTTAACATAGATTATGCAATATGAACTTTTAAGTTATTATCATTGTTGAAAAGTCGCCTTAGTTGTGGTCATCCCTTACTCACCTTAATTGCATAATCTTTGAGCCACATTAATTGCCGTCTCAAGGGAGTGTGTTTAGTTTCATATCAACTTGAGAAATGGCTTAAATAAAGCTTATAAAGCTTGGGCAATCCTCACCTTTCAAGCTGGTTTAGCAAGGTTGATTTGGACCCTAAGCTCGACTTCTAAGATAGTATCAAAATCTTTCCTAGATCCATTGTTGGGTCACTTACATTGCCACGCTCTAGTCCTATAGCCCTAAGCGTGAGGATGTGTTGGAAGGCCACCTTAGTTCTAGTCACCTTTAGCTCACCTTAATTGCAGCCTCTTTGGGCTACCTTAATTACAGCTTTGAGGGGGTGTCATTAGTCTCACATCCATTAGAGATATGACTTAAATAGAAGATTTAATAGCACATTTTGCCCCTGTCTTTTACAATTTTGTAAATTTTGCCACCTAACTATTTTAATTGCACATTTTACCCCCTATTTTTCACGATTTCATGAATTTTACCACCCAACTATTTTATTTACACATTTTGTCACCTAACTTTCAAAAATTTGTGCATTTTACCCCCCCAATGTATGACGTCGTTAATTGACTGTGAATGTGACATTTTGATCATTGACGTGGCAGGTTGACTATTGACATGGCAAGTTGCCACACCATAATCAGCCTGCCACATCATCAGTCCTCATCAGTGGTCAACTTACCATGTCAGCTATCAACCTATCACATCATCGATCAAAAATTTGATGTCATCGATTAACTAATAGCATTAGCTGTCAACTAACGTCATCAGTCAAAATATGCAATTAAACCTACATAAAACTTATAAAACTTGGGCAATCTTTGCCTTACAAGTTGGTATTATAGGGATGAGTTAGACTCTAAGTCCAAATTCTAAAAGTCATCATGCTTACCACAAAACTACTATTGGGAAGTAAAACATTCAGAAAGTCAAACACACTTAAATAAGTGATATCTTACCCATTAACAAAATTAAATCAATTTAGGAACATATAAACTAGAAATGAAGCGTCAACATTTGGAAAAAAAATTATAGGGAAAAAATTTAATTTGCTAACATCAAATACCATAAGCTATTTGATAGATTTGAAGTAGAGAACTTATTTAGGTGTTTCTTGCAGTCTCACTTGTATATAAAAAAAAACCATATTAAATAATAAAATTTATGAAAAAAAAATTAATCTTTTTTAAAATAATAAAAAAATGTCAATTTGTTAAGCATATTAGTATCTCTTTCTGTATTTGGTGCATTGATTCCATTCTTCAAGTACTAGAGATGAAAACAATAAAATTCGAAGGATGATTTAAGAAAATATTATAGCTGCAAATATTAAATAATGAAGATAGAAGTCATCATCCATATTACTCTAGTCAATTCAATATCTATAATAGAATGAGAGGATTATTAGAACAAATCATTATTACAATTGCCTTGTAGCTGTACCGCAATATTTATATAGTCCTTTGCTACTTAACAAATTAGATTTTGATAACTTTTTTTAAAAACTACTAATTTTCAAGCACCAACTTAAAGAAGTCTACCATACTTCAACATACCTAATTATAAGAGAATATATACCTATCCAAACGACAAATTGGACCAACACTAGCCTTGTAAAGAGTTCTCTTAATAGCTGCTTTCCATGAAAAAGGAAATGAACCACCCTGATAATAAATAATAGATCAAAAGGAAATTAATATTATTTAGCATTGTAATTAATATTCATTTAACAAAGGTCCCAGGCATACGAATTTACCCAACCAAAACTCCTAGAAAGGTCATTCCCTGTACCAAGTGGTATGATCCCAACTGGAGGAACTGGTTGTCGACCTTGTGCATGAAGTTCTGTGAGACATCCTAATATCCAGCCAACTGTACCATCACCTCCGGCTACCTATCAAGTTAATGCATAGATTTATCTACCATATACATACATACATATATAAAATATTAATATTAATTAATTAATTAACTCATTTATATTCAATTGCCTGTCAATTTTGTTTATTTAACTTTATGTCAGAGGGGAAAAAGTAAACTTTAAAATTCATCCATAAGAAATTTGCTGAGAAACACATCTCTTTGAGGGATTCAAAATTCTTATCCTTAGCTATAAAAACCACAAATGTTGATGATAATAGTTCTTACATATGTCCCTTTGCTAGCCTTTGTAATTTTGAGAGACCAAATTGAGATAGATTTTACATTCTTAGAGACTAGTGTACGTGTTAACTAAATTTTTTGGAGATGAATTTAAATCTACCCAGGAAGAAAAAATAATGCAATAACTAATACTTGAATTTCAACTTATTTTTAGAATGACAAATGTGATTTAAATTAAATTATCAAATTACCCTTGATGCCCTTCCTCTAATAGAGCACTAACGGCTCTGTTACGATTTCCTTGACATGTAAAATCAATGTTGCCAGAGAACAATCTTGGTGAGATTCACATAGATTTAGATACAAACAATTTCTTTCTGTTTCCATTTCATTCTTATTCTTCATTTTCACACATGAGCAAGCTTGGTTTTGTTTCTATAACTGTTTGCACAGTGCAGCAACAATTGCATTTGCGAAAAAGAGTTTTTGGTAAGGCTTAATCTTTTAATTTTGAGGTGTATAAGTGATGGCCTAGAACATGCTACTCTTGCCCATGATTCCACACATGGATTATCACCATTCTATCCAAGTAGCACTTCACCGGAAAAACAATTCTACTTGAAAATTTAAATGCCTAGAAACATCAACAGTGCAAAAAAATACAATTACAGATTTGGAATCCATTCAAAATCACTTTTTTCTTTCATTAACCCCCTAATTAGAGAAAAGGGAAAAATGTCCCCTATGGAACCAAATTCATAGAGAAAGCTCCTAATAAGCAAAACACCATAAATAGTAGGAACTTCAATTGAATAAACTGGTTTAGGGAATCAAATGCTACACAAGTAATGAATCCAACATTCCAATGCACCAAAAAAAAGTCAATTTTGAACAAAACCCATTCATTACAAGTATTTTATAACTTTGATTTCACACATCAATGAGATCTGTACTCTGTTAGAGGAAAGACGTTAAGGGTAATTTGATAATTTAATTTAAATCACAAGTATCATTTTAAATGAGGTGTCAAATTTTGATTGGATAAGACAAGGTGTGATACATAAATAGGAGACAACAGATTTAATCTTGCATAGTGACAGAAGACTAAACTATGAGTTTTGATATTATTAAATAATATAGATAACATACGAGGTTGACAAAATCCAATAACCGTGTATTTATCATGTGAAAACAAAATGCATGTTGTAATGCACTTGTGATCAACATAAGGAGAACATACCATAATCCTTATTCTTTCACGAGTTTCTTTGGCACAAGAATCACCAAGACTAGCCAACATCTCCAGGCAACCTAACCCATACTGGATAAACTCGTGAGGCTTCACATCTAATATGTCTAAAATCTGCAGTGAACATCATTTCAATCATAATAACATCAATGCATAAAAATCCTCTAACAACAAAGCAACAATCATAGATTGCAATTCCACTTTTAGTCAGCAACTTGAATTATTAAGAAAAATCATAATTTTAAACTGATAAAAGTGTCTAGTTTCTAAACTTCAGTAGTACATATACTGATCAATACGACATTCACTTTATTGTCACATTCCTATTTGAAGGTATATTAAATCCCTTAAAATTAAAGTGCCAAGCAAAAAATATATTAAAAGAGTTATAATATTCATACACTTAGCATTTTTACCTCATTTTTCTACCATTCTCTTCATTTTTTATCTTACCATTTATTACATCTATCAATTTCTCTTTCTCTTTAATTTTTCTTTCTATCTTTTTCTTTCTTCTACCCACACACTACAAAATTAGGGTGTACACTTGACTTTTTCATAAAAGAAAAGGAGTAAAATAGAAACTTCGTCCTTGGGATGTGAGTTTAATTGGCATGTAGGGTTTTCACACTATCAATCAATAGTGGTCATCTATGATGAGATGATAGCATAAAAAATATTTCATATATTATTTATTTATTTATTATTATTCTTTGAAACTTAGTTTTATTAAAAATGCAAAAGAGGCAATATATGTTGAGTTAAATTATAATTTCAAAACCAAAATGACAAAACGTTTAAATCTCGTTTGATTATTATGGAAAAAAAATAAAAATAATGACCTGCTCTTCACTCATGAGATGTTGGAGCCTCTCCTTGAGGATGGGGCCATGGCGGCCACCACTACGAGGGTTGATGAAAATGACCATAGGCGTGGAGGGTGCCACTGCATTGTGGTCATTGTCTTTGCTGCGAATGCAACGGCTCTCATTGGTGGTGGGGTCCTTGAACCTGATAGCATCATGCATTGCGAAGCAAAGGTATTGCGGCATCATCAGCTTCTGCCTTAACTCCTCCTTGTCCACGCGAATACCACCCGAAATGCCACATCCTCGCAACGACTCCACAATCAAAGACGATGACTTTATTGGTACCTTACTCGTGTCTCCCATTGTTGATGATGATGGTGAGTCCATCGTTTTTTCTCTGATCCAATTTGGAAAAAAAACTATTGGATCTGATGCTCTAAGTTATTTGATGCATTTGTTGAATAATAATGCATCTGTGATAATGAGATGTTTCTATCTAGATGATATATATGTAAATGTGTGAGATATAGAAATATGGTATGGGATAATCGATACAAAGGTGGCGATTGGCTTGGCCCTTTGCCAAGAACAATGTCAGGTGGAGGTTTCTATGTCAAAAATGTTGTTGTGTTCTTTGTCAGCCTTTACGAATTTCAAGATGTACGTCTTTACTCGGGGCCAATAGTAAATGTCCTTCCACCTACTCCTTAATTACGAAAATTCTCCTTACATATGCTAGCATCAATTTTCATGTTATTTTTTCTTTAAATTTTAGGATTTGACTCTTATAAAATGAAGAGCTACACTTTAGAAAATAACTAGTATGATACTTGTGTTAACGCACGAGATATCACATTTTTTAAATTACTAAATCATTAATTTATATAAATATTTTTCTTTATAATGATTTGGATATTTTTTACCAAATGAAGTTAGTTAGTATGTGTGTTATTTTTTCAATGACTCAAAAAGTAAAAAAAAAATGTAAAAAAGTCATTGCAACAATTGCACATGTACTAAAACACAAAGACTTAATACTTTTTTCTCATGAACAAACTAATTGAACTAATGAAGAAATCGTAAAAAAATTATAAATGCAATGTAACCATTGAATTAATTTCTACTTAAATAGAATAATGGATGGTAACAATCTATTTAACATAATATGATAGGTTGATCTTGAATGCTTTATTGTTATAGGATTTAATATATTGTTATGGATGAATGTTGAGTCAATTTACTCCATTATTTGTTTTATGCTGAAATATATAGTGGATGTTCAAGTTTTATTTGGATCATGAGTGGAATGATGTTGATCAATGAATGCAACATCATGGCTTTTTATAACGTGGTCTTTATAGCATAGGAGAACTAATATTGTAAGATGTCTAATTAATTGGTTTTCAAATATTGTAGCATGTAGTATAACCAATTCATGTATTTTGGTGTAAAGGGGATAACAAACTTTTAGTGGATTATTCTTTCTCCAAGCAATAATAAAGATGTTTTGTCACTTGATTCTACATTTAAAATGATATCACATTTTGAGTATAAAGCATAAGCTAATGTTTCAACATAAAAACTTTTGTAGTACACGATAACCATATAATGGTATAAGATTTTTATTATGATATTTGAACTCGGAAATTGATTGCATCATCTGTAGTAGAATTGAAGAATTTTTTAAATTGATCATGCAAGATAGTAATATCATAACGTTTTGCATAGATAAGTTTATTACCTGGTTGACTTGTAATCCTATCTTGTGGCTACGACATTGATGGGTAATCTTTTAGAACTTTTTTGCTTAATTGCAATAACTCGTCAATTAGTAAGAGTGTTTTGTAACTCTACATCACTAAGTTGTAAGTATAAAAACAAATATGTCAGTTAATAATGTATTATGTTGATGTGCATGCAAACTATTATGGTAAAGTAATAGATACAATGTAAAATAGGGAACAAATATGTATATCTTAAATGTTGGAAAAATTTCTTGGTTCATAAAAATACCATCATCTAATCATTGTTAAGTTTGTTTCTCAACAAGTTCTAATCTATTGATGTGAGATAAGAATTGTCAAAAATCAAATAGTCAAAAATAAAAGTAATATTAAAATCACAATATAACTATAAAAGTAATAAGAAAATAAAAGATAAATATTGTACAAATAATTATTAAATAATGTTTAAAAAATAATAGTGAAATAATAAAATTGTAAAAATATTATTGAAATAAATAATATTATAGAAAGTAAAAATAATATTGAATTGCAAAGATGTTATAAAGTTAATATAATTATTAAAATGATTTTTCATACATTTTTTTATTTGAAATAGGTATTTAATATATGCAATACTTCAAAGTTTTAAAAGAAGAAAAAAGTTCAATTTTAAATAAGAATTTATTCAGGAAGTAAAATGTAAGAAAAAATATAAAAAATAAATAATTATTAAAATATATTATTATAAACTTATAAATTTTTCAAAAGTAAAAAGTTTTAATATCCATTTTGATATTTTTTATATTGAATGTTAAATTTAAAATTTAAATTATTCAATGTTAAATTTAAAATAATCATTTGTTTGGAAAACAAATTATTAATTATATACTCAAAATATTTAATTTTTGAGAAAAAATTCAAAAAAAATATCTTTGGTTTGTTGCATTTCAAAATTGATAATTAAATTAATCTCTAAAAATATAACTTTAACTATGTTACTCTTTAAAAAAATAAAATTATATTCAAAATTTTTAAGTATATTTCATCAAGTAAATTATTCTTCATGTATAGATTTTTTAAAAATTAATTTAATCAACGAAGTATGTAACGACTGGTAGTCGCTACTATACAACACCACTGAGCACTACCATCACGTGTAAGCATATATATATGTATATATATATATATAAACATCAAGATGAGACCCAACCGTCTTAGCCAAAACTATCATACAATCTTTACAACTCACAAAGAATGAATGAATAGGAGGGATGACACCAGGCTAATATATATATACATCAATAAGGGGAGAGGGGATACAAAACACACTCTCTATGGCTGGTCACACTATACATCCCATCAAAAAATTAAATAAAGATCACAAAACATCAAAAGAAAGGAATGTGACTCATCGCATCACATTACCTCCTACTAGCAGCTCCACCTTCAGCTTTCAGTAGACGGATCCACTGATGCCTCACGTTCTACTTCCACACCCAACGACGTGATCATCGCAGTTAAACAAAAAGCAATGACGGCAACAGCAACAACCAAAACAAAACAGCAAAGCAAGGGGTAAGCTTACTAAACAAATAACGTAGCCTATCATCAAAGGAACCATCAACAACTCACATCATCACTCACATATATACAAATATATAATCATACAGTAAGGATTCCATGACATTAGACCACATGATACAACAATTTCACCACTACCATGTCAATGCATGAGGACACGACTCTCAAGAGATTTACAAAAACTCGAGTGATCAGACAAGTCTCACCCCCTAAGATGGCGTCAACAGCACCTCGTCACGTGCCTCTCACCATTCAGGGATTGCCAAACTCTGATCTATGGATAAGATTATGCGATCTATCGTGATAAGCGTATGTGGGTGGTGGCTCACCATGACTCAAGGTTTGCATTCCCTTGGTCCCTTACGGAATTGCCCATGTACTCATCCTTGAAGGCCCATGATAGTGACCCCACGTCTCATCCAGCACTAGGTTGGAGGACCTGTTTGAGTTGTCTACTCCAATCAACCAACCAACATACATGCCTGCTCGCACCACAGTGTGAGGTCCTAACATATGCATAAATGCATGTTCAACATGACAACAATCACTTCAATATCAACAAATTAACTAATTTTAATAATAACACCATGTGGACTTAATTCAGCTCCATACATGGCCAGACAACACTACCAACCACATGCAAGCTCAATTTAGCATCATACATGGTAAATAGGTAAGACCCTATCCAAGCAACCCGTACCCCATAAGAATCTCAAAACAATATCATTTATAGCAAGTGGAGATCCTATCCAAGCAACCTTCCACTCCTACCACATACTCAACTGAGACAACTACTGCCTAATTTACTCGCTCAACGACCCATATACTGTAACGACCTAACAGTCGCTACTCAACAACATACATACCATCCCATTTATTCTCATATAAGCATGAACGAAAACAAGACATGTATATAAATGAAATACACTCATCCTGAGAGATCTATCCATCCTTTCAATTGCCATACATTCATGTCTTTACAACATATCAATAGCAACAAAAAAGGGGAATAAAACTAGGCCATATCAAAATCAATATACATCAACGGGGGAGAGGGATACAAAACACACTTCCTATGGCTGGTCAAGTTATACAACCCCATCAAAAGAATAAAACAAAATACATAACAAAAGGAACAAAAGCTTGGCTCCTCCAGCTAAACTTCTTTAACTTGCAGCTCCATCCTCAGCTCTAAGAAGCCGGGTCCACTGAAGCGTCACCATCTACTCCCATGCCATAAGACGTGATTATCATAGGCACACTAGCACAACAACAACAACAAGATATCCAATAACAACAAAACAAGGCAAGGGTAAGCATACTAAAACAACAGCATAGCATATAAATTCTAAAACCATCAACATATCTCAACATTCATACTTGTAACAACCCAACTGTCACTATTGAACAACCATACTAATCTCTCCCCTGCCATATAACATGTATAAAAACCATAACATATATATATATATAGGAAACATACATGTGCAGAGAGATCTATCCATCTCTTATACTCCCATACATACCATATCTTCACCCCTTATACAAATAAAAGAATGGAGATAACACCAAGCTATATCAAAAGAAATCAATGTACAAATAAATCAATAGGGGAAGGGGGATACAAAACGTACTCCCTATGGCTGGTCACACTATACAACCCCATCAAAAGAATGAAGCTAAATACATCACAAAAGAACAAAAGCCTTGCTCCTCAAGCCATACATCTCCAGCTCGTAGCTCCATCCTCAGCTCTGAGAAGCCAGACCCACTAAAGCACCGCCATCTGCTCCCACGCCAACATACAACAGCAACAAAGAAACCACAACAGAAACACAAGGCAAGGGCAAGCTTACTAAAACAACGATATAATATATGATTACTAAAACCAACAACAAATTCTCAACATTCACTCTCACATATGTATACATACATATATATACATATATATATATATATATGTATATAGCATGCATTCACATGGCTAGCATTCTCAACTGTGCACCTCATATCACAACAATTTCACCACAATTATGTCAATGCATGATGACATGACTCTAAAGAGATTTACAACATCTCGAGCGATCAGCTAGGTCTCACCCCCTACCATGGCCTATCCAAGCACCATTCAGGGACTACAAAACTCTAATATGCGGATAAGCTTAGTGGTTTGTCAGAATAAGTGTATGTGGGTGGCGGCTTACCGCGACTCAAGGCCTACACCGCTTTGGCCTCCTGCAGAATTGCTTATCCACTCATCCCTAAAGGCCTGTCATTAGCTGCCCTACGTTGTCTCCAACACTAGGTTGGAGGCCCGTCTGAGCTACAGCTCCAGTCAACCATCTAACTTACGTGCCTACCTGTACCACAGCATGAGGTTCATCGTCAGCTACCTCAGCCACCAACTTATGCATGAATGCATGTATCACAACACCACATCTACTCAACCACAACTAATAAACATAATATATATATATATATATATATATATGTATGTATGTATGTATGTATATCAAATACAACTTATGGCATGAGGTCCATCGTCAGCTACCTCGCGTAGTCAAACAACATCCACCAACACCATGCAGGCCCAATCTAGCCCCAAACATAGTCAACAGGTAAGGCCCTATCCAAGCAGCGCTTACCTTGTGAGAAGTCTCACACAACATAGGTGGAGGTATTGTCTACACAACCTGTACCCCTTTGTGGAATGCCTCACCACAATTACACCACACAACTAGTGGAGGCCCTATCTAAGCAACCTTCCACTCTACTCATCTTTTCCAACAATTCTCACCTTAGACTCACACTAGGAGTCCTTACCAACCATGTTTACACCACTACACTTTCTAAATTGATCAATTACAAAACACTACGTTCGCTCAATGGCACATTTGCTTGCTCAGCAAAGACTTTCCTTATAGAGGACTAACCTTCCCCTACGAAGGTTCTCGCTTAGTGACCATGAATCTCGCTTAGTGAATATACTGTTTCCAGAGTCTCTTGCTTAGGGACAACTAGGGTCGCTCAGTGAGTTTGCTCCAAGGACTTTCTCCAAATTTTCATCAACCACATTTCCCTCAACGAGTCGTCTACTTGTCTAGCGAATAGCCACTCTAGAGAGCAGCCAAGATCTATCCACACTCCTCGCTCAGCAAACACAATGTTTGCTCAACAAATCACTCCTAATAGAGAGTAATAACTCTCTAGGGCCTCAATTCGCTTAACAAGCTTAGTAGTCGCTCGGGGAATTGCTCCCAGGTATTTTGGAATACTCACACTCACTCAACGAGCCACACACTCGTTTAGCGAACTCTCTTTTGGAGAATTTCTAGATTTTTATGAACACTCGCTAGTGAACAACCCTTCGCTCAGCAAATGCCTCTTGCATTACAGCCATTCCTACCACTCATGAATACTTGCTTAGCGACACGATGGGTCGCTCAGCGAATTCTCAATTCGACAGTCTCACTTCAGTCTCAGGGGCATTCTGGCTCAGCGAGGCCCTTAATCGCTCAACGACTACCAGATAACAGCAATAGGACTCTCTTAAAAAAACCTCAAAAATATAAACTTTCTACTTACTCGTACCCCAAATCAACTTCACAAAGGTCGAATATGACCATACAACATTCCATAACCACATACTCAACACCAACAACAATTCAACAGAAATCATTCACGAAAATGAAGAAACCCATTTCTATCAACATTTCCACAAAACTCAACTAAATCATGAGGCTTTTCGCTGCGAAGTAAAAGATAGTAAAAATATACAAAGCTCCATTGTTATGTAAGTATGAAAATATCCTTTCATTTTATTTTTATTTTCCCATTTATTTCCATTTCATTATCCTATCACCCTTTTCTTCTCATTCATTTTCAAACACCCACACTCTCCCCTTTAATGCACCCCTTTCCCACCCACATTCTTCCCCAAACACCTATGCTTTACCATCCTTCATTGTTTTCAACCCTCTCTAATATGTAACCTCCCTCTAGACCTGTCAGTTTGACCCTCAAGCCTCGGGCTATCCCATTTGGCCCACCTAATAAGCCCCAATTTTTTATTGCCCATTGAAAGAGGGGGACTTAAAAAAGCCTCAACCCACACAACCCCAAAATAAAGGGGTTAGTGTAACACCGTGTTTTTCTTAACGTATGATTTAGTGGTTTAATAATTAAAAGTGAAAATATAATATGAGATTTTGGAGATTAAAACGAATAAATAAGTTGTTGTTGTATGAGTGTTGTTTTGTGTTGGTTGTTTTGGAATTTTTGTCTAAATTTAGGGAACCAAGGACAATGTTGTTCTTGAGCCAAAGTGAGAATGTTGTTAAGCTTATGTGGGTTGTTGAGAGAAACAACAGTATTGGGCCTAAAGCGAGGCTTGGAGAGTGATTAGATGGACCATGGGCTCTAATAGGCCCAAAGCTTTTTTAAGGCCCAGGGAAGCTAAAAACGGGGTCAAGCCCTTATTCTCCTACCCATTCTCTCATTTCTCATTCTCTCCTCTCCCTCATCTCTCAAACTCTCTCGAACCCACTATGTTGAAGACAAGATTCGTGGCAATTTCATTTCTCTTACTGAGGAGCAGTGATTGCTCTAGGGATTTGGCTCAAGAGTTTCTCATCTCTCACGTTTTCGCCTTCCCCAAATTTTGGATTGGAACTCCTAGAGGTAAAGGAAGCTTACATTTGTTGAAAAGTTGTTGTATGAACATAGTTGTGTGTTAATATGACCTTGGTTTGCGCTGAGAACTGAATTGAAATGAGTTATGTTGAGATATTGTGTGGAAATGGGTTTCCTCCAAATTTTTAATGATTTGCATTGAAATATAGTATGGATTGTTGAATGTGTGGAGTATGTTGTTGTGGGCTGTTATGTGGTCGTATTCGACCTCTATGGAGTTGATTTGGGGTATGAGTGGGTAGAAAGTTTGGATTTTTGGGGTTTTTTGAAGAGAGTTTCTACTACCATTTTTTGTTAGTCACTGAGTGACTATTGCTCATGCTGAACGAGAATGCCCTAGGAGTGGTATAAGGCTCTTAGGTTGGGGAATCGATGAGCGACTATTTGTGTCACTGAGCGAGTGTTCTTCAATTGTAGGAAGTAATTGAAGGAAAGAGGAGCCTCGTTGAGCGATGGTCAAATCACTAAGCGAGTGATCATGAGAATTTTGGAAAATTTCCAAAACGTGGCTCACAGCGCATACGAGACGTTCGTTGAGCGAATGTGAACATTCTAGAATATCTGGAAACAACTTGTTGAGCGAGTTTTGGGCTCCCTGAGCAAATTTGGGCCTAGAATATTGTTGCTCTCTGTTGCAATTGAGTCGTTGAGCAAGAAGTGTGTGTGCAGGTTTTGGCTGTTCTCTAGAATGGTTATTCGCTGAGTGAGTAGATGACTCGCTAAGCGAAATGTAGTTGATGGAATTTGGAGAAGGTCCCTAGAACGAATTCTCTGAGCGACTCTAGTTGTCGCTAAGCGAGTGACCCTAATTCGCTGAGCGAGACTCGTGGTTGCTCAGCGAAAAGCCTTCGTAGGGGAAGTTGGTCCTCTATAAAGAAGGTCTTCACTGAGCAAGCATATGGGTCACCGAATGAATGCAGAGTTCTGCAATTGATCAATTTTGGAAGTGTAGTTGTGTGAGACATGTTTTTGAAGGACTCCTAGTGTGAGTCTAAGGTTGAAAAAGTGGGAAGAGTGTCAGGTTGCTTGGATAGGAACTCCACTTGTTGTAATTGTTATTGCTTGGGGTTATACCTATGGGATGTGGGCTACTTGGATAGGGTCCTAGAGAGGCAGGTTGCTTGGATAGGACCTTCACTAGTTGTGAATGAATTGTTGTGTGAGGTTTCTCATGGAGTATGGGCTGCTTGGATAGGGCCTTACCTGTTGACCATGCTTAAGGCTGGATTGGGCCTACTTGGTGTTGGTAGTTATTGTTGGACCTCGTGTGGCGCTGGTCAGGCCCACGTGGTGTTGGGTTGTTACACATATATATATGTTGTTTGGTTGTTGTTGAGTGGATGTGATATTTTGATACATGCATTTCATGCATATGTTGTTGGCTGAGGTTGTGTGATGGGCCTCATGTCATTGTGCGGGCAAGCATATAAGTTGGATGGTTGATAGGAGTTACAGCTCAGACGAGCCTCCAACCTAGTGCTTGGATAAGACGTGGGGTCTTAAAGATGGGCCTTCGAGGATGAGTGGATGGGTGATTCTGCAAAGGGCCAAGGCAGTGTAGCCCTTGTGTCACAATGAGCCACCACCCACATACATTTATCCTAACATACCACTAAGATTAGTCGTAGATTAGAGTTTTTGCAATCCCTGAATAGTGCTTGGATAGGCCATGGTAGGGAATGAGACCTGGCTGATTCGCCCGAGGTGTTGTGAATCTCTTGAGAATCATGTCATTATGCATTGACATAGTTGTGGCAGATTGGTTGTAATATGGAGTTCTGGACTGAGAACTTTTGCTATATGAATGAATGAATGTTATATGTGTGTGTGTGTGTGTGTGTGTATGAGTACGAATGTTGAGAATATGTTGATGGTTTTAGAATTCATATTCTATGTTGTTGTTTTTGTAAGCTTACCCTTGCCTTGTTTTGTTGTTAATGGATGTCTTGTTGCTATTGTTGTGCTAGTGTGCCTGTGATTATTACATCCTCTGACATGGAAGCAGATGGCAGTACTTTAGTGGATCTAGCTTCTCAGAGCTAAGGATGAAGCTGCGAGGTGGAGATGTTTGGCTTGAGGAGTCAAGCTTTTGATTCTTTTGTTATGTTTCAGTTTTATTCTTTTGATGGGGTTATATAGTGTGACCAGCTATAGGGAGTGTGTTTTGTATCCCTCTCCCTTGGTGATGTATATTGTTTTGATATGGCATGGTGGTATTCCTCGTTCCATTTGCAGTTGACAGTTGTACAGATATGAATGTATGGTAGTAGGAGAGATGGATGGATCTCTCAGCTCGTGTATGATTTACATTTATATATCGTGATTTTATTTAGACGATTTGCCAGTAATAGTAGGATTAGTAGGGTTGTTTAGTAGCAATAGTTGGGTCATTACAGTTGGCACCAAGGTTGAAGGGGACCAGCCCACACGTACCAACAAAAAACAACATAATATGTATTCTAAAATTGATTATGAATTGATTACAATTTCCTAACTCATTTTGTTGATAAACCCTAATCCCTTTGTCAATTTTTACTCAATTGTTTGTTTAATCCACTCGTTTGTTTGACTTAAATCTTCAATCGTGCAATTGTTTAAGTCCAAATTCATGATCTCCTCTGCACTTTCTGAAGGTAAGCCCTAAACCCACTTGTTTATTCATTTGAATCAATCGTTCCTTCTTTTATTTGTTTAATGTAACACCCTAAATTTAGGAAATATTATTATTAATATTTTATTTCTGATAAATGCTTATATTATTATTTTTACATTGCATGAAAGCCTAAATATCAACTCTTTACCCAGAGAAATTGAAACATTCTTAGAACAAGAAATTGTATTTAAACTTATACAAGTCAGAGATTCACATAGTTAACTAAAAATTTTGACAGTTAGAAACAAAAACATAGGAGGGTAGATAAATGTTAAGTAAATATAAAAACATGACAAAATAATATTCTGAACATGTAAATATGCTTATAATATTATTTTATAATTGTAGAAATTTTTCTATAATCTTTAGAGATTTCTCAATTTTGAGTCAAAGTATTCACAAGTAACTTTGCGAGCTCAACTATAGATACAAAGAGGACTCCAAAAATTATGAAAAAATTACAAAAGAAAATTTAATGTGTCTAGAATGAATCTATGAGAACAGATAGAGGTTTTCTTTAGTAAAAATTTAAAAACACTATTTAACAAATAAATGGTTTAGGAGAGTTAAGTGAGTGACAAAAAAAAAATGAAATGTTGGCAACCACACACACACACAAAGTTGTGGAGCTAGAGGCATAATTAGGCGGAAATTTACTCATTTAATTAAGGGATTAGCTTAAGGAAAATTTATAAAAACAATTAAGGAACTAAACACTTGCTAATCAAACACTAGACTCTACTATATAAACAACTTTTGTTTTCCCCTCCTTTCAAAAAAACAAAACCGTCACCCTCCTAGCAACCCTAGGGGCAAAGTTTGTGTTCTTCCATAGTAGATACCATCCAATCCTTGATTTTTCCTTCATCCTAGCTAGGTGGGATCTTGGAGTAGCTTAGGAACTTGAAGAACTCACCTTCCCCTTTCCCTCATCTTCACGTTCTGCACCCTAAGGTAAGGGGAAGAAGTTGTTTCTCACTTTTAATACGGTCTTATGTTAGTTTATGTGGAGATTCCCTTAGTCTCCTTGAGTGGGTTTAATTATTGAAGCAAATGCATGTGTGTTGTGATGTATGTATTATGTACCATTTTGTTTTTCTTTTAAGATAGCAAATTGCTCACTATTTTCCATGCTATTAGGTTTGTTCCAAGTTATATTCTCCATGTATTTAGTGCCCTAGGTGGTTGTAGGTTGAAACCCTAACTTGTATGCATGTATATGAAGCTTTATGACTTGATTTGGTTGCTTGAAGTGTCATGGTTCTTTCAAAAACATGGCTACTATCCTGTGTTGATTAGTGATGAAATCATGATATTTCTGCATAATTTACCTCGCTGTCCTAATGCTAGAAACAATGAATAAATCATGTATGAAGTGCATCAATTATTTAAAGTTAAGTGTCTTTTTATAGTATATGATGCCTCTAAAGTTTGGTAAGCAAAAGAGGTCATTTTAACATGTTTCGATGCTTGAAAATGTCACTTATGCAAAAATTTTGAGCTGCTGTCTAGCCACTCTGTAGTAGTAGAAAGCCTAGTGTTTTTGTGTTTAAATGGTGTTTAATTGATTAGTAATGGATGCCATTGTGTTAAGGAACATGTAGAAAAAAATAATGGATGAAATTAGATGCATTTTAAGCCTCAGAGAGCATGTTTTGTGCATGCAATCAAAAGCTGTCTTGTTTTTTTTGACACAAGAAAAATGATTTTTAAAATGGTATTTTGGTGTGTTAGAAGGTGGAGGAATTAACTAACAAGGTCATGAATGATTAGGTCTCATTAGATAGAATGAATTTACTTAGTTTGGTGAGAAACACATGAAGAATGAATTAGGGAAGTTTAATACCATGACTTGAAGTTGAATGCATCAAAAGAGAAATGTGTTGTATTCTAGTACTTATAGGAATAAGCTTTTGAGGCATTGTTTATTTGAGGCATAATTGAATCTTGAAAGTGATGTATGTTGTAATGGAAAGGTTTACAAGAGAAGTGAAATAAAATGGTTTAATTTTAACTTTTGGTTTTAATGATCATAGAGTAGATTTTTCTAGCATAAAGTATTTGGGTAATCTTACTTGTAGATGGTGATGGAATGGTAAAGTACTACACGATGTTTTTCTAAGATTAGTCATTAGTAAGAATGCATGATAATTAATTACTCATATTTGAATTTAGAATTATATTTTAATTTAAATGGTTTAATTCTTGCTTTGAGCAAAGAATCATGAATGGAAGCAAAATGAACTTGCTAAGCCTTATGTGCTGCAATTCAGTCAATGAATGACAAAAGTGTGTGAATTTGTCTTATTCTAATTACTTTACTTGAATTAAAATGTTGAGATAATATGCCATGAGATATTGGAAATGTGATTGAGATAAGTTTGAAAAGTGTTGTATGTATGGGAATCTTGAGAATTACCGAGAGATTTGGCCATAGGTGCCTATGTGAATTGAATGAATTTGAGGAGGGTATTAGTGAGTAAATTGTTTGTCCAATCATTATGTTCGGATCAAAGTGTTATGATATAATGTTAAATGGAATTAGAGATATGCATGCATATAATGTAATATGTGAATGGTAAGCTTGAGAGCTACCAAAAGTTGTGGCTAAGGGAGCCCATGTGAAATGATTGAAATTGAGAATGATAAAAGATGGGAATGATGATAATTGTTGTCTGGGAGGTTGTCTCTGTTTGTTTATTGACCATACCCATGTAAAGGTATGAGGTTTGTTTATTAACTATACCCATATAGAAGTATTGGAGAAAGTACTAAAAATAGAGAAAACTCTACCGAATTTCATGACAATGATAAGTCTCTAACTTAAGTGTCAATACTAAGTTGGAACATGCATCATGTGCATTGTAGAAAGTGAAGTGTGTATGATAGGTTGACTATAGTATGGTATTGAGGGATGTAGGCAAGACTCGCGGAGTCTAGGTGTAACACCGTGTTTTCATAATGTTTAATTTAATGGTTTAATAACTAAAAGTGGAAATGTAATATGTGATTTTGGTGCTTAAAATGAATAAATAAGTTGTGTTGTATAAGTGTTGTTTTGGAATTCCTGTCTGAATTTAGGGAACTGAGGAAAATGTTGTTCTTGAGCCAGAGTGAGAGTGTTGGTTGTACTTATGTGGGTTATTAAGGGAAACAACAAGTGTTGGACCAGTTGTGAGTAATGGGAAGTGGGTAGACGAACCATGGGCTTTAGTGGACCGTAGCTTATATGAGGCCCAGGGAGAGGTTTTAGAGGCTAAAAGCCCTTTTCTTTCTCACTCCACCCTTCTCCCATCTCTCTTGCTCTCAAACTCTCTCATTCTCTCAACTCTCTCTCAAACCCCAAAGTGAGAAGCAAGATTGTAGACCATCCTATTCCTTCCGGTGAGGGGCATTGCTTTCTTTGAGGATTTGGCTCAAGGGTTCACATTTCTCCCATTTTCCTCTTCCCCAAATTTCGGATTCGAAAGCTACAAGAGGTAAGGGAAGCTTACATTTATTGAAAAGTTGTTGTATAAACATAGTTGTGTGTTAATGTGGCCATGGTTTGTACTAAAAACTAAATTTGGATGAGTTTTGTTGAGATGTTGTGTGGAAATGGGTTTCCTTCGAATTCTTCATGATTTATGTTGAAATGTTGTATGGATTGTGAAATGTGTTGAGTATATTGTTGTGGACTGTTGTGTGGTCATATGCGACCTCTATGGAGTTGATTTAGGGTATGAGTAAGTAGAAAGTTTGAATTTTTGGGGTTTTTCGAAGAGGGCTTTGTTGCTGCTGTCTGGTAGTTGTTGAGCGACTAAGGGCCTCGTTGAGCTAGAATGCCCTTGAGACTGAAGTGAGACTGTCGAGTTGAGGATTCGCTGAGCGACCCATTGTGTCGCTGAGCGAGTGTTCTTGAGTGGTAGAATTGGCTTAGTGTAAGAGGAATTCGCTAATCGAAATGTTGTTCGTTGAGCAAGTGTTCATAGAAATCTAGAAATTTTCTAGAAGAAAGTTTGCTGAGCGAGTGTGGGTATTCCAAAATACCTGGAGTAACTCCCTGAGCAATTTTTGGGCTCGCTGAGTGAATTGGGGCCTGGAATATTGTTGCCCTATATTGTAATTGAGTCACTGGGCAAACAATAGGTTCGCTGAGCGAGGAGTGTGTGTGCAGGTTCTGGCTGTTGTTCTCTGGAATGGCTATTCGTTGAGCGAGTAGATGACTCATTGAGCGAAATATAATTGATAGAATTTGAAGAAAGTCCCTGGAACGAATTCGCTAAGCGACTCTAGTTGCTGCTAAGCGAGTGACCCTGATTCGCTGAGTGAGACTCGTGGTCGCTGAGCGAAAAGCCTTCGTAGGGGAAGTTGGTCCTCTATAAGGAAGGTCTTCGTTGAGTGAGTATAACATCCCTATTTTTGCCTATCAAATTCTTTTCCTAATCAGTCTATATTTAATTTTTGGAGAACTATATGGGAATCTTAAAATTTGATCCTTACAGTTACGTTTGTATTAGTGAGTAGTATCTAGTATAGATTTTTAATAATTTTTAGGGAATGGAGTCTGGAAATTAGTAAAATGACCATTTTGCCCTAAAAAGTCAGATAACAAAATTAATAGACAAGAATAGTTAGAAGTGTTCTAAAGGTCATCAATATACTTAGAATAATTAATAATAATTTTAGAAATTTTTCAGAAATTTATTAAGACAATTTTTGTGAAACAACCAAAATACTCCTAGTTGATTGTGGGAGCAGACCAAAGACTTTTTGACTTCAAAGTATTTTAAAAATATTATACTAGGTATATTTTAATTATAAAAAATTTATTTGGAAGAAAAATAGTAAAAAATGTAACATTCTTATTTCAGTTTTCAACTATTTTTCTAATATTTGACTATTTAATTCTGAAAAATCGAGAAAAATTTCAAAACTCTGATCCCCACCATTATGCTTGAAATTTCAAGTGCTATCTAATCATTATTTTTAATCATTTTTCTAAGCTGGAGGCTAGAGAAATTAAAAAATGACAATTTTATCCCTATTTCTTAGCATTAAGGCTGATATGAGAAAAAGATTCAATTGAAATTAAAATTTCAAATTGAGCTTGGAATCATGTCATATATATTTAAATATAATTTTAGAAATTTTCTGAGAATTTTTTGGAATTCCTTTGTAAAATGACAAAAATGTTCCTAGGTGTCTATTAAGGCTAGCAAGTATTGGTTTGACATCTAGAAATGGTGAAAATGGTAGTTTTGGTTTATTTATGGGTAAAATATTTAATTTAGAATTTTCATAAAAATTTTGGTATTTATTGAATTAAAATGAAATTCTTATGAATTTTCTAGCTTAAAAATACAAAATAAATACCTATAATTTGAAATAAATTAATAAAAATTAAAATTAATTATTAGAAATTTATTTTTGATGAAAAATAATGTATTTGTCCAGTTTTGAAATTAATTGAATTTTTTGGATATTAAAAGTCATTTTTTAAGTTTAGGCAATTTTATCGATACTGGTTAATTTAACTACAAATAAAATTGACACTAATAAAACTTGGACAGTAGATAGACCACGTCCCAAGCCTAAGGGGGGACTGATTCACCACTCTAATATGTGTATGTGTCCCTAAGTTTGAATATGTGTCCTATAATTGGATTAAAAATAAATAGAAAACCCAATTTATTACATAAGTGATGATGTCATTAGGGGGACACCTAACCCCCTCCTTTTTCTATAAATAGGCAACCTTTGGACATTTTTTCACACACCTCTTCCTCTCTCAAGCTAGCCAAATTTTTAGAGAGCTTCTCTTTTTAGAATTTTTTTTTTCTTTTACTTTGTTTTTATGCTAAAATTTTACTAGTTTTCCAACAACTAGTAAAGTTCTCTTCCTAGGAGCTTTGTATCAAAAACTCCATCCCCTTCATCAACCACCTTAGAGGTAATGGGGGGAGTGGGGTTGGTTTTAAATTATTGTCACTTTGCATGTTGGTAAGAAAGGTTTTCCCTTAAACCCGTTTAGACATAATTTTAATTACTATTACCATTATATTATTAAGTTTGATGCTAAACTTTAATTTTTATTAAGTTGTTACTTTTCTCAAATTTAAATTATTAAATTATACTTGCTATGCTGTTACTCTGCTCAATTTTAGAAAATTAAAATGCACTTGTTAAGTTATTACTCTGCTCAAATTTAGAAAATTAAAATGTATTTATTTAGTTTTTATTCTACCAAAATTTTAGTAATTAAACTATAATTACTATTTCATTATTTTGTTAAAATTTTGGTATTGTGCAATTTCTGCAATATAAGGCATAAATGTTGATTGTATTGGTGCTCAAATTAATTGAGACTAGGGAAACCTTTGTTTGAGAAGTTAGGATGTGATAAATTAGTGAGTAATGCAAAGCAAGTGACATGTAGTGGCATGGCACCCTGCTAGGAAAGCTATAGTTTGGTACGCTGCGGGATGAAAGACAAGGACCTATGGTTAGGTCTAGAGGGTATGGTATCGAGTGGTGAGTGTCCAAATGGCCAAGGTAGCACTCTTGAGCCAGGACAATCACTTAACCAACTTGATAACACTAACAACTGCTTAGCATCACCAGGATTGGTGAGAGTATACCTCTATAAATGGATATCCTAAATTGTTATTTTGTTCCTTAATGACGATGAGGATTGTACCATGAGATGATGTTGAGAGAGGTATATGTACTCCCAATCACTTCTCAGGTTCTATTAAGAACTATTACCCACTGATGGAAAGTATGGATCCATATCGAGTCAAGAATTGTATAACATAGAATAAACTTTAAGTTCCCCTTTTATTGTCAACTGTGTTTTATCTGTATTGTGTGGTAGAATTCCTACCATACATGTAAAAGCGATATTAGAACAAATCACCTCACTCCATTATTTTTCATTTTATGCATGATTGATCGTAGTTAATGAAGATCCGGTTGTTGATGAGGACCTATAGGGCTAGTCTGATAGTTTGTTATTTTATGGGATAGAGTAGACGGACACCACTCTGACTAGGATCTTTTTGACGTACTGGAATAAGTAGTAACTATATTGATGTATATTTTAATCTCTCTGTATTTCAATAATTTTTTTGATTATGAAATCATGATGTACAGTTCTACAATGAATACATACAGATTTTATTTTTTTTACTATCATTTTCAAATTCTATTAAATTTACAATTTTTCTATTATTAAAAGCGGAGAAAAATTTTACTTACATTTTTAAATAAGTAAATAAGTACAGCGAGCATGTGGGTCACTAAGCGATTGTAGAGTTCTACAGTTGATCAATTTTGAAAGTGTAGTTGTGTAAAAGATGGTTGAGAAGGACTCCTAATGTGAGTCTAAGGTTGAGAATGTGGGTATAGTGGCAGGTTGCTTGGATAGGACCTCCACTTATTGTAAGTGTTGTTTGGGTTTTACCCATAGGATGTGGGTTGCTTGGATAAGGCCCTAGATTGGCAAGTTGCTTGGATAAAGCCTCCGCTGGTTGTGTATGGAATTGTTGTGTGAGGTTTTTCATGGGGTATAGGCTACTGGGATAGGGCCTTACCTATTGACCATGCTTGAGGCTAGATTAGGCTTGCTTGGTGTTGGTAGTTGTTGTTGGACCTCGTGTGGTGCTAGTTGGGACCACATGTTGTTGTGTTGCTACACATGTATGTATATTGACTTGTTGTTGTTGAATCGGTGTGGTGTTGTGATACATGCATGCCATGCATATGTTGTTGGCTGAGACTGTGTGATAGGCCTCATGTCGTTGTGTGGGTAGGCACGTAAGTTGGATGGTTGACAAGAGTTACAGCTCAGATGGGCCTCCAACCTAGTGCTTGTATAAGACGTGGGGTCTTAAAGTTGGGCCTTCAGGGATGAGTGGATGGGTGATTCCGCAGAGGGTCAAGGCGGTGCAGGCCTTGTTTTGCGATGAGCCATCACCCATATACACTTATCCCGACACACCACTAAGCTTATCCGCGGATCAAAGTTTTGGTAATCCCTGAATGAGTGCTGGATCTTTATGGTAGGGGATAGGACCTGGTTGATCACTTGAATTGTTGTGAATCTCTCGAGAATCATGTCATCATGCATTGATATAGTTGTGACGGGATGGTTGTGATATGGGGTTCCGGACCGAGAACTCCTTGCTATATGAATGAATGATATATATATGTATAGGTACGAATGTTGAGATATGTTGATGGTTTTGGAATTTATATGCTATCCTGTTGTTTCAGTAAGCTTATCCTTGCCGTGTTTTTGTTGTTGGATGCTTTGTTGCTGTTTGCTGTGCTAGTGTGCTTATGATGATCACGTCTTATGGTGTGGGAGTAGATGGCAATGCTTTGGTGGACCCAGCTTCTCAGACCTGAGGATGGAGCTGCTAGCTGGAGATGTGTAATTGGAGGAGTCGAACTTTTGTCCCTTTTGTTATATATTTAGTTTCATTCTTTTGATGGGGTTGTATAGGGTGACCAGCCATAGGGAGTGTGTTTTGTATTCCTCTTCCTCGTTGATGTATATTCTTTTGATATGACTTGGTGTTATTCCCCTTTTCTATTACTGTTGATATGTTTTAAAGATATGAATGTTATGGCAGTAGGAGAGATGGATAGATCTCTCAGCTTGCATATGTTTTACATTTATATGTTATGATTTTATATACCTGACGTGACGGTAATAGTAGGATTAGTCGGGTTGTTTGATAGCAATAGTTGGGTCGTTACATTTGTGGTATCAGAGCTGGTCGTGTCTTTTGGTTGGCCTATGGGGAATAGGTCTAGTATGTTTTGTTGTGTGTCTTTGATGTGATGATATGTGTTGATTGTTTATGTTGTGTTGCTGTGGTGTAGATCCTTCCATGAGAGGAGTGATCATGTTTGAATGGCTTTTGAGATGTTATTGTTGCCATGGTTGGTTTTGTAGGATCTCGATGAAGGGATCTAACTCACCACCACCTCCAGTTGACTTCTCTCAGATTGCTAGGGCTGTGGAGGCGATGGTTGCTACTATAGCCCAACAACAAAATACTGTGACCCAATAGGAGATTATCATGGCCCAACAGCATCAGGTTACTATGGCTCAGTTGAAGTTGTCTCGAGTTACTGTTGACATTGCTCGTGTACCTGTGCCTCCCGAGTTCCAAAGGTTGGTTGAGTTCCAAAAGAGTGACCCTCCCCAATTCAAGGGAGAGTTAGATCCAGACACGGCCGATGCATGGGTGCGAGAGATAAAGAAGATCTTTAGGGTGATGGCTTGTCTGGATGAACAAAAAGTCACCTATGCCACCTATATGTTGGTTGGTGAAGTAGAGTTTTGGTGGCAAGGAGCCCAACAACTGATGGAGGCTCGAGGTGAAGCTATCACCTTGGCTAGTTTTCGGGAGTATTTTTTGGAGAAGTACTTTCTAGCAAGCACTAGACATGCTAAGAAGATGGAGTTCCTGAGATTGTATCAAGGGAACATGACAGTGAGTGAGTACGTGGGCAAGTTTGAGTACTTGGCTCTTTACTCATAGGTGACCATAGAAGAGTGGAGATGCCACAAGTTTGAGGAAGGCTTGAGGCATGAGCTGAAGAAGATGATAGTCCCTATGACTATCAGGGAGTTCCCCACACTGGTGGAGAAGGCCAAGATAGTGGAGCGTTTGAAGTCTAGCACCCGAGTGGTGAGGACTTAGAGTAGTGGATCGTTTGGATCTAGGAGAGGAGGACATTAGAGGAAGCCTTATAGCAGACCGCAATGTCAATAGCAGTCCTCTAGACCCCAACAGTCTGGAGTTTCTAGTTCGCAGAGCTGTTTGTCGGTCACGCCTCAGACCAAATCGTCGGAGGTCAGATTTTCAGGTGTGGTGGACCACACTACCTCAGTTCGTGCTCTCTGAAAGGTAATGTATGCTACAAGTGTCAGCAGCCCAGACACATGGCTAAAGACTGTATGGCCTCGGTGAAGGCGAAGTCTACTATGAATGCCACCAAAGCCATGAGACCCACAGTAGCTGGTCGTGTTTTTTCTATGAGTGGAGCGGAAGCCTGTCGTTCTAATGATCTGATACAGGGCGAGTGTGAGATAGCTAGTAATCTCTTATCTATACTATTTGATTCAGGCACCATGCATTCTTTCATTTCTTTTTGAGTGTGTGGAAAAGTTAAAATTGCCTACTTGCCCGTTGCCTTTGATTTGCTTGTTTCCACACCGACCGCTACTCTTGTGACGACTTCGATTGTTTGTGCCAACTGCTCGGTTGTTGTTAGTGAGCATAGTTACAGAGTCAATTTGATTTGTCTTCCATTGTCAGACTTGGATGTGATTTTAGGGATGGATTTGTCATCTTCCAACCATATCCTAATCGATTATGCCAGAAAGACCTTGATCTTCCCTAGTTTTGAAGATTCTAGATTTGTCACTACTAATCAAGCTCAGACTTCTTTGCAAGAAGGAGCTCAAGGATACATGATCTTATCATTCTTGGAAGTCAAGAGTAGCTTGGACCTAAACTTAGTGTTAATGGTCCTAGAGTTTCCTGAGAATTTCCTTAAGGAAGTGCTTGGTATACCTTCGTAGCGGGAGGCGGAGTTTGCAATAGACTTGGTTCTGGGAGCGGGAGTGGGACCGATGTCGATGGCTTCGTATAGAATGGCACCAGCGGAGTTGGCCAAGTTAAAGAAACAAGTAGAAGAGCTTTTAAAGAAGAAGATGATCAGACCAAGTGTTTCCCCTTGGGGAGCATCGGTGTTGTTAGAGAAGAAGGCTATGTGTGGACTACCGGTAGTTGAATAAGATCACCATCAAGAACAATTATCCGTTGTCAAGGATTGATGATCTGATGGATTAGCTGAGAGGAGCAAAAGTGTTTTCAAAGAAAGATTTGAGGTTTAGATACCATTATATATAGGTAAAGGACGAAGACGTATCGAAGACTACTTTCAAGACTCGATATGGGCATTACGAGTATGTGGTGATGCCATTTGAAGTGACCAATGCTCCTGCTATATTCATGGATTACATGAACAAGATCTTTTGTCCTTTCTTGGACAAGTTTGTCGTTGTGTTTATCGATGACATTCTAGTCTATTCTCGTTCTTGTGAAGAGCATGAAAAGCACTTGAGGATAGTGTTAGGTATTTTGAAGGAGAAATAGTTGTATGCCAAACTATCTAAGTATGAGTTCTAGCTGGATGAGGTGAAGTTCTTGGGGCATGTGATATCGGCTGGTGGAATCGTAGTGGATCTTGAGAAAGTGGACACCATGTTGCAATGGGAGCGTCGGAAGACTGCTATTGAGATTAGAAGTTTTGTTAGGTTAGCCGGGTATTACCGACGGTATATAGAAGGTTTCTCAAGGATTGTTGCACCTTTGACCCAACTCACCCGTAAAGATCAACCTTTTGATTGGACCAAAGCTTGTGAAGAAAGTTTCCAAGAGTTGAAACAGAGGTTGACAACCTCACCAGTCCTGGTGTTGCTTGATCCTAGTGAGCCTTTCGAGGTTTACTGTGATGCCTTTCATTAAGGATTGGGGTGTTTGTTGATGCAACATAGGAAGGTTGTGGCTTATGCGTCGAGGCAGTTGAAGAATCATGAGAGGAACTACCCTACCCATGATCTAGAGTTGGCAGCTGTGGTGTTTGCCTTGAAGATATAGAGACATTATTTGTATGGAGCGAGGTTTGCTATGTTCAATGATCATAAGAGCTTGAAGTATCTGTTCGATCAGAAGGAGCTGAACATGAGGCAGAGATGGCAGATGGAATTCCTGAAAGATTATGATTTTCAGTTAGTGTACCATCCTGGCAAGGCAAATGTTGTGGCTAATGCTTTGAGTTGTAAGACAGTGCATATGTCGGCTTTGATGGTGAAGGAGTTAGAGCTAGTGGAGAAGTTCAGAGACCTGAACTTGTGTGTGGAGATGTTGCCTGATCGTATTCGTTGTGATCACGGTGACCAGTGGTTTCCTTGAGATGGTCAGAGAGAAACAGTTGCCAGATCCTAGTCTTTGTAAGACTAAGGAATTGTTGGGTACAGAGAAGGTAGCAGATTTTAGTTTGGGTGCAGATGGTATTTTGAGATTTAGGGATAGAGTGTGTATACCACAAGACCCTGAGTTGAGGAAGCTTGTTCTAGACAAAGCTCACAAGAGCAAGTTGAGTTTTCATTCGGGTACTACCAAGATGTATCAAGACCTGAAGAAGATATTTTGGTGGTCTGGAATGAAGAAGGATGTGGCAGAGTATGTTGCAGCATGTTTGACTTGTCAGAAGGCTAAGGTAGAGCACCAAAGACCATGTGGTTTGTTGCAGACGATGGAGCTACCTGAGTGAAAGTGGGATAGCATCACACTGGACTTTGTGGTGAGCCTACCTAGAACGGCAAGAGGTGTTGATGCTATTTGGGTCATTGTTGATAGGCTGACGAAGTGTGCTCACTTCTTGCCTATTAATATCAAGTAATCCTTGGAAAAGTTGATGCAGTTGTACATCAAAGAGATAGTGAGGTTGCATGGAGTGCCTTCCAACATTATCTCCGATAGAGATCCGAGGTTTACATCGAGGTTTTGGTAGAGTTTGCATCAGGCATTGGGTACCAAGTTGAGGCTCAGTTCTGCATACCACCCCCAAATAGATGGTCAGTTGGAGAGGATGAACCAGTCCTTGGAGGACCTTTTGCAAGCATGTGTGTTGGATCACCTTGGTAGTTGGGACGAAATTTTGCCTTTGGTGGAATTTACGTATAACAACAGTTTCCATGCAAGCATTGGAATGACACCGTTTGAAGCTTTGTATGGTCGGAGGTATAGGATGCCGTTGTGTTAGTATCAAGGTGGAGAGAGTATACTTGTGGGACCAGAGTCAGTACAATAGATAACAGAGAAAGTGAAGAAGATTCAAGAGAACACGAAAGTTGCTCAGAGTCGCCAAAACTCTTAAACTAATAAGCGTAGATGGCCGCTCGAGTTTGAAGAGGGCAGTCACATTTTCTTGACATCACGCTTGTGACGAGAGTTGGCAAGGCAATCAAATCCAAGAAGTTTACTCCTTAGTTTATTGGTCCTTACCAGATTCTTCATCGGGTCGGACTTGTTGCTTACCAGATAGCTTTACCACCTTTCTTGTCCAACATCCACAATGTTTTCCACGTGTCTCAGTTGAGAAAGTATGTTTATGACCCTACACATGTCATCGAGCCTAATTCTGTACAGATACAAGAGAACTTGATTATGCGACACTACCTGTGAGGATTATAGATCAAAAGGTGAAGTAGCTTAAAGGCAAGGATATGCAGTTGGTTAGAGTTGTATGGAATGATGTGACAGGAGAATCCACAAGGGAGCTTGAAGAGAAGATGAAGGAGCAATATCTGAATCTTTTTCTTGGTAAGAGGATTTTTGGGGAAGAAAATTTTCTTGTTAGGGAGGATTGTAACACCGTGTTTTCATAATGTTTGATTTAGTGGTTTAATAACTAAAAGTGGAAATGTAATACGTGATTTTGGTGCTTAAAACGAATAAATAAGTTGTGTTGTATGTGTGTTGTGTTGGAATTCTTGTCTGAATTTAGGGAATTGAGGAAAATATTGTTCTTAAGCCAAAGTGAGAGTGTTGGTTATATTTATGTGGGCTATTAAGGGAACAACAAGTGTTGGACTAGTTGTGAGTAATGGCAAGTGGGTAGACGGACCATGGGCTTTAGTGGGCCACAGCCTATGTGAGGCCCAAGGAGAGTTTTTAGAGGCTAAAAGCCCTTTTCCTTCTCACTCCACCCTTTTCCCATCTCTCTTGCTCTCCAATTCTCTCACTCCCCCAACTTTCTCTCAAACCCCAAAGTGAGAAGCAAGATTGTAGACCGTCCCATTCCTTCTAGTGAGGGGCATTGCTTTGTCTGAGGATTTGGCTCAAGGGTTCATATTTCTCCCATCTTCCTCTTCCCCAAATTTTGGATTTGGAAGCTACAAAAGGTAAGGGAAGCTTACATTTGTTGAAAAGTTGTTGTACGAACATAGTTATGTGTTAACGTGGCCGTGGTTTGTACTACAAACTAAATTTGAATGAGTTTTGTTGAGATGTTGTGTGGAAATAGGTTTCCTTCGAATTCTTCATGATTTGTGTTGAAATGTTGTATGGATTGTGAAATATGTTAAGTATATTGTTGTGGGCTGTTGTGCGGTCGTATGCGACCTCTATGGAGTTGATTTGGGGTATGAGTAAGTAGAAAGTTTGAATTTTTGGGGTTTTTTGAAAAGGGTTCTGTTGCTGCTATCTGGTAGTCACTGAGCGACTAAAGGCTTCGCTGAGCGAGAATGCCCCTGAGACTAAAGTGAGACTGTCGGGTTAAGGATTCGTTGAGCAAGTGTTCTTGAGTGGTAGAATTGGCTGTAGTGTAACAGGAATTCGCTAAATGAAATATTGTTCACTGAGTGAGTGTTCATAGAAATCTGGAAATTCTCTAGAAAAGAGTTCGCTGAGCGAGTGTGTGGCTCCTTGAGCGGGTGTGAGTATTCCATAATACTTGGGAGCAATTCTCTTAGTGAATGCTGAGTCGCTGAGTGAATTAGGGCCATGGAGTGTAGTGCTTTCTGTTGCAAGAGGTTTGTTGGGCGAACAACAGGTTCGCTGAGCGAGGAGTGTGTGCAAGTTCTGGTTGCTTTATGGAGTGGCTCATCGCTGAGCAAGTAAATGACTCGCTAAGCAAAAGGTGGTCAATGAGAATTTGGAGAAAGTCCTTAGAATGAATTCACTGAGCGACTCAATTGTTGCTAAGTGATTGACTCTGATTTGTTAAGTGAAACTCATGGTCGCTAAGTGAAAAGCCTTTGTAGGGGAAGTTGGTCCTTTGTAAGGAAGGTCTTCGCTGAGCGAGCATGTGGGTCACTGAGCGAATGTAGAGTTCTGCAGTTGATCAATTTTGAAAGTGTAGTTGTGTGAAACGTGGTTGAGAAGGACTCTAATGTGAGTCTAAGGTTGAGAATGAGGGTAGAGGGGTAGGTTGCTTGGATAGGACCTCCACTTGTCGTAAGTGTTGTTTGGGTTTTACCCATGGGATGTGGGTTGCTTGGATAGGGCCCTAGAATGGCAGGTTGCTTGGATAGGGCCTTCACTAGTTGTGTATGGTATTGTTGTGTGAGGTTTTTCACAAGGTATAGGCTGCTTGGCTAGGGCCTTACCTATTGACCATGCTTGAGGTTAGATTAGGCCTAATTGGTGTTGTTAGTTGTTGTTGGACCTCGTGTGGTGCTGGTTGGGCCCACGTGGTGTTGTGTTGCTATACATGTATGTATGTTGACTTGTTGTTGTTAAGTGGGTGTGGTATTGTGATACATGCATGCTATGTATATGTTGTTGGCTGAGGCTGTATGATGGGTCTCATGTCGTTCTGCGGGCAGGCACATAAGTTGGATGGTTAACAGGAGTTGTGGCTCAAACGGGCCTCCAACCTAGTGCCTAGATAAGACATGGGGTCTTAAAAATGGGGCTTTGGGGATGAATGGATGGGTGATTCCACAGAGGGCCAAGGCGGTA
This sequence comes from Spatholobus suberectus, assembly GCA_004329165.1. Taxonomy (NCBI): domain Eukaryota; kingdom Viridiplantae; phylum Streptophyta; class Magnoliopsida; order Fabales; family Fabaceae; genus Spatholobus; species Spatholobus suberectus. Next base: position 51,962,311 of record CM014729.1, on the reverse strand, counting down.
CAGGTCTTGTGTCGCGATGAGCCACCACCTACATACACTTATCCCGACACACCACTAATTTTATGTGCGGATTAGAGTTTTAGCAATCCCTGAATAAGTGCTAGATCTTCATGGTAGGGGATAAGACTTGGCTAATCGCTCGAATTCTTGTGAATCTCCCGAGAGTCATGTCATCATGCATTGACATAGTTGTGACGGGATGGTTGTGATATAGGGTTATGGATCGAGAACTCCTTGCTATATGAATAAATGATATATATACGTATAGGTACGAATGTTAAGATATGTTGATGGTTTTAGAATTTATATGCTATGTTGTTGTTTTAGTAAGCTTGCCCTTGCCATGTCTTTGTTGTTGGATGCTTTGTTGCTGTTTGTTGTGTTGGTGTGCCTGTGATGATCACGTCTTATGGCATGGGAATAGATGGCGATGCTTCGGTGGACCCAACTTCTTAGAGTTGAGGATGGAACTGCTAGCCGGAGATGTTTAGCTAGAGGAGCCAAGCTTTTGTCCCTTTTGTTATGTATTTAGTTTCATTCTTTTGATGGGGTTGTATAGGGTGACCAGCCATAGGAAGTGTGTTTTGTATTCCTCTCCCCTATTGATGTATATTTCTTTTGATGTGGCTTGGTGTTATTCCCCTTTTCTGTTGCTATTGATATATTGTAAAGATATGAATGTTATGGTAGTAGGAGAGATGGATAGATCTCTCAGCTCTTGTATGTTTTACATTTATATGTTATGATTTTATGTACCTGATGTTACGGTAATAGTAGGATTAGTAAGGTTGTTTAGTAGCGATAGTTGGGTCATTATGCTAGGGATGAGATGATTTAGGCTGTGAAATCTTAAGAGCTAGGATTTGTAATCCTGAGTTAAGAAACTCACATTATCTGGCCTAATAACCCTAACAACTGTTGAGCGTCACCAGGATTGATGAAGAGTATTCCTTTAAAAATGGTTAAAGACTTTTGTTTGTCTGTAAAATGAAGTACCAGAAAGGAATATGTACTCTCAATCGTCACCCAAAAGAAATGTTAAGACATTTGATCATGGGAATCAGGAGGCATTAGGCCACATGCATGAGTTTGTCAAACTTAGATGGAAATTATAGTTTCCCTTGCATTGCATACTCAGATGTTCACTCACAATGATTATTCTGTTTGATTGGAACTGTAAAGGTTCATTATTTGTGACCTTAAATATAAGAGTGATGTGACTTCACTCTTTTCTTTTCTTTCCTGTATATATGTTTTCGCGACTCGTCGGAGGACAGCTAACTCAAATGATGGGAATTTCAACACTGAGGAGACTCGTACTTCAGGACTCTGAGGAAGACCATTGTGATTACACTCTAAAGACTTCAGTATTTGGGGATTAGGATGGTATAACACTTAACTCATAGACTGACTACTCTAATTCTAGGTTCTTCTATTTTGTTGTATTATATGAATGGGGCTAGATTCTAGTCATTTGGTTGTGTATATGTAGTCAGTCAACTAATTTTTATTTTGAGACACTTCGATTTACTATAGATTGTTTATATGACTTTATCATGTACCTTAGATTTTGGTTATGACATATGATATACCCAATAGGCGTTTATGATCTTATGGGTATGATTGTAGTTTCTATTTTTGTTAAGATCAATAATATGTGCTATAAAAAAAATTCCCATAAAATAATTACTAAATATAACAAATAAATAAAATAATTGTAGAAATAAATGTTGTGACAAAGGGTGTCACATTTAATGGTTCTAATTCGTTCAATCATGAATGCCCAATCATTTCTAATTAACTGTGTGAAATTGATTATTTCTTGAATCCAATCCATTAACCATTGTGCGAAACAATAGTGCTCTTTAATTGGATTCTATGATTAATTTTGACAAAAAAATGTGAGGATAGATGAAACCTTTCAAATAGATTTTTGGAGAATTCTATGGTTTCCAATATTCTAATTACCCTTCTAGCTTTTTTATTAGTCATGTTTGGATAATGTATCAACTAGATGATATTTTTTAATTATTAACATAATGTGTAAACTAATTTGTTAATCATCATAAATTCTTATTTTGACACTTTAATTTTAGTGAGTGATATCTTTTCTTATTAAGTTTTGGAGCAAAATTGGCACTCTTTTGTATTATGTCCATTACTTATATATTTGGCTCTCAATTTTTAAGAATCAATACTTGGTTATTTAATTAGAAACACTTTGTTAAATCTAGGGCCTTAAGTCATTATTTTTATTGGTTACTTTGGACTATTGATACATGTTGGAACCAAAGACATATGAAGAGTCTAATTCCTAAAAAGTTTTGATTATAACAAAGGATATTAAAATTTATGAACCTCTAACAAGTGTGTTTCATGTGCATTATATATTTATGCTTATCATAAAACTCCTAACAATATGTCTTTTTATAACAAGTTTTTATAATGAGCTTCTAACTTGTATGTTTGTTAACTATCCAAAATATTTGCGAACTAACTATCCAAATAGTTTTTAGACTGAGCGTCCAATATGTGCTTTTGTAAAATGTCTAGATATCTTTTATACTAAGCATCCAAATATACAATCCTTTAAATGGTCTATATTCTAAAATGCGTGAACCTTTGAAAAGCTCTAAATAAAGTCATTTTACATACTTTAGTTTGAAAATCGCTTTTAAAATTAGCTAAGTTTTAAAGGTTTATTTATGCCAAGTCTTTTCAAAAATAAAATATACAAAAGTTCTAATAAATCTTGATATATTGTACTAAAAAGCATGAAGCATGTCAACTTATCAACCACGAGACTTGCCTAAAGCGTGAAAAGTAGAAAGAAGTAGAAAGAACTTTTATATTTTCAGAAAACTATATATCTTTTAGTTATAATTTTTTGTGCAACTGTCTACATCCTTTCTCGCTCCTATTAATAAAGACAAAGTTTTTGATATAGTGTAAAGGATGTATCCTATATATTTAATAGAACATCAAAATGGGAAGAAATTTTCCTCTAACGGATATCTCTTCATTAGTTATAGAAAGAGCTCTCTCGTCGAAGAGAAGTGAAGAACAAACCTTTGAATCTACTCTAAGCTTTAAACCAAAATCATTGACGATACCTAAAGTGTTCAAACTTCATATACTTTGTAGTAACAAAGTTTTGTATCTTGAACTTAAGTTTCATTTTCTCACTATTGTGAGTTATCTTACAAAGAAACCTTAAATAGGCTTAGTGTAAAAGAATACTTGGTGTAAGTAATCTTGGGTTGAGATTACATTGATGTAAGGCCTAAAGAGGCTATGAAGAATACTTGTTGTAAAGTGTTTTTGTTAGTGGAAATCCTTTTGATAGAAGGGACTAGATGTAGCTCTTGGTTGAAAAGTGAACTAATATAAAATCTGCTATGTGTTTTCCTTCTTTCCTTATTTATTTCCAACATATGTTTTCTTAAATGATCTATTCAGTGGCTTAACTTAACCTTAAAAACATATTTGTGAAAAAGTTTTCAAAAGTGCACATACAGATAATTCAACCCTCTTTCTTGTGTGTAACTTGTTTATTTCAGTTAGTATTAGAGATCGGCCTTTTGAGGTTGAGCATCTAACAAAGCATAGGTAGAAATGATCCTAAAGCATGATGGAATACGAAGGACATGTTGTAAACAAACCTCCTCTCTTTAAAGGACAAAACTGTGACTACTAAAAGCAAAGAATGATTGCATTTTTTTATGCATGTCACTAGACATGTGGGACGTCATAGGAAAAGCTAAGAAAAAGCTAACTATATCCCTAAAGGTGAGAATGGTATAGAACTTTCTTTCTTCGCCTTGATAGAAGAGCACAAAACAAGGTATTTGCTAAACTTTAAAGTTAGAAACTTTATCATGTATGCTCTCAAGGAAACTAAATATGAAAAGGTTCATAGCTGTAAATCATCTAAGGAAATGTGGGATACCTTGACACTACCCTACGAGGGAACGTCACAGGTAAAGGATTCTAAAATAAGCATTCTTGTTAACCAATATGAGTTGTTTAAAATGGAAGAACATAAAACCATCAAACAAATGTTTGAATGGTTTCAAACCATTATAAACAACCTAAGGTTTCATGGTAAAACTTATTATAACTATGATTGTAAGGCTCTGGCTTGTTGGGATTAGAACTTAGCTAGTATTCAATTGGAATTAGGAAAATAAAACTAGGATTTATTTTAAGTTGATGAAAATGCGGGTAAATTTTTTGCATTTCACGTAAACCTAAGTTTTTGTTTTGTAAAGCATAGAACTTGTTATAAGAAAACAGTTCGTAACACATTCGTGTGAAGGAAGAACATAAAAGATGGGCCACATATAGTGACCATGTCTGTAGGTACCTGATAAACAATATATATGCAATTATAAATCAGTCTGATCATGCAAGCAAGTGTAAAACTCATTAATTCAAAACATAAGGTACATACTTAAAAATCATAAAGTTGTTGTCCAACAAAACCTAATAGACTATTGAATATAGGATATTGGGAGAGGGGATATACAGGAATCTCATATGCATTTAAAAGAAAGGTTCCATATATGAATCAATATAGTAGTGAAATGGTAGGTTTATAGACATAAAATAGTGCATATCTGAAAAATAAAGGTACAGTCATCCAAATGAATTAGCCAACTTTAACCCAACAAAATAATAGGAGAAGCACAATCTAATGACACCACCAATGAATCCTAGCATTATGATGTTTTAGTGCATGATTCACATGTAAAACCCCGAGAAAAACTTTACAAAAAGAAGAAAATATGGAGAAAAAGGCAAAAAAAGTTTACTTTCTTTGTTTATAAATAAATTAGCTTAGAAGGAATCTTTCCACACTTTTTTTAGGTAAAATAAAGCAAAGTCTTGCATCTGGCAGTGCAACGTTTGAGACATTGGATGGTGTCCCACATTAAGTGAAGTAAGGAAAAGACTTTCCACAAGAAGCCCAGTGTTGGACGCTGTAAGTGTACTAAAAACACTGTGACAAATGCTGGAAGCACTGAAATTCCTCGAGTAGATATGAGTTCGAGATACCACAATGCTTGTAGACACTAGATCAGACACCTAAACATCATTTTCATGCATGAAGAGTAGCATCGGCCACATGTCTAATGTGTAACTAATTGATGCCTTGTCATTTTAAATCATAGCTCGAGGTCCTAGACGCTTGGCCAGTGTGGGACACTAGCGGTAATTTACTAAGAGTGCGAAATGGTTTTGCTGATGTGTTTGGGCCCATTTCACTTCATATGAGAGTCAATGCAAGCATCATTTGCTAAGAAGAGGATGTTGGAAGACGCTCTTCACCTTTACTCACCCTGATTTTTAGGTTTTTCTCTCATTTCACCATTGGAACTTCATCCTGTAGGAGAGGGGTGTGAAGATTTAGTGTATTTACCATCATTCGTAACCACCTCTATTTGGTATTGCTTTTATCTTTCTTGTGATCTTTATCTATTCAGTATTTTTAGTGTTTAATGAATCTTATGGGATTTTTTTGGTATGGATCTTTAATTTAATGCAATTCCTTGTGTTTTCTAATAATCAACTCCATGCTTAATGCTTTTTCACTATAACTCATTATTAAGAATGATGCAAAAGCACGCATGATGCAGAATCATATGTGAGTGGTTTGAATCAATGCTTGATTATTGTGTCTTAAGTTGAGTCTAGGAATAGCCCTTTGTAAGACAGGTTTTCTTGAGGATTTTGCTCTTAATGCTTGATTTAAGTTTCAATAGATCATGCAGAAGCAGGGTATTGAGCTTAATTCATAGAGATTTTCGCCAAGGAATTGGGTCGATTTAGTTTTTGAGATCCAAACTTCGAGACCATGTTATTTTGTGTTTAATTAGGGCAAAATGCTTGGGATGACCACAAGAGGAGTTGAATTGCTAATCATGCTTTTTGCCAATATAAAATCACTTTAAAAACCCAAAAATATAGCAGTAGATTTAATTTCCATATTTTAGATTATGTTGGCGATTTGTCGTGTGACAACCCAAATATATTGCCTGCCTCATTGAAGGTTGACTAGTTGAATTGAAGCATTTTACTCCGATCCCTAGGAAGAACGATACCTTACTCACTAGGGTTTTACTACTTGACTAGTGCACTTGCTGTAAAAAAAAGGTTTTGAAATTGAAATTAATAAATATATACTTTACAAATACTACATTTAAAGCCTCAACAACAATCGACCGACCTAAACCAACTAAGACTACTACCCTCACCATTAGATCTACTGACTAGGAAGGTAGCCACCTTAACCTACATGATAAGACATGTTAGGGTCACTATCACTAGGAGAGTCACCAAAAGAGTTCCCTTTACCCTCACTATCATGTTGACCTTTGCCCATCCGGGCTACAAACTCAATGGTGTCCCTAAGGGCTTTCGAGGACCCAACAGTCCAAGAAAAGGTAGATATGTGAGGAAAGGTTGCCTTCCTACAATCATCCTGGTCCTACCACCCCTAGGCTTAATGGTCAAAAGGTTGTGCTGCCCTAGGGGCATAGCTTCTTCCATGCTCTACTACCACAGTAACAACCTCTGGGATCATTGCAACTCTCTTCCTCTATCTCTACCGGCTTTTGAGATCCCAAGGTAGTAGAGGCAATGGAAGAGGAAGGGGTTGGTGTAGGGACCCAACAAGTTGGGATTAAAGTTTGACTAGTTTTCATTGAAGATTAGGGAAGTAAACCTTCTTTTCCTTCAAATTAGGAAAAATGTGGGAAATTTTTTTGCGATTCATGTAAATATGTATTAATATTTTGTAAAACATGGAACCTGTAATAGGAAAACAGTTCACAATACCCTCGAATAGGGAAATGTATAAAGTTGGTCACACAAGGGGATCGCATCTGCAAGTACTTGATAGACATTTTATATATATACAATAGAAAGAGCTCAATATTACAAAACATAAGATAAAACATTGAAAAACTTAGGGTTGTTGTCCATCAGTACCAGATAGCAATTGATATCACTATGCCAAAAATTTCTATAGAAAGCACTTATTTTGCCATTAGATAGTGCTTTTTAAGTGCTCTCTATTTAGAAGCTGTATATTTAAAGAGGGTGCTTTTGAAAAAGTGTTGTATATTGACGCACACATAGATAACGCTTGTTTGAAAAAGCGTTGTATATTTTATAGAAGATAGAGAGCGCTTTCTCAAACAAGCGCTCTTTATGTAGTTTTCATTCTTTTTTTTTTCAAACCTGTATAAACAGAAACAGTCCAAGAATTATATTAGTCTAGAGGGGTTAAAACTGTAATTAAATCTTAAATTTATAATAAAATCATAAGAATCAAATTAATAATTTAACCAAAAAAATTTGGTATTAATATTAAGAAATACATTCTTCGGTGATGTAGTAACAATGTAGTGCCAGTACATGGGTTAAAGAACATTATTAATATTAGCAGAGAAAATAGGATCAAATAATGACATGATCAAATGGTAACATTTATGTGGGTAAAATAGAAAAAGAAAGAAGTAGAGCATAGGAAATACAGGAGCTTGAATATGAAATAAATGTTGAGCATGGTAAATCAACAAAAGAAGTAGTAAAAAATGATTTAAAAATGGTAGAAAGCTACAATGTGATTCAACAGTAATGTAGGGAAAAAAGCATGTTAATCAAATGGCGAGCTGAGAAAAAAAATCTTTGGTTAATAAATAGATTTAAGGACGTGAACATGGAATCTGGATTTGTGGAATAAGTCCCAATTAAATTATACTGAGTACACTTTTCATTAGTGATATAAATAAATGTAAATATCTTATTTATATTTTGACACTAGACAGCTTGGATGATTCAAACAAGCACAAACTACCTATCTACCAAAACTAAATTTAAACAAAGAAATTTGTTAAGTAACCAATGAGAAGATTCATCAAAGAAGATGGGGTGCAAGAGAACCACTAAGGAAATCCTGATTAAATTTTCTCCTTATGCTAATCTTTTCAGCCAATTAGGTGATATTGTGTGAGGCCATGCTTGGGTGACAGCTTCCTCAAAATGAAAAGAACTAAGGAAGAAGGCAATATTGCCACCAACTACAGCAAAAATGTGAAAAAGATTAGACTTAAGAGAGGTGACCTAAGACAAGTAGACCAAACCTCTTTTTTGATGACTTACCCTTGAGATCAAATGTAAAGTATCTATAATAAGTAAAGTAACTCTATAAGATTGAGGAAAATTGTAATTATAAATACCTAAAAACAACAATTCAGCTCCTTTTAAATTGGCTTTAGAAAATTAATTAGCCATTTTTTAAGAGAAAATGTCCAACTGATGTTGAAAAGTTGCTGAGGATATATCTCTTAACAATATGAATTAGAGGATTTGAAAGAGCAATGACTTGATTATCTAATTTATCTATTCCCTTGCCTTTACTGTTTCATGTAAAAATAATTTTACTAAGAATCAAGACTAAACTCAAATGATGTGCCAAAATTATTAAAAGATGTAGCATAGATTATGTTCCAGGTACTTCTGTGTTCAAGAATTGTGTATAAACCTCCTATATACATAAATAATGGAAGAAATGTCTAGGTTATAAAATTGGCAAGTCATAGATCTCAAAGGAGGGCAAAGACAACCTAGCGTATACACCTACTTCAATGATGCATTGCATTAATATCTTAATTTTAGCACCAACATGATCTACTTTGCAAACTGGATGAATTCATTTTTTTTTCTTTCCTTATAAACTTATAAATTATACTTAAGATTTCATTCAATGCTTATTTTGTATACTAAGCATGATAACAAAATGGATAAGAATGAAAGTACAAGTCCATTCTTGAGCAAACAAAATATCCTTATTCCCTCCTAGAGATATCTAAAGAGATAAGACACAATGATACAACAAATAATGTAAAGAAAATGTAAAAATAGTATTTTAATCTCCTTGAATATGGATGCAAACAAATGTACCCATGCATCCACACAAAGTGACATGCAAATGTATACAAAGAGACACTGTAAAGGGGGAGGAGGACTAACTGCTAGAAGAAGTGGTTTAAAATACAAAAATGCTTCATAAAGTAATAAATCCTGCTTGTCCGCACTCATTCTCATGACAGAATCCCATATAATCTGCAATCTACCAACATAGCAAATAAGATTGTGGAAATATGATTCCCTAGATTCAATAAAACACAACGCCATTCAATATAAATTAAACATTACTATAAGTTGTTAATGTTGAATAGATCAGCTTCAAATGTTAGTGATTAATTAATATTACCAACCTCCAAATAGAATGCGATAGTTTCAAGGAGGAGGCTAAGTGTCATTATACAGGAGGATAGCTGCAAAAGAATTAATGATAATTAAACTTTTCAAAAAAAATTTCAAACATAAATAATTGATGGTGGATATTGATGAGAAGCAAATTTCTCTTAATACTGACTATTAGAAGCATCATTCTTCCCCTTCTGTCTACCAACAAAGTAGCAATCCCAATCATTGCAACCTGCATATATGCATAGATTTTGACTTACATAGCACCAAGTCCAAATGTAGCATCATTGTTGAAGGAAATTCTTATTATACCACCACAATTCAAGACACAAAAGACATAAAAAAGGTTTAACTCATATGGGGTTGCTTACTAATAACTAATCTGCAAAGTGTGAAATGACACCAAAATTGACAATTTTTTTTTTGAAAGCAAAGACAATTTATTAATGATAGAGGGAACTAGGATTGGAGCACAATTACCCCTCTCCTTGCCTAGAAAGAGTTTACAAAATATCCAAGTAGAATCCTACAAGGTCCAAGATATGTACAAACAATATAATATGACCCCTTAATTACTTGTGCTTTTGAGCATGCATCTCGTCCCCTTGTTCGCCACCTAGAGGTGGACTAAAGCATACCATCTTTCCTACCTTTCATATTTGACACTTGTATTCCACTACCTCTTGTTTCATTGACATAATTCTTTCCTCTGTCGTTGACTTTAGGATTCAATTTTCAACCTAAGCCACTTCGCTATTTTGCTGAACATTTACACGTTGACTTACATATCAAAATCCAGGTATGCTCTAGAGTCGCCAGGGCCTTCACAATTGACGTCACCAAAATCTGTACCTGGGCCTATAATTGAACACAATTAATTACACTCGAAAATATCTATAACTCAGATTGGTTTGGCATTAACAATAATGAAAAGCAAGTCCCTATGATAATGAACCTCCGTCACCCCCAACTTCTTCATGAGCCCCAAGATCCTTTTTATTGACCACACCTTTTGGCTTAACCTCATGAACATGAAAACCAGCATACTTTGCGTCAAAAGAGTATTGCATCAACCAGTATACTTGTTAAAAAAATTGAACATTGAGCAGCAAAAGAAACATAACCCATTAGAGTTTCTATGTGCTTCACAAAAATAATAACCATTTACAAACTTAGAGAAGGATCCAAATTTTCCCAAACTCTAGCAGAATATTTAAGGAATCCTCCTCTCTAGCAGTTCTTAAGTCATTTGAAAATAATTTGTAAAACTATTTGAAAGAAAAAAAAGTTTAGCTTATTATGTTCAAACAATTTATAATCAAAATCAATAACGAAATAAAACAAAAATTGTTGTAAATTTGGTACAAGCTCTAAGAGCCAATCGATCCAACATCTAAAAATAACTCAGAGGGAACTAAAACCATGAATGGAACCAACGAGAACACACTTAAACCCATTAGCAAGTGCATGCCTATTTTGCTAGGGATAGCCACTAGAACCACAACACCATATCAGGTCCTGCATCTGAGGCTTAAACCACACAAACAAACAACAATAAAAAATATAGAAAAGAGAAGGAATAAAAAGAAGAGGGAAGTGAAAAACCACCAATGAACTCATCATTGCTGTGTGTGCCTCCAACTATTGCTTGTCTCCATAATTGTCACTACTTACTGCCACCAGATTCGTCATTGGAGCCACCACAACCTTCTCTCGCCTTCTCCTACCTTCCTTTTCTCCTTCTTTCATTTTCAAACTAACCCTTTGGATTGCCAAATGAAAGCTCTATGGTGGCTGGAAAAAGGAGTTTTCATGTGGTGGTTTAGGGTTTTGTGACCTCCAAGGCCGTGCTTGTACCTCGTGCGGTCAAAGTGGCAAGCAAAGGAATTTATAGAGTGAGTTAAAGGCTTTTTTAAGTGTTGAAGGTGAGAAGGGGTTAGGGGCGAGGAATGGGTCTTCTTAGGGTTGGGAATGAGGAAATTTGGGGATAAGAGTGACTGAAGCTAGGAAAGAGAATGCAGAGTACACATACAACAAAGATATAGAGCACTTTTTCTTCCAAACGTTTTATTTTATGAATTTATTTTTGTAAAAAAATCATAATTCAATGATAGCGCTTATTTAAACAAGCATTATATATTATCTCTATGTTTTTTTAACACAACGTTTTTCTCAAAAGCGTTCTTTAACCTCTGCTATATATCCACAATTTTGGTGTAGTGTATACGGGAATATTAGGAGAGGGATTACAAAAATCATAATTGAATTTAATAGAAAGGTTCCATACATGAACCCACATAGAAAAGCAATTATAACAGGTTTACATAAAGTAGAAATGGATATCCAATGAAACTAATAAATCCTATCCCAACAATTGTCAACAAAGACATAATCAAATGACAACGATGGTCTACCCAAACCAGTAAGATCACTACCCTCACCACTAGCCTTACTAGATAAGGGGTAACCAACTTAACCCACATGATGAGACATGCTAGGATTATTGTCATCCTTGCTGTGCTCGGTCCACTTTTTGTCTGCCAACGTGATCCACATGTGACGTCATCCGCCCATCCACTTCTTGGTGAAAAGTAGGGCCATAGCCAAGAAACAAAAATAATGCGGGTGAGATCACAGACACACATAGTACATCAAGGAAGCATACAAGCTTAAGGGTATGCCACCAACATTGTTAGTGATCCACACAGATATATACAACCATAAAAATCACCTGGGTAGCACTACGACTACAATCAAACATTTCATGAGCTAGAGATATAACATGTAACACCCTCCAGGGTATTACTGTAACTAGGTCTAGATTTCTAAGAACAAAAAAGAAAGACTTAAAAACATAGAAACATGTTGAAGCAACTTTTAAATATAATTATATTCGTATAAGAATAATACAATAAAATACCATACATGTCTAATACAACTCATCTATCACCCAAAGGTGTCGTACAAAATATAAAGAATACAACAAAAAACACAATTACATAAACTAGGCTACGTCTTCTTGCACGTGACTCCAAGCTCTATCTGCACATGTCTTCACTTGTATCCTGAAAAAGGGGAAACTTAAGGGAGTGAGACATAATGTCTCAGTGAGTGCTCTAGGGGTTCTACGGCTAGGTCAGACTCTTCTACTCAGACAACCTTCATCACTTATCTCTCATGGCTTTAGCCTCACTAGGTCTCTTATAATTCTCCATACCTATGGTCAAGTCTACACCTTTTAACAGTCAATACTCCATGTTAATTGCTCTTTCATTCTCACAACTATTATATTGGTTTACTATCTCATTCTTAGCCTAAGAACTCATCCTCATTACTTATACTTTCTTACCTAAAACCCTCTTTAGAATTTGCTCTTCTTCCTTTTAATATTCAAAGTTGTCCTCTAGGGTCAAGTCTAAGGTTACAAACATCCTAAAATACTCTTATTTTATTCTCTCTTACTTGTCTTATACCTTTCTATTACGCCATGAGGGAATTCACCCTTTCTCTATCTTATTCACAACTATTATTATCCAACTAGAACCCTCATAACACTATCCTAAGGTCTAGCCTCTCACTTATCCTTAAGGTAGCAAACACAATTTCAATTACAAGCATATAATTATTTCACATTCTTTGTCTAGTAACTAGACATATACCTCATTTTGTTTTATCAAACAGGAACGACACACGTGCAGGATATGATCACATGTCCACAACTTTAACATTTCATCACAAGGCATAATTACATTTTTACATAGAATTCACATAAATAAGGTCACATAGAATTCACATAATTACAACGTAGCACACTCCAACATATCACACTATAACAAGATACATATGCGTGCTATGTTCCTAAACCACTACTCATGCACAAGTGGTACCAACCTAAACTTTTTGGAAAGTAGACTAGGAGTAAATGCAGGCCATAAGAAGCGTCATCGGTATCGATGCCTTCGGCTTTCGCACCCTCAACTAGCATGGTATCCCCCAGTGACTAGTCAGGGTTACCCAGTTTTGCTAGTACGCCTCAGCTCCATGAGATCAGCATGGACCATTAGAGTTTTCCCAACCAAATAACCCCTAAGGCTAAGGTTAGACCACCCATCATAGCCTCCACCAGCCAGATTCCTACATACTTTCCTCATTACATAACTCAAATGTTATGATGCATGGTCACATATAATGCTTACAACTTTTTATAGACTTTTATCATGAAATATTAGCACAATTTCATATCACATTCAGTTTTTTCAAGGTAAATAACAATCATACAATATAAACTTAACAAGGTATAAAAAAAAACAAACAACAATGAGTTAAACACTGCCAAAAGGAGTTCATAAACACAAAGAACGAAATAGCAAAAGTCATATTCGCCCAGCAGGACGGAAGTCCCGCCTAGCGGTCCAGGCTGGTCCGCGTCGGAACCCAACCCGCCCAGCGTGTTGTGTATGCCGCCCAGCGGGTCTGCACGCTTGATGTAAGTTTAGAGTCCAGTTTTTCCCAAAAAGTTGTCCAACGGCTATCTACCCCACCAGGCGAACATGAAGTATGAACTTTAATTTATTTATCCTATTGTCTTTGGTTCTTAAATACTCCAAAATAAACAATTAAATTGTTCATCACCTCTTCTACCTTGATAACCGGTCGCTCTAATCTATAAATTCCTCATTCACTCACAATCTCCTCAAAATAGATCAAGTCCCTAAACTTAGGCATAAGGAAGGGGAAAAGGTAAATAGATAAACAACACAACATAAAGGATAAGGAAGGACACGGGGAGAGCACTCACCTTTAGTAGCACACAAAGTTGAGTTCTAGGGTTTGGGTTCTCCGGTTTCTATTCCTTCTCTTTCTCTTCTTCTTTTTCTTCCCTTTTCTCCTCATTCTCTCTAACTTCTTTCTTCTTCTATTTTGTGACGGCTAAACCTAACCCTCCCTCTCTATTCTCTTCTTATAACATGTGGGTGGGTATGTGACTTCGTGGGCTTTAGTCTCCTATTGGGCCCTAGATGCTCTTTTGGGTTTTATGATAACATTCCTACTAATTTCTAATACTAAGGTTTCGATAACAATAACACTAATAATAATAATAACAACAACAACAACAACAGCAACAATAACAACAATAAATATAATATTAATAATAATAGGAACAGTAATAATAAGAAATATAACAATAATAACTCTTAAGACATCTTTTGTCTAATAACACATAGGAAGGGTTCTACTAAAAACTATCTCGTGATTCATTTCTAGTACTTAAAATTTGGGGTGTTACATAACATGCTAGCACACTAAACATTCATAGTCCCTTAGTCTCATCATCCAACAGTTCTAATAGGCACAACAGTTATATCACAGTGCATAGCATATGCAAGTCACAATTATACAATAATAGAAGTCAATAACCATACAAACAAGTAAGCATCATGAACATAGACAACTCATAATCAAGTCCTAACAGCGATTAGTCACTCAGGATGCATGCAATGCATGTCCATCTATCCAGTCAGTCACTAAATCTTTTATTTAGTGCACACGATGCATGAGGGTATCCATATTCCGATATTATGACGCCATGAATATTTTACGAGGATTATAAAAATGTTGTACCCTAATTGGTACCTTGAAACTCCCAAAGGAGTCAATCATCCTACAACTCTCAAATAGCTAGCTATCCTATAACTCACTAGGAGTCAACAAATCTTGTAGCCCACAAAGAGCTAGTCATCCTGAAACTTATAAGGAGTCAACAATTCCTATAGCTTACAAAGAGCCAATTGTCTTGTAACTCACTGAGTTAGCTATTCTTGTCACTCACAAAGAACCAGCTATTTCTATAACTCACAAAGGAGTTAGCTATTCCTGTTACTCGTGTAGGAATCAACTATTCCTATAACTCGCAAAGGAGTCAGCTATTCTTGTAACTCACAAAGGAGTCAACACATCTTGAAGCTCGCAAGGAGCCAGCTATTCTTGAAGCCCACAATAGCAAGCTATTAACCTTTAATGTCATGATCCATGATGAATTATTAAGTCTTTCACTTTTATCAATATCGAGATGAAAAGAGTAGAGATGGATTTTTAAGAGAAAAAGCCCACCAACCCCTACAAACCATTTTCCTTAACCCTAAAATCACCCACATTTCATAAAGTCACTTTTATTGCATTTACATTTCAAAAGACATCATTAAGTCGCTTGGTTGTCATGGGCGACTCAACGAAAAGCTTTAGCTCCTAAAATTCCTTCAAAAGAAATAATTCATGAAACTCAAAGGCATTAGGAATCATGAGGGACATCCGAACTTCATGCATAAGTCTAGACATCAACCTCATCAAAACCATGCTTTATGAAATACAATTCAAGACTAATAAACTTTAAAGAAAACACCAAGAATAAGCTTTCAAAACTATTAATTTGGGTGAGGAAAGCATTAAGAAGAATTTCGACACAAAAGTTTTGGCCAATACAGAAAAAGGGCTTTTTCATCCCACCAATTTGAATTCATACTATCCATCACACAAGATATGGCCAAATTGGCATTCTGACCCCACTAGAAATCATTTTGGCACAAGCCATAGAAAATATTCTATTATGCTGTTGGATGAAACCAACCGGCCCACACATAATTTGGTGTCTCTAACAGACCATTGCAACAAGGGAAAGGCTACAATATTCAAGATTCATCCATACCATCATAGAATTAGAGAATTCACATCCACATTTACATATTCAAATAGTAATAGCAACCAGTTCATCATGACTAACATATGCCACATTCACATCTGTAATGCCTCACGACATACACATCCCATCATTGGAGTGTAAACAAAACAAATCTTACAACATTAACATTATGAACCATTCATCAAAATATCATAGAGAAGGCATCACCAGTCACATACCAATCCCACATAAGTCATTTAACATTAAAATCACAATCTTCCCAACAAAAAAATCACATAAACCAACATGACTTAGAAAATCAACATAATTCACACAGACCTCCAATCGAGGTGGGACTAGTTTCATCTAAAAGCTAACACATGAGGCTACAGGCCTACCAAAAGGTTTTGGCCATCTTTGTAATGCCATGTTTTTCTTAATGTATGATTTAGTGGTTTAATAACTAAAAGTGAAAATATAATATGTGATATTGGTGATTAAAACAAATAAATAAGTTGTTGTTGTATGAGTGTTGTTTTGGAATTCTTGTTTGAATTTAGGAAATTGAGGAAAATGTTGTTTTTGAGCAAAAGTGAGAGTATTGGTTATGTTCATCTAGGTTGTTGAGGGAAACAACAGTGTTGAGCCAGTTGCGAGGCTTGGGAAGTGAGTAGACAGGCCATAGGCTTTAGCGGGTCCGAAGCCTTCGGGAGGCCTAGGGAGGTTTTAAGTTACCAAAATCCTTTCTCTCCCATTTTTAACAAACACTCTCCCAAGACACTTCCAAACCCTCCTTTTTCTCTCTTATTCTCTCAATCTCACTTAAACCTACCTTGAATGTAGAAGAAATTCAAACCTTGATCTCTCGTTTGGGTGATGAGAAGAGTGGATTTCTCAAAGGTTTTGCTCAAGAGTTCATTTTCTCCACATTCTCCTTCTTCCCCAAATTTTGGATTCGGAAGCTACTAGATGTAAAGGAAGCTTACAAGTGTTAAATAACTGTTGTATGAACATAGTTGTATGTAAATGTGGTTGTGGTTTGTACTGAAAACTAAATTTGAATGAGTTATGTTGAGTTGTTGGGTGGAAATGGGTTTCCCTTCGAAATCATATGATTTGTGTTGAAATGTTGTATGGATCGTTGAATGTGCTCAGTATGTTGTTGTGGGCTGTTGTGTGGTTGTATTCGGCCCTTATGCAGTCAATTTGGGGTATGAGTGAGTAGAAAGTTTGAAGTTTTGGGATTTTTCGAAGAGAGTTCTGTTGCTGCTGTCTGATAGTCGCTGAGCGAACTGACTAAGGGTCTCGCTGAGCAATAATGCTCCTGAGACTGAACTGAGGCTATCGGGTTGATGGTTCGTTGAATGACCCATCGCGTCGCTAAGCGAGTGTTCTTGAGTGGTAGAAATGACTATAGTGTAAGAGGGATTCGCTGAGCAAAATGTTGTTCGCTGAGCGAGTGTTCATAGAAATCTAGAAATTTTCCAGAAAAGAGTTTGCTGAGCAAGGGTGGGTATTCCAAAATGCCTAGGAGTAATTTGCTGAGTGAATATTGAGCTCGTTTAATGAATTGGGGGCCTTGGAGAGTGGTGCTCTCAGTTGCAAGAGGTTCGCTAGGCGAACAACATGTTCATTGAGTGAGGAGTGGGTGGAGGTTTTGGCTGTTCTTTGGAATGGCTATTCGCTTAGCAAGTAGGTGACTCATTAAGCAAAATGTTGTCGATGGAGGTTTAGGGCAAGTCCTTGGAACGAATTCATTGAGAAACTCCAATTGTCGCTGAGTGAGTGACTCTAATTTGTTGAGCAAAAGGCCTTCGCAAGGGAAGTTGGTCCTCTGTAAGGAAAGTCTTCGCTGAGCGAGCATGTGGGTCACTAAGTGAATGTAGAGCTCTACAGTTGATCATTTTGGAAAGTGTAGCTGTGTAAAACATGGTTGAGAAAGACTCCCAGTGTGAGTCTAAGGTTGAGAAGATGGGAGGAGTGATAGGTTGCTTGGATAGGACCTCCACTTGTCATAAGTGTTGTTGTTTAGGTTTTACTCATGGGATATGGGCTGCTTGGATAGGGCCCTGGAGTGGTAGGCTGCTTGGATAGGACCTCCCCTAGTTGTGAATGAAACTGTTGAGTGAGGTTTCTCACGGTGTATGAGTTGTTTGTATAGGGCCTTACTTGTTGACCATGCTTGAGGCTGGATTGGGCCTGCATGGTGTTGGTAGTGGTTGTGGACACGTGTGGTGCTGGTCGGGCCCACGTGGCCTTGTGTCGCTATTGTTGTGTTGTTACACATATATATGTTGATTGGTTGTTGTTGAGTGGGTGTAGTGTTGTGATACATGTGTTTCATGCATATATTGTTGGCTGAGGCTGTGTGATGGGCCTCATGTCATTGTGCGGGCAGGCGCGTAAGTTTGATGATTGACAAGAGTTGCGGCTCAAACGGGCCTACAACCCAGTGCTTGGATAAGATGTGGGGTCTTAAAGATGGGCCTTCAGGGATGAATGGATGGGCGACTCTGTAGGAAGCCAAGGCGTTGCACGCCTTGAGTCGTGGTCAGCCACCACCCACATACACTTATCTCGACACACCACTGAGCTTAATCCATAAATCAGAGTTTTGGCAATCCCTGAATGGTGCTTGGATAGGCCATGGTAGGGGGTGAGACTTGGCTGATCGCCCGAGATGTTGTGAATCTCTCGAGAGTCATGTCATCATGCATTGACATAGTTGTGGCGGATTGGTTGTGATATGGGGTTCTGGACTGAGAACTCTTTGCCATATGAATGTATGTTATATATGTACATTTATGAGTACAAATGTTGAGAATATGTTGATGGTTTCAGAATTTATATGCTATGCTGTTGTTTTAGTAAGTTTACCCTTTCCTTGTTTTGTTGTTGGATGTCTTGTTGCTGTTGTTATGCTGGTGTGACTGTGATGATCACCTCCTATAGTGTGGGAGTAGATGGCGATGCTTCTGTAGACCCGCCTTCTCAAAGTTGAGGATGGAGCTGCAGGCTAGAGATGTATGGTTTGTGGGGCCAAGCTTTTGTTTCTTTTGTTGTATATTTAGTTCCATTCTTTTGATGGGGTTGTATAGTGTGACCAACCATAGGGAATGCATTTTGTATCCCTCTCCCCTGTTGATGGATTGTATATTTGATTATTTTGATATGGTCTGGTGTTATCCCTCTTTCCATTTGCTGTTGACAGTTGTAAAGATATGAATGTATGGCAGTAGGAGAGATGGATAGATCTCTCAAGATGACTGTATTTCATTTACATACATGTTTGGTTTTCGTTCATGCTTATATGAGAATTAAGGGGATAGTATGTTGTTGTTGAGTAGCGATGATTAGGTCGTTACAATCTCCTCCCACATCAATACCAGTTTTAAGAATAAGACAAGCTTCATGCAAAGTGAGATTTCAGCAATCTCTTCACAACTTAGCTTAACCTTCTAGTTTGTCCTAGACTTGGACATGGATTTAGATTTAGGCAAGGTCAATTCCATTCACCTTTTAGGTGTAGGAAACTAGGGGAATTGTCCCTAACACAGAATTCTACCACAACATCCCACAATTAACCCTCAAGCCATCTTGCCTAAAAATAAGTTTGACATCTCTTATGAGAAAATTAACCAAATATTCTAGAAAATTCCAAAAATTGTGAAACCATTAGGGTTGGAAAAAAGACATCTAGGGCTACATGCCCACTAAAGGGTTTTAATTAGAAAATTCGCATGAGTTAAAAGAAAATAGGACATGTGTTGTCCAATAGTGTCAGCAAGCATACTCAACATAGATTACGACTTCTAACTTCTTATGGCCTTAAGCAAGGTTTGGCACTTAGCCATGGACAATTCTAGACTCCCTAACTTGTGTGTATACAGAGGAATCAATCCTACAACCACTTTGGTGCCTTAACCATCTTAAATTGACACAAATAACTCACAAACTTGAGACTACCCTGCACCATAGCCGGCTAAACCAATCTTGCCAAAATATTCGTCAAATATTCTAGGAACCATAGAATAATGTGAGACCACTTGGGTTTGAAATAAGACATCCAGAACTACAACACCACCAAAAATCAAGGGTTGGTTCTTCAAAAATAGATCACATGAATTTCAACAACACAGGACAGAACCCAACAAAAATTCTAGTAAATCACACCAAAGATCACACCACATTTCTTGACTTTTAAATGTGGCTTGTAGGGTAGCTCAATGAGACACCCTACCTTATAGCTCCGTAGAACTTTAAGGGTTCCTTTTGAATACCCAAGGCTTGACTCAAACATATAGGAACAACCATCCATATTTATACATATCCATAGTTCATAAGAAAACAATCCAAAAGTCGTAATTTCATAAAACATAAATTTTACTGACTTGGGGCTATAAGTTGTTAGAAGCAATCTGCTCCTAACTAACTCTACTCATTTACCACTGGTAGACCATCTCACTATTCCTTTACCTCGGGTGGTGAAAATCTCTCTAATTGTCATCTAGTGTATACTCGCATATCTTACTCCTTTACACTCCTCAATGTTGTGATCGGTGTTGTTTCCTCCTCGGTGGTTTGATTAATGATCAAGGCCTGCCTAATTGAAGCTCATCACATGTAGATTCTAAAAATGCCATTACATGTGGCATTTAGAGGTTTGAAGGCCCATATGCAAGGTTTTGAGACGTAAACTCACCGTGAGGTTTTTATATTATCATGCAACTACTCTAACATGATTCAGGATTTGTAGGTGAGCTTTAAGCGCTTCCTTGAGTTTGGGACAAGCTTGGTTTCATAGAGGATCAAGGGAAAGCCCATATGCAAATGGGTTTAGGGTTGTTGATGGGCTTGTGCTAGTGGAGTGGAGGAGGTGTGGTGATGGTGGCACAAGGTCATGATGGCATAAGGTGATGGTGGCACAAGGGAGAAAATGAGGAACCATGATGAGAGAGGGTTAGACCGCGGTGATTTATGGTAGTGGAAGTGGGTTTGAGGTGAGGACACATGGTGGTGGCTTGTGGTAGTGGTGGGTTAATTATGGGGGATAAAGAAAAGATGAGTTAGTGGTGCCTATGTGGTGCTATGTTGCGGGGTTGAGTGGAAGATGAAGTGCCAAGGTGAGGGATGGGTGAAGATGAGAGAAACAAAGGGGGAGAGGGGGGGATTGGTGTCATGTGGAACAAGAATGGGGGGCTGGCTTCACATAGAAAAGAAGAATAAAGGGGGGCATGCTCTTTTATATATATATATATATATATATATATATAGGAGGTAGTGGGATTAGGTGTTTATGGGTTCTTAAGTAAACTTGTTATGAGGGAATGGGTTTATGTAACTTGGGTGAGCATTTAGTTAATAAGTGTGGAGTGTTTAAGTTCGTATAGGGTCTTTAGTTTACCAAACATTGGTTGTGACAAACGTTCCCATTAGATACAACCCACGTTTGTTTAATTAATTATTTAATCTTTTAATTCTAGATTAACAAAAATATGGGAAAAATTTTCACGTTTCATTTTACGTGTAATTGTCTTATGAGAATCCTTAAAGTAGATAAATTGCAAACTAAACAAAATTTGGAAATGGGAGTAAAAATAAACATATCATATAATCATCATCAGAACTAAATACATCTAGGTTTTGAAGTACACATGAAGTTGAATACATCAAGAACTAAAATACAACTGAAATGGCAAAATATAGAGAAATTAAAAAAAGTACATCAAAAATCATCGGCTGCCCCCATTACGTTCATAAAAAATATCCTAAGCTAGAGCAGTGTCTACAGATCTACTCCTAGTCCTTATATACAAAAGAAACCCAACCCCTACTGTCACTCCTCATTGGTCCAAGTCACCTCGGAGTCGCTTGAGTCTGAATGATGCACCTATCCATTGGCTAACCCCTGCAGGGACCTAGCATTGGATGGAGTTGATGAAGGTGATCAGTGTCAATCATTTTCCATACCCACCTAGTTTTCCACCATCGAGGAATCTATAGGTGACTTGCGCAAGACGACCTATATGGGAGATCCCTTAGGGTCTTCAAGCATGGGTTGTGTGTTGGGAGGTAGATCCGTAGGTAGCTGCTCAGCAGGCAGTGCAAAAACTACATAGGGGGCCATAAATAGTATGGCAAGATCCCCTGGTGGCGTCGGCACTGTGGGAGGAACATACTCAAAATCAGGTGGCAATGAAGAAGAAACAAAAATTGAAAATGTCCATGAAATGGGAGGCACGTGCACTCCCGGATTAGGGGATAAGAAGGTGGTCCTAATAAGGCCTTGAAAAGTCAAATAATCAATTGCTTCATCGTAAACCCATATCCCTCCGTCGTCATAGCCAATGTGTATGTTGAAAAAGATGAGGAAAACAGCCATCTTCAGGTACCAACCACAATCAGTCATGCATCAAGAAAATGAATAGAAGAGTGAGGCAATTTTGTTCTTAAAACCACTTCCCGTAGATGGCTAGGCATCCTACAATCACACACAGATAAAACACACTTGATAATAAGGAAAAAAGGGGAACCAAGGGTTTGTCTAAGTTATAACGACTAACCTTGACACTGTGTGGATCCATACTTTCCATTGATAATCGTTCTTAACAGAACCAGAAAGTGACTGGGAGTACATATAGCTCTCTCAATATCATCAACATGGTGCAATCCTCCTCATCATCGAGGAATAGAACAACGGCTTAAGACATTCATCATCCGCTCAAAGGTATACTCTTGCACCAATCTTGGAATGTTGAGCAATTATTGGGGTTATCAAGCTTGGTTAGGCGATTATCCCGACTCAAGAGCTACCTTGGTCATTGAGACCTTCACCTTTCAACACCTTACTAATCACCGTCTTAACACTCATAATTCGGATAAAGGTTTCCCTGGTCTTAGTACGTCTGAGCACCAGTACAGTCTTTACTCAGTATCCCTACTCTTAATGCAAAGGTTGAGTTTAATCATAGTATGACTTATAGATATTATAAAAAACTAAGTATACATTTAATGAATCAAGAGAACAAAAAGGAAATTAACAATCAAACTTTGATTTGTCTTAATCTCCATAAGTATCTAATTTAGGAGTTAAACTTACCTAAGGAAATCCTAAAGTAGCTTCTAATAATTTTAGACTTTATTATTTAAATCTTTAACCTAAGGAGAGACTTACGTACTTAATAAAGAATTCAACTAGTTAATTAAGATTTGGTGTGTAATTAACCCTACATTTTAGGGATCGAATTGCCTAAGGTCCTAAATACCATCTTTAATTCATTTTATTAAATTAACTTTGGTAGTTAGCCATGATTCAAAAAGAGTTTACTTAGACTAAGTTATTTGCAACTTGAACCAAGAAAATTAGCCCTTTAAAAATAATTTATGAGGACTCTTTTTAACTGGATAAAAACATAATATCATATTTATTTAAGAAAAATATGTTTAACTTTTACTAAAAGAGTTCACCATTAAGTTTTAAGCACTAAAGAAAGTGGGATTTTGCAAACTAGAAAAGTGTCATTTATTTTAACTTAAAAATAGACTCCAGAGACAACAAGTTTGTACCACGGTTTTGAATTTCAATTTGGATAGGCAATCGATTTTTGTTTGACATGATCCATAGTTTGTTGGAAATGTATTTCTTTCTAATTTCTAAATCATCAAATATAATCTCAAACAAAAATATTCAAAAATAGATACGAAAATAACAAAACAGAGAGGTTAGAAGACCTTACTAGAGAACCAGTCGTGCTCTTTTGCTATTTTTGCATCTTATCTCAAAATTTCAGCAACTAAGACAATTATTTTCACAAAAAAGGTCACAAATCCTTTCCAAAAAGTCCAAGAACTCCAAAAACCAAGGTCTATACGATTTGTAGTGATTTTTCAAAGTTTACAATTATCATAAGGTGTTACTCGTCAGAAAAGTGCATCATTTCTAGATTCTAAAATTTGTTAAAAATAGTAGACAAAGGTGAACATAGACAAATTATATATCTTTGGAAATATTAGTGAATCTAATTTCTAGTCATTTTATGAGTCTTGGTAAAAACCCAACACAACTTTTAAAAATTATTTTTTCATACACACTACCAGTTACTATTTTCAAAAAAGTAACTCCAAATTTTAAAAAGTGTGACTTCATCATTTCTTAACTTTTTCAAATGCTTCTCACAACCATTTCAAATATAATTTTGTATAGTTTTCAAGAAAAAAACAAGCACTCAAAAATATTGAGTGAACCTAAAGATGTAACAGAAAAAGTGAGTAATGCTAAAACAGGAAACAAAAACAGCTTATTAGAACTTAAGTACTTCTTCATAAAAACCATTCTTTTCATCAAGTTATGAACTTTAAGTGGCTAAAATGAAATTTAGGGGTTCTTAGGTACATCAAAAGCTAAAATAATCATCATCACCCTTCACTAAAACTTTGATTTATTGGGGACAAAAAAATACCAACACCTAGGTGTCAATTGAGCTTAGGTTCAGTTTTAAAAGTCCTTTCAAGTTCTTGTTGTTCTAGGGTCCTTTGTTGATGGGTAAAGCTTCAAGCTTGTCTTGAGAAAGTGACTATCTTTTAAGTCCCCTTTGGAAGGACTTGGCCATAGGTTCAAAGAAGGTCCAAGGTTCAAAAGAAAAGTTTTTGTTTTTTAGCTTCTTATTAAGTTAGGAAAAGTTACAAGCTCTAAACCTTCTCTATAGATTTTAGGGTTTGAGATCAAGCCCTTAATATTTTATGGTAAGTTACCAACACAAACCAACATTTTAGTGTTAATAACAACATTAAACAAGCAACTCAAGCCATAAAAACGAATGGGGCAGCAAAACAAGAAAGAACAATAATACAGAAAAGGTAACAACAACAAGAGAGATAAGAGTAGAAATGGTAGAAAAACCAAAAAGTTGGGTATTGGGGGAAAAAATCCACCCTAAAACCATGTACATGAAAGTAAATCAGTCAAGAACACCCCACTCCTCCCTATACCTCACGAGGATCTTTGGAGAAGAGGAGGAAAATGAGTGCTTGAAGCCTTCCAACAAGGTGATGTGTGGTGGTCTATGAGTAAAGGTTGGAAGAAGAGAGGAATGGAGGCTTTGATGTTCAAAATTTTTTGAAATGGAGTCAGAAGAAGGAAAAGGGAGGTTTGGCCAGCAGCTAGGGAGAAGAAAAAGTGAAGAAAAATCTGTCCTAAGTAGCCTTTAAATAGATGAAGGAATAGGTTGTCAAAAAGGGGGGAGGCAAAAAAGTAAGTCTACTTTTTCTTTTTCTTTTTGGATTTTCATTTTATGACATGTGAAAAATTAGAGGGAGCAGGTCTACAAAGCAATGTTAGATGTGCCATGCCTCTGCTCCCTCAAGTCTCTACGTTTTGTTTTCTCTGCAAACAAATCGATTGGTTCCGATAAAAATGACTTAAACTTTAATATTTTAATTTTTATAACAAATGAATGATTTTTTCTTTGAAACATTGTGAGCACCTTAATTATTGATTAAAAATAATTTTCGATTGTAAAATTAATTTTTAATAATTTATTGCAAAAATTTTAAGTATTTATTTGGTATTTTCAAGTTAAAAATTCATAGAAATTTCATTTTAACTCAAAAAATTCCAAAATTTTTATGAAAATTATAAAATTAATATCTAACCCAAAAATGAACTAAGAATGCTCATTTTGTCTCCCCTATATGTTAAGCCTATATTGGTTATAGTTTTAGTAAACAATGGAGGGTAGTTTGGTCATTTTTCACAAGAATCTTAGAAAGTTTCCAAACAAATTTCCAAAATTATATTTTAATATATATGACATGTTTCTAAGCTCAAAATGACAATTTACAATCATTTAGACATTTTCCTTGAGTCAGCCCTCAGTGTAAGGGAATTGAGAATAACTACTAATTTCTTAATTCTCTAGTTTATCAGAGATAATTTCACAGATATTAAGAAATTAAATATGGTACTAAAATGAGAGTGTCACAACTCTTCCCTCCTTTTAGGAATTTTATCCCCGAAATTCACTTACCAGGAAACAAATGAGGATACTACTCTTGTATATTACTTTCCAACTCCTAGGTAGCATCACCACTATCATTCTGGCTCCACACAACCTTCACCAGAGGTATTTCTTTACCTTGAAGTTGTTTCATCCTCTGATCCTCTATTCTTACTAGGGATACATTAGAAGTAAAGTTTTTCCTTACCTGTAGTATATCAGGTTCAATGACGTGCGAAGGATTAGGGATATACTTCCGAAGTAGGGATACATGAAAAATATTATAGAGGTTAGAAAGGTCGGGTGGCAAGGTTATCGGGTATGCAATAGGACCAATCCTTTTAAGGATTTGGTAAGGACCAATGAATTTAGGGGAAAGTTTTTAGGACTTAAGTGCTCTACCAACCCTAATTATAGGTGTAACTTTCAAGAATACATGATCCCCTTCTTGAAACTCAAGGGGTTTTCTTCTTCTACCTATCTTGAGACACTTTCATCTTTTCCTGAATCATCTTAACCTTTTCCATGTTTTCTTGTAACATCTCAAGCCCATCAATTAGGGATTATTTAGCTTTATACCAACAAAGCAAAGTCCTACACTTTCTCCCATATAGAGCTTTGTAGGAAGCCATCTCAATGCTAGAATGGAAAATATTATTATAGTTAAACTCAGTTAGTGGTAAGAACTAATCCTAACTACCCTTCCATTCTAAGATATAGGCTCTAAGCAAATCTTTTAACGATTGGATAGTCCTTTTGGATTGTCCATCAGTTTGGGGATGATAAGCTGAGCTAAGTCTTAATTTGGTTCCTAAGGCTTGCTGTAGACTTTCCCAAAACCTAGAAGTGAAACGAGAATCCCTATTAGAGACTATGCTAGAGGGTACTCCATGTAACCTATTGATTTCTCTAATGTACAACTATGTCAGCTTTTCTAGGGAATACCTGATGTTAATGGGCAGAAAATAAACAGACTTTGCCAGTCTATCCACTATTACCCATATAGCATCATGACCTGAAGGTGTCCTAAGGAAACTAGTTACAAAACTCATTGATATGCTGTCCTACTTCCATTCAAGAAGGTTTAGGGGCTGTAACTCTCTACAAGGTTTCTAATGTTCTCTTAGTCTTCTAACAAACTAAGTAGGATGCAACGAATTTTTCCACAACCTTCTTCATTCTAAGCCACCAAAATAACTTCTTCAAATCTTGGTACATTTTAGTGGAACCTGGATGAATACTCAGTTTGCTCTTGTGAGCCTCTTCCAAAATCATCTTCCTTAACTCTCCATCTTCTAGCACACAGATCCTTCCCTGGAATTTGATGATTCTATTTGGATCCTAATCAAATGCCAATTCCTTTCGTTCAGTTCTTACTTCTAATCTTTCTCAAAAATATTGATCAAAGCTCCAGGCTTCTCGAATCTATTCCAAGAACTTACTAAATACTTGGAGCATCTCAAAACAAATACTCCTTAGCTTCACTTCCATAGCCAATCCCAAGTCTCTGAATATCTCTATAAGTTCCATCTCATTCACCATCATCATTGAGGTATGTAGGGATTTTCGATTCAAAGCGTCAGCTACGACGTTTGCCTTACTAGGGTGGTAATGCAATTTAAAGTCATAATCCTTCAAAAATTCCATCCATCTATGTTGCCTCATGTTCAGCTCCTTTTGGTCAAACAAATATTTCAGGCTTTTGTGGTCATTGAACACTTCAAACCTAGCACCATAAAGATAATGCCTCCAAGTCTTTAAGGCAAACACCACAGCAGCCAATTCTAAGTCATGAGTTGCATAATTGACCTCATGCAGTCTTAATTGCTTTGAAACATAAGTCACTACCTTCCCTTCTTACATCATCACACATCCTAATCCTTGGCCAGATGCATCATAATAAACTTCAAACTTCTTAGCAGGATTGGGCTAGATTAGCACAAGTGATGTGTTTAATTTCTTTTTCAACTCTTGAAAGCTTCTCTTATAACTTTTCGTCCATAGAAAAGGTTGTTCTTTACGAATTAACTTAGTCAAAGGCAAAGCTATCTTTGAAAATACTTCAATAAATTTCCATTAGCTTGTCAATCCTAAGAAACTCCGTATCTTTGTTATTGTCGTGGGCTGTTCCCAACTCAAAACTACTTCTACCTTTGTGAGATCCATTAAGATTCCTCCCTTTGAGATTACGTGACCTAAGAAACTGACTTGTTCCAACCAAAATTTGCACTTTGAGAATTTGGCATACAACTATCTTTCCCTTAAGATTTGCAATACCACCCTTAAATGTTCCTCATGCTCTTGGTAATTTCTAGAATAAACCAAAATATCATCTATGAAGACAACCATGAATTTGTCTAAATATTCATGGAATTTTGGTTCATGTGGTCTATAAAGATTGTGGGATCATTAGTCACACCGAAATGCATTACCAAATACTCATAATGTCCATATCTTGTCCTGAAAGCTATTTTTAGTATATCCTTCGCCTTAACCTTAATCTGGTGGTAACCATATTTCAAGGCAATCTTTGAAAATACCATGGCTTCTCTAAACTAATCCATAAGATCATCTATCCTAGGTAGCAGATACCTATTCTTGATAGTGATCTTATTGTGTTGGTGATAATCAACGCACAATCTCATGTTTTTGTCCTTCTTCTTTACCAGCAACATCGGGGCACACCAAGGGGAAAATGCTTGGTTTGATGAATTGTTTCTCTAAAAGCTCCTCTATTTGCTTCTTTAACTCTGCCAGTTTCAATGGGGACATTCTATAGAGTGTTATCGATATGGGACTAGATCCTGACACTAAGTCTATGGTAAATTCTATCTCTCTCTTAAGAGGCAAACTAGGAATATCTTTGTGAAAGACGTCAGGAAAATCACAGATGGCATTAACACTTAAATCACCCTTAGTTTTTAGAGAAGATATGATCACATATACCCAAGCTTCCTTGTTTTTAGGAGCGTCAAGGTGTTTGGAAGTCACCATCTCAAATCCCTTAGAGTTATTAGGCTTTAATCCGAATATTAGGGCTTTTTCATAGCAGTTAAGGAGGACAGGATTGGAAGATAACCAGTCCATTCTTAACATTATGTCTAATCTGGTTAAGGATAAGCAAATTAAGTTCACCAGAAAAGTTTTACCTTCTATGGTAACCAAACAACCTAGACAAGCATGAGAAGTAATAACTGTAATGTTAGTGGAGGTAAAGACAACTAAATCATAAGTCAATTTTGAAACAGGTAAATTCAAATACTTCACATCGTCATTGGAAATAAATGAGTAAGTTGCACCTGAGTCATATAACATATTCAAGAGATTACCGTTTATGATGCATTTACCCTAAATGAGGTCATCAAACGTTACCACTTCACTCCCGCTCATGGTGCAGACCCTTCCAGGGATCTGAGGTCTTTCTATTGGAGCCTTCCCATTGTTTCCATCGCTTCCCTCCTTCTTGGGCTTGGTGCATGCATTGTTGTAGTGGTCTACCTCTCCACAATTGAAGCAAGTCACAACTAACCTCTTGTAATCCCTCTAGTAATAGGGTCTTCCACAACGAAAGCAACGAATGGGAACATTGAAACTCTCTACAGCAATAGTGGTAGTCCTTTGACCAGATGAACCACCGGTTGGCCTTGATGGAGCATGGTAAGGCTTCTTTCTTTTAGGAAAGTTTCGCTTCTAGTTTTTCTAAGGTCCTGGGTTCTTCCATTGGGCCTATCTTGCTTTCATGTCATCTTCATAAATCCTACAACGGTTCACCAAAGTTGGGAATTAGGCTATGTCAAGATAACCCATTGCCTATTTCATGTCAGGCTGTTATCCATTCTCGAACTTAAAGCATTGAGATCTCTCATCCAGGCCTTCTTAAAAGTAGGGATAGTATTTCAACAGTTTGTCGAATTTAGCAACATATTCTCTAACAGTCATATAACCTTCCTTAAGGTTGAGAAATTCAACTTCCTTCTTACGTCTTAAATCCTCTAGAAAAGATTTTCCCAGAAATTTCTGACGAAATACTTCCCAAGTGATGATCCTTCCTTCAACTTCCTCTTGTTGTCTAGCATACCTCCCCCAATGTTCAGCGTCTCCAGATAGCATAAAGGTAGCATATACCACCTTGTCTGCATCAGTACATGTCATAGTAATGAAAATCTACTTGATCTCAACAATCCAACTTTGAGCATCGTCAGGGTAAAACTTACCTTTGAATGTAGGTGGATTGTTTTTACGGAACGTCACAAGGCCTCTATATTCTATAGGCTCGACCTCTCTTCCTTGATACATGTTCTCAAGGATGGTAACGATCCTCTCTAGCAGTTGTTGAGTAGCATATTGTTGAGGTCTTCCAGCCATTTCGTAAAAAAAAAAGAAGAAGAGAAGACTCTTTAATAGTTTGCCTGTGAATAAGACTATGGGTTAGGTGAGTAAAAGTAATCTGTAAAATAATACACCAGATAGATTCCCATGAAAGAGAGGTGGGTGACAATGGACACTCTTAAATACCAAGTCTTTCTTCGCCAGAACCTATCTAGACATGCACTATCTACTTCTACTAATCTCAACATTCAACACTAAGTCTACTCTTTAGCAACATTTGAGTGCGTAGAGCCCACTTTGTAATCCTTTCATTGCAAGTTACTTTGGACATTCATACTTTCCTTCGAACGTAGCTGAACTTTTCTTATAGTTTTGTTTCTCAATAGAGGATATAAAAGCAAAGATTTTATCTCACATTTTTGCTTTCTCAACAGAGAATGAAAGAACACATAGCACAAAGATGGTCAAGATTATACCCCAGGCTTGACAAAAAAGAACTTCTCTGATACCACTAAATGTGACACTTTTTTCCCGTTAGACACAACCCACATTTATTTAATTAATTATTTAGTCTTTTAATTCTAGATTAACAAAAATACGGGGAAAATTTTTTGCCTTTCATTTTACATGTGATTGTCTTAAGAAACTCCTTAAGTAGATAAATTGCAAACTAAAAAAAATTTGGAAATGGGAGTAAATATGACACATCATATAACTGTCATTAGAACCAAAAATATCCAGGTTTCTAAAGTACAAATGAAGTTGAATACATCGAGAACTGAAATACAATTGAAATCTAAAATATAGGGAAATAAAAAAAAGGTACATCAAAAGACATTGGTTGCCCCTACTACGTACATACAAAATATCCTAAGTCAAAGAGTGTCTACAAATTTACTCTTAGTCCCTATATTCAAAAGAAACCCAACCCCTACTATCACTCCTCATCGGTCCAAGTAGCCTCAAGGTCACTTGAGTTTGAATGATGAGCCTGTCCATTAGGCAACCCCTAAGGGGACCCAACATTGGTTGGAGCTGATGAAGGCAATGAGTGCCAACCGTTGGCCAGACCCATCTAGTATTCCACCATCGGGGAATCAACAGGTGACTCGACCAAGACGACCTTCATAGGAGATCCCTCAAGGTCCTCAAGTATAGGTTATGCATCGAGAGGTAGATCTACAGGTGGCTACTCAACAGGCGGTGCAAAAGCTACATAAGGGGCCATAAACGATATGGCATGATCCCCTGGTGGCATCGGTGGTGCGAGAAGAACATACTCGAAATTGGGCGACAGTGAAAAAAAGACAGAAATTGGAAATGTCCACGACATGGGAGGCACGTGCACTCTCGAAATAGGGGATAAAAAGTGATCCTAACAAGGCCTCGAAAAGTCAAATAATAAGTCGCCTCGTCATAAAATCATATCCCTACATTGTCATAGTCAATGTGTATCTTGAATAGGATGGGAACACAACCATCTTTAAATACCAACCACAATCAGTCATGCGTCAAGAAAATGAATATAGGAGTGAGGCGATTTTATTCTTAAAATCACTTTCACGTAGATGGCACGACATCCTACCATCACACACAGATAAAACACAGTTGACAATAAAGAAAAAGGGGTAACCTAGGGTTTGTCTAAGTTATAACAATAACCCTTGACACTATATGGATCCATACTTTCCATTGATAAATAGTTCTTAATAGAACTAGGAAGTGACTGGAAGTACATATGCCTCTCTCAATATCATCAACATGGTGCAATCCTCATCATCATCGAGGAATAGAGCAACGACTTAGGACATTCATCATCTGCTCAAAGGTATACTCTCTTGCCAATCTTGGGATGTTGAGTAGTTGTCGAGGTTATCAAGCTTGGTCAGGTGAATATCCTGACTCAAGAGCACTACCTCGGTCATTGGGACCTTCACTGCTCGACACTTTACCCCCAAAACCTCCCGCAAGTTGTAACGACCTAATTGTCGCTACTAAACAACCCTACTAAACATAAACCACATACACCTTATCAGGTGAATAAAATCATATAATATTTGTATGAGTCATACACATCAACTAAGAGATCCACTTATCTCTCCTAGTACTATACATGCATATTTGTATATCTATCATCATCATATCATACACAACAATGGGATAACACCAACCCACATTAAACATATCAAAATGTACATCACCGTGGAAGAGGAATACAAAACTCACTCTCTATAGTTGGTCAATCTATACAACCCCATCAAAAGAATATAATGAAACTGAACCATAACTAAAGCAACAAAACTTGGCTTTCCTAAGCCAAACATCTCCAACTCTCGACTCCATCCTCAACTTTGAGTCGCCGGACCCACAGAAGCCTCGCCATCTACTTCCACGCCATAAGACGTGATCATCACAGGCACATCAGTGCAACAGCAACAACAGGACAATGAACAACAACAAAACATGGCAAGGGTAAGCTTACTAAAATAATGGCATAACATATAATTATGGAGATCATCAACAATATCTATACATTCAATCACAAGTATATAGCACGCCATCATACATCTAAAGTCCTCAACATCTACATACATATGCACATATATAAAGCATTCAGTCACATGGCAAAGAGTTCTCAGTCTAGAACTTCATATCACAGCCAATTTGCCATAACTATGTCAATGCATGATGACATGACTTTCGAGAGATTTACAACATATCGGGCGATTAGCCAGGTCTCACCCCCTACTATAGCCTATCTAAGCACCATTCAGGGATTGCCAAACTCTGATCTACGGATAAGCTTAGTGGTTTGTCAGGATAAGTGTAAGTGGGTGGTGGCTTACCGCGACATAAGGCCTGCATCGCCTTGGCCTCTTATGGAGTCACCCATCCACTCATCCCCAAAGGCCCATCGTCAACTGCCCCACGTCTCATCCAACACTAGGTTGGAGGCCTATCTGAGTTCCAACTTTGGTCAACATCCAACTTATGTGCCTACCTGCACCACAACATGAGGTTCATCGTCAGCTACCTTAACCGCCAACTATGCATGAATGCATGTACTACACACCATCAACCACTCAACCACAACTAATAAACATACAACATATATATGTATATCAATACAAATAGTGTCAAAGAGGTCCATCATCAGCTACCTCCCATGACCACTCACATCCATCAACACCATATCAACCCTAATCCGGCCTCAATCATAATCAACAGGTAAGGCCCTATCCAAGCAGCTCACCTCGTGAGGAACAATATCATGCATAACAAGTGGAGGTCCTATCTAAGTAACCTTCCACCTCAATGACATATCCAACAATCAATTCATAATTTAAAACCAAGACCCTCTTTGAAAACCATTTAGAAGATGGGTAAATTTGGAAATTTACAAAAAACCTTCGAAACAATTCGCTTCTTTAAATTAAAGAAAATAATATCATAACTTGACCACTCTCCATCATTCTTAAATAGAGCTTTTGAAAATGTATAATACTCTTTTTATATGTGTTTATACAAAATACTTCGCGTTTTGAAATGAAAATTGTGAAATCTTAAATGGTACATTCAGTTCTGAAATAACAGATTATGTACTGTAGTAACAAATTATGTACTGTAGTAAAAATGCATCAGAATTCATTTTTCAGCAGGGATAATCGTTTATGGGTTTACATAATCGATTATTTCCAAACCAAAACTAGAAGAAATTTTTCTGAAACCCAAATAATCGATTATTAAAGTCCATAATCGATTATTGTCGAGCCAAATTCACGAAAACTGATCCTAGAGCTCCAAATGATTGATTATCAACTTCCATAATTGATTATCTGCAACAGGATTATGAAAAAACACGATTTTCTGCAGCAAAAACTCAAACTTTCAACACCCAAATTCAAATTTTTGAATCAATGGTGTTCCAACAACATCAATCCACCTCAACCAAGTTCATACACATCAAATTACACAACAAATTCAACATTGCATCACAAAATCATCAATTTCTCATCCAAATCTCAAAAATTTCCCCCCAAACCCATTTTTATCCAAACCAACGAAAATGGCAACATCCATAAAGATTCAACCGATTATACGGCAAGAAATCAGCGTACCAACAATTATTAACACAAAACAACCGATTTGTAAGCTTCCCTTACCTATAAAAGTTCCTGAATTTGAATTTAGATTCCTTAAGAATCCAGTGTCTTGAGCCGAAACCTCCCACAGATTGATCTTCCCCTCGCAACAATACTAGATTGGGCTTGGGAATCCTCTTAACACCCTTAGTAACTTCAGATTTTCAGAGAGAGGTTGAGAGGGAAATGAAGAGAGAGAAAGAGAATGGGAGAATGAGGAAATTCCTCCCTCCCCTTCCTTTATATACCTGACCTCCCCGGAGCTCTCACACAGACTTTTGGCCAACTAAGGCCCAAACCTCACCAAGCCACTTTTTTTATCTCAAAACTGGTCTAACATAACTGTTTCCTCTCAAAAACCCAAAATCATTCTCACAACATATCCAAATTGGCTCAAGCACATATATCAAATATCCTAAATTCAAACCAACAACTCACAACCATCATCACATACAACATACCATACATAGCAACAATTCATTTATTTCTTTTAATCACCTAGATTACATATCAAATTTCCACTTTTTAGTTATTAAATCACTAAATCATACATTAAGAAATCACAGCGTTACACAAGTGGGCACATATCTTTCATTCCTCAACGTACCAACTGTAACTTCCCATGCAGGGTGTTATACCACCACATGTCCCTCGCATCACTTATACTCTATTTACTAATCATAGTCCTTAACACTTATAATTCAGATAGAGGTTTCCCTTCTCTCAGTACTTTTGAACACCAACACAGTCTCTACTCGATATCTCTACCTCATAATGCAGAGGTCAAGTTTAATCATAGTATGATTTATGGGGATTATAAAAAGCTAAGTATACATTTAAGGAATCAAGAGAATAAAAGAGAAATTAGCAATCAAACTTTGATTTGTCTTAATAGCCTTAAGTATCTTTTTTAAGAGTTAAACTTACATAAGGAAATCCTAAATTAGCCACTAATAATTTTAGGCTTGATTATTTAAATCTTTAACCTAAGTAGAGACCTAGGTACTTAATAAAGAATTCAACTGGTTAATTAAGATTTGGTGTGTAATTAACCTTACATTTTAAGTATTGTATTACCTAAGGTCCTAAATGCCATCATTAATTCATTTTTATTAAATTAACTTTGGTAGTTAACCATGATTCAAAGAGAATTCAATTAGACTAAGTTATTTGCAACTTGAACTAAGAAAATAAGCTCTTTAAAAATAATTTATAAGGACTCTTTTTAATTGAATAAAAACATAATCTCATATTTCTTAAAGGAGAATATGTTTAACTTTTACTAAAAGGGTTCACCATTAAGTTTTAAGCACTAAAGAAAATGGAATTTTGCAAATTAGAAAAGTGTCATTTATTTTAACTTGAAAACAAACTTGAGAAACAACAGGTTTGTGCCTAGGTTTTGAATTTCAATTTGGATAGGCAAAAAAAATTTGTTTAGTATGATCTATAGTTTGTTGGAAAGGAATTGCTATCTAGTTTCTAAATCATCAAAGATCGTCTCAAGCATAAATATACAAAAATAGATATAGAAATAACAAAATAGAGAGGTCAAAAGAGCTTACTAAAGGACCAGTAGCTCTCTTTTGCAATTGTCTTATCTCAAACTTTCAGCATGATTTTTAGAAAGTACACTGAAAATCCTTTTCAAAAGTCCAAGAAATCCAAAAACCAAGGTCTGCATGATTTATAGTGATTTTTCAAAGTTTACAATTGTCAAAAGGTATTACTCGTTAGAAAAATGCATCACATCCAGATTCTAAAATTTATTAAAAATAGTAAATGAAGGTGAACATAGGCAAATTATATATTTTTGGAAACCTTAGTGAATCTACTTTCTAATCATTTTACAAGTCTCTGTTAAAACGCAATACAACTTTTGAAAATCACTTTTTTGTGCACACTACTAGTTACCCTTTTCAAAAAAGTAACTCCAACTTTTGAAAAGTGTAACTTTGTCATTTCTCAACTTTTTCAAACACTTCTTGTGCCCATTTCGAAGACAATTTTGCCTAGCTTTTAGAAGAAAAAAAAACTCAAAAATATTGAGTGAAGATATTACAAAAACAGTGAGTAATGCTTAGGTAGGAAACAAAAACAACTTATTAGAACTTAAGCACTTCATAAAAACCATTCTTTCATCAAGTTATGAACTTTAAATGGCTAAAATGAAATTTAGGGGTTCTTAGGTACATCAAAAG